>HG995332.1:3026752-3626752 GCA_905333045.1 Lysandra bellargus
AATAAAGAAAGTATAAAATACAAAAAACATGACGTCACACTATGGCGGCACAATGGCGGACAGTGTTTTCGGCGCCATATATAGGGCATATTTTTTTAATCAACATTTTTATGGGTTTCTACTGTTTAAAATATTAAAATATTAGTTTTTTCAGTGAAAATGAATGATTAAGAAGCGATTAGAATGAAGAAAAAAAATAGGTCAAGTAGCCTATTGCTACAAAACTGGGCAAAAGAATGTAAAACTTGATTTCAATTTGAAAACGACGCCGTAATATTCCAATGACTAGGTTAACAAAGTTATTATAACGATGTTTTAGTTTCAACTCACGGAAGAAATAGCCCTATTTACCGATATTCACACCCAAATATCACAGGAATTATACATTTTGGTTTTGACAACATTTTATCTACACTTGTGCCAGTAAACGGGTATTTCATGGCTAATATTTTACCAATAATGAACATCAAAGACCCAAATAACACAATTTGGGAAAAAATAATAAAAACTACACCAACAATAAAAAGTAGGAGTTGAAAGTGACATGCCCATGACATGCCCGCCAAAACTCTATCAGTTGTCAGTTTGACAATTTGCGTGTTCCTAAACTGTTACCAGTATACTGACCTAATCGCTTAGGCCAATGATCGCTTAGGTTTAAGATATTTTGATTTATGCCACACTTGACAGTACACTGATATTTTTTAGAAACAACCAATATGTATCCGTGATGCCAACCACGGCTTCAAATAACGTTATTTTTCATAACGTTACTGCTTCAAGGGGCTTAAATAACGTTATGAAAATTTACCCCGATATTAAAAATAACGTTAAAAATTGATATTAATAACGGTTAATGTTATAACGTTATATAGGATTTATAACGGTAAATATATGTTCTTTGATAACGTTATAGTCCGTCAAGAAAGTCATGACAGGCGGGAAAATTTTCTAAATTTTTTTCTTTGTATTTTCACACAAATCTCGCAAAAAAGTGGGCTGCGAGTGAGATTTAGTGCACCGTGCACGATCGCATACCTGGTACCAGAAAATAACGTTAGTATTATAACGATATTTTTCGTTTAAACATAACGAAAAAATATCGTTATAATAATAACGGTAAATATAACGTTATTTTACTAAATATCGTTAAAAAAATAACGTTATCAGGCTACCATTATGAAAATAACGGTACGTAACGATATTTTTTTCTGTTATTCGATAACGTTATGAAGCCCTGATGCCAACCTACAGATAATTTCAGATCGGTGGGGAACCAATAGAAAATCTAGAAGTGTCTATCGTCGCGCCGTCTGGTGGAGATTAAAAATAAGAAAACCTCTCATTTAAGTTGAATAGGACTGTATCTCGGGAATAAAGACGGGAAAAGCAGATAATTTCACCAACCTCAGTTTGGTTCCGTAGCTTCGCTTCGAGGGCCCTCTTCTCTTCTTTTCTTGACACAGATTTACACACACACACACTCATTCACACTTGGCTGATTAAATAGTTCTATAGGCTATCGCGCATAGTAACGACGTAGAAGTTGATTTTTTTAGGCGGCGCGTTCGAGCAGAGATTCGTTCTGAGAGGCTCGTTTTTGAATACTGACACTCGCGAAGACGACACTGCTTTTTATATAGGTAGGGACGCTCTCGCCGCGTGATTCGTAAACTAGGATTTTTTATTTTTCTACCTTCATTCACAAAAAAGTATTAAATTTTTGAATTCGAGTTCGTTCATCGGTCATATAGCTAGTATAATATAATATGCAGATAATATACAGAATTCATAAATATAATTTTCATAATAAACATACTTAATAATGAGATAGAAATTTCTTGTAACAATAATAGGCTACTTGACATATATTTAATTTCATTGAAAAAATGCATATTTCTAGTAGAACTTGGCCTAGGAAACTGTATTTCACCCTTATCGTGAAATAAAAGCTTATGATTGATAAATAAAGTCGATTTTAAAATATGATTTTATAAAAATAGGAATTGTACTGACGAAAACGCTTTTGCGGGTACTTCCGATCTGGATGTGACGTCGTCCCATTTGTAATTTAATATCTTTCATTTATCGCGCTCGTTATATGTAAGTTTATTTGTACACAAATAATATGAATAAGCCTAGAAGGATTTATAAAATATATTTTCTTGAATAATTCAAATAAAACACCAGTTTTATATAATTATTATCTCCATTTATTGTAGTTAGGAAATGAAATGGCCAAAACTGTTCTACAAAAAGTGTTCAACATTACAAATGATTTCTAAATTCTTTTCAATTTTTTAAGCACTGTTAGACTCGTACGTTTAGCACATAAAACTTTTTTCAATAAAAAAAGTATAAAATAACAAAACATGACGTCACACTATGGCGGCACAATGGCGGACAGTGTTTTCGGCGCCATATATAGGGCATATTTTTTCAATCAACATTTTTATGGGTTTCTACTGTTTAAAATATTAAAATATTAGTTTTTTTAGTGAAAATGAATGATTAAGAAGCGATTAGAATGAAGAAAAAAAATAGGTCAAGTAGCCTATTAGAGCTTGATGACCTCAAGGAGCTTATTCTTTTGTAAGAAACATGCCCATTTTTATGGAATCCGAAAGATAACAATAATCCGTCTTGTTTTGCATGCGTTAAGTTTTTAACGCGCATGTGAGTATTATTGCTTCTGCTGCTTTTCTCTTGTAAAAAAAAAAAACTTGTACGAGACGATCTTCCTTATATAAAAAAGTACTCTGTGGATGCCATAGTAGCTAGTGTATCTGCCTACTTAGGAGATTGCGGGTTCGATTCCCGTGTAAGTCAATCATTTGTAGGTGTTATGTTATTAATATAGGTTTGTTGTCTGCGGTACCCAAAATTACAAGCAAGGAATGCTTTGTTCGGGACAAGATTGCGTTGTGAGAATGTGTGAGGAATATTATTTATAATTTATTCTTATCTTATTTTTGCAGAAAAAGGAATAATCTCCCAAGATGCGCAAAACACCGCAGACGTCATCTTATTTTTTGACCAACTTTTTGACTCAATTAATAGAAGCTTCGGAAAAAGGAAGAAGCACAGTAAACCTCTTCTGGGACCTGCGACGCCAAACTCGCCACATCACAAAACATGGATGGAGGCTAAAATATTTTAAAAAAATATGAAGTTTGTGAATGTAAAAACCTTAAATGTGGAGCATGTTCCCACTTTAAATAACTGGGTATGGACACTAGAAGGAATAGAACTACTATTAAAAAAAATTGCTGTGAAGTACGGAGTGACATCGGTTTGGTTGCGGCATCTGAACCAGGATCCAATCGAATTTTTTTTTGGATCGATAAGGAGCCAAGGATGCCGGAACGTAAACCCTACTCCAGATGGGTTTGAAGCAGCATTTAGCAGCCTTTTAATAAACAGCCTATCTAGTGTCCATGCCCCTGGGGCAAATTGTGAGGTGGATAATTGCCATGCTTTGCATGAAGTTCTCATCACAAGCGGGGCCTGCAAAGAACAAATAAACTGCGAGCTGTCTAAGATTCCGGACATAGAAATTATACCCCTTGAAGACAAAAGTGACCCCCGAATAGTTGGGGGGCTACAATATGTTAGCGGTTATTTTGTTAAAACCGCTAAGAAGAAAGTCTTCAATTCAAGGGTTGTAGTGAATGCAAAAAAAACTTAATGTCCGATCAGGAAGGAGAGTATTTAAAACGTAGAGAGTACGCTAATAAAAAATGGCTTTGCAGTCCCAGCGACTCTCTCTTGAATTGTGTTTCGAATCTGCAGGATATAAATTACACAATAATTAAAAAGTGCTTAGATAAAAAATATTTAAAAAAAATAATTAAAACAGTGATATTTATTCACATACAATTTGATTTCTTAAAATGTGAACTGCATAAAGAAAAATTAATCGATTTTTTAATCAATATATCCTGCAGATTCTTCATTTACAATTACTGTAAGAATATAAATAGAATATTAATGAATAGGAGAGAGTGTGATGATGATACGGATTTGTTTATGCTGAAAGCGAAAAAATTATATATGAAATGTTTTAAAAGAATAAAATAAATTATATCAATTACGGTTGTCAGTGTTTTATTTATTGAAAAACATCCTATAAAAAGAAACAAAAAGCAACCTAAACCCAGTAACCAATGCTATATGTAGGTATATATATTGACAAAAAGTTGTCAAAACCTACTTCCAGAGAGCGCCACTTGTCTTACCCTATTTGGCCGTCGAGTTGTACCTCTATTCCTATATATAAAAAAATACTCTGTGGTACTGACGGTGATAATATTGACCGTATAATAGGCAGGGCTTCATAACGTTATCGAATAACAGAAAAAATATCGTTACGTACCGTTATTTTCATAATGGTAGCCAGATAACGTTATTTTTTTAACGATATCTAGTAAAATAACGTTATATTTACCGTTATTATTATAACGTTATTTTTTCGTTATGGCATAACAAAAAAATAACGTTATAATAATAACGGTAAATATAACGTTATTTTCTGGTATCAGGTATGCGATCGTGCACGGTGCACCAAATCTCACTCATATTTAAAATGTAATAAGCGTTATCTGTGAAAATACAAAGAAAAAATACACCTTAAAAGCGTGATTACGTTTAGAAAATTTTCCCGCCTGTCATGACTTTCTTGACGGACTATAACGTTATCAAAGAACATATATTTACCGTTATAAATCCTATATAACGTTATAACATTTACAGTTATTAAATACATTTATAACGTTATTTCTAGTATCGTTTAAATTTTCATAACGTTATCTATGCCCTTGAAGCAATAACGTTATGAAAAAATAACGTTATTTGAAGCCCTGGTTGTCAACAGACTTCAACCATAAATAAAAGAGTATAATGGAGTTTTGGCGGGCATGTGAAAGAGTGCTGTTGTGTTTTTGTATTATTTTCCTAAAAATTGTGTTAGCTGGGTTTTTAATGTGTAATATTGGTAGAATATTAACCATTAGATATTCGTGTTCATGCACAAGTGTAGGAAAGTGATGTAATATCCAGAAACGTGCTATTTTGTGTTCCCTCCGAAACTCCATCGAAAGTTTCAGTAAAGCGTCTACCACTTTACTGAATCGACCGACTTGACTCCTTGACTGTATTGACTTTTACTTAGACTTTGACTAGACTTTAGACCTGACGATACATGAAAACGATGATGAAAATTATAATAGGAGGAATATGGTTTTCCCGCCACATTCCTTACCTTTTTACCTTGTCTGTGGCACAACATACACATCCTTTGTGTCAAGTTGCCAAAAAAGAAGAAAAAGAAAAGAGTATAATTCGTAATGTATAGGCTTGTCACTCAAAAACCTGTCATCTTTCCTAGTGTGTATGTTGTAATGTGTTTAACGTTTTAATTGTTAAAAAAATGTATGATAAAAACATAATTTTAAAATAATATTGGCTCGATGCACTCCTTCTTCATATAAACTGTAACTGTGTGAAATTTCATGCACGTATGTTTTCCCATTTTAAAAGTTTGTAAAAATTTGTAAAAAGGGTTACAAAGTTTTTCTCTCACGTATTAATATATATATAGATAACTCGATACAATCATTATATAAATAATATCAACAACTTTTACTTTAATGATTTCTTAAGTTTTCGCGAGTATCACTCATGATATTATAAGATTTAACAATTACGGATTTTGTCGCGGACTTTTATATCAAATAATACACTACCTACTATTTTAAAAATGTATTTAAATAAAGATAAGGTTCTATTTGCGTTCTAATACATTCATTTTCATTTACAGGAAGCCTTACAGCTGCAGCCACAACAACAGCAAATGTTGTTGCCAATATGGACAAAATATTTGACTGTTTAAACAGTGAAACATCGGATTTAAGAAGAGGAAAATGTCATGCCACAAACTTAACAGCAACCAGCCCCCATTTAATTTTCTTTCAAAAAATGAAAATTTTTTTTTCTACACTAAAATTTATAGGCAGTCCACGTAATTTATAGGCAGCTAGAGGGCTGGATATGGACTCTAAATGCTGTAGAAAGGGTATGGAGAAATTTAAGTAAAAAATATAATGTGAAAGGCCTAGCTACAAGAAGACTCCAACAAGATCTTTTTGGGTGTATTCATGGGAACTGTGGCTCAAACACAAACCCTACATGCGGACAATTTGTAGCTAGGCTCAAAGCTGCCATAATTAGTAATTTATCACATATGGGAACTACTGGAAACTGCGAAACTGACAACAATGTTATAATTAATAATTTTGATAGCTTCTTGTCAGTTTCGCAGTCTGCGCAGGAAAAAAAAGACTCAGTTGTTACTGCTTCATCATCTTCAACGTCATATGCTCTGTATTTTGAAGTTGATGAAGCAATAAACACAAACAATCCTGAAATACAGGCATGTGCATATGTGGCGGGATTTATATTAAAGAAACTACCATTGAAGGATTGTGAAATATGTAGAAAAATATTTGTTAGTGATAACATAGATATAACACACAATTTTGTCGCAAACAGGGAATATGGAACGGATTCTCAAGCTTTAAATTATGCCCATAAAGATTTTATTTTCTGTGTAGAGTTATGTGCATCAGTTATTAATAATTTTTAAAAGATAATGCCTTTGTTAAAATGATAAAGATAAAAATTTTAGATCGCATAAATAGTATTGTCAAGTTTGATTTTATTCAACCATGCAATTTACACAAAGATAACAATTTGGAAACAATTATTAACTGTGTGTTTTTTATATGCATAAAGAGATTCTGCGTTTTAAAAAACCGTTCTTTTGCTGAAGAAGCTTCGACTTCTTCTTTAAAACTTAAAATGAAAATTATTTTACACCAGTAATTGCATACAAAATACCAAGTAAGCATTCTCCACAGAAAATATAATAATATGTTATATTTTGCTAAGTATAGCATTTTAAATTTAATGTTGAGTGAAATGTATGGTTGAACAAAATGTAAGAAAAACTGATTCACAAAGTTCTACACATAATTTTTATTCCATACTTCCATACTTAATATTATAAATGCGAAAGTGTGTCTGTCTGTCTTCACGCTAAAACCGCTAAACCGATTTTGCTGAAATTTGGCATGGAGATACTTTGAGTCCCGGGAAAGGACATAGGATACTTTTTATCCCGGAAAATGTATGGTTCCTTCGCGATAAACTATTTTGGCGCAACGGAGTTGCGGGCGTCATCTAGTATGTAATATTTGTATAAATAAATACACTTTTTAAAGTATTCAAATTTTGCAAAGTATTGCCTGATTCTATTAAATATATCTGTAAGTAGCAGTAATATTTTATTTTATAAGAGTCTGTTCCTTCAAGTAATATATTTTATAAATGGAGAATGTGACGTGAACTTTCAATAAAACCAAAATGTTATTAATATACCTATTTGTTTTATTTCATATTATGTAAACTTTTAGTTGTAAGAAAAGCTAAATAGGTAAACGACAGTCCGAATAATAGGTTTACCTATTTAGTTTTTCTTACAACTAAAAAAATACCCTTTAAGAACCCCCATTTAAAACTATAGAATTTAAATTTACCGCACTAATAATTTGAAATTTCCCGCGCTCATTTTTTTCCGATTAGTACGGTACGGGCTGCATATAGATGGCGGTAGTAAAAACTGATTGTATAGAGTTGTCATTCTTCTCCGATAGGAGTAAAAGTGTTCTGTGAGCTATTTCCTCAGATACTTTCAGTTTTCTTACAGGAAGTGAGGACTTAATTGCAATCATCTTAACAAAGTATTTCTTAGCTAACATGAGTCGTCTCAAGAATAAAGGAGGTATACAAGTTCCAACTTCCATTGAGTTTATCGGGGTGGATTTCATCGCACCAGTTATAATGCGCAGCGCTTGATTTTGAATTATATCTAACTTTTTTAGAAGACTAGCGCTAGCATTAATATATGCTAAGCAACTATAGTCAAAGTGGCTCCTAACTAAACTTTTATACAACATTGAGAGAATTTTTGGATCAGCACCCCAAAAAACTCCTGCTAAGCATCTCAATATGTTGAGTCGCTGGTAAGCTTTATTACATATATATAATCTATATGTTTATTAAATTTGAGTTTGTCATCTAAAACTATACCTAGAAATTTATGTTCATTTACTATTGAGATTACTTCATTATTACATTTAACTTGAACATTACATTGACTTTTACCAAAAGTCATAACTGAACTTTTTGAAGAATTAATATTTAGTTTTAGTTCGTTATTGTAATAATTTAACAGTTGCTTAAGAGCTAAATTAATATTACAATTGGCCGAGCGTAGTAGACGATTAATACAATATATAACAATATCATCAGCATATTGTAGAACATTAACACCTAATACTTTTACATATTTACAAATTTGTGATGTATATAAATTATACAGGATTGGAGACAATATTGCTCCTTGCATTAAGCCTTTATGTGCAAATTTTGGACCATGTAGTATATCATTAAATTTCACATAGACAAGACGGTGATTCAAGAATCTATATATCCAATTTAAAAATCTACCAGGAATGCCCAATTCACTTAAAACCTTTATAAGTACAGACAAATTAACATTATCGTATGCTCCTTGCACATCTAAAAATACACAAATTGCATTTGAATGAGCCATTAAAGAATTCTTAATATCATTAAGAAATGAAACAAAGCCGTCAACTGTACTTTTTCCTTTACGGAAACCTAGCTGCAAATCTGGTAATATTGAATTAGTTTCTGTAAAGTAGTCTAACCTAACTTTTATCATATTTTCAAAAACTTTTCCTATGCATGAAGTGAGTGATATTTGACGGTAAGAATTATGATCATGGATTGGCTTATCTTCTTTCAGAATGGGCAAAACACACTGAGTTTTCCACTCGTCGGGAACAACTTGTTTGGACCATAAGTGATTGTAGATATTAAGAAGAACTACTTGTGCGTTTTTGTGTACATTTTTAATCATTAAATATGGTAAATTATCCAGTCCAGGAGTAGAATCTCTTCTTGACATTAAGGAACTATGAAATTCATCCCAGCTAAAATCTTTCATGAAAAAGTTGAAATATTCACTATCATTATTACTTTTAAATATATCTTCTAATGAACTGTCACATACTTCATCATTTGTAAATTTGTCTAAAAATTCTGGTACAAAACTATCACATTTACTATTTATGCTAGAATCTACACGCTTATATTTTTTGATAAAATTCAAAATATTTGTGACTGGGGTGGATCTATTAAATGTAGAGCATAAATTTTGCCAACTTTTTCTCTTTTCCTCTTTTATAATCCTTTTTTTGAATGCATCTAATCTCTTATAATTTATATAATTTTCCATACTCAAATTATTTCTATATTTTTCCAAAGCTTCTCCACAATCCTTTACAGCCCTATCACAAATATCATTCCACCACGGAGCAGGTACCCTTTTTTAAATTTTTTTAGATGAATTAGTTATTATAATTTTTGGAACACATTCATCTCTTAAAGTGTTTAGTAGATCACAGAAATGATTATAACTTTCTAAAGGATTTTGTAAATTATATTCAAAATCTTGAAATAAATCATTTGACATATTAAAGAACTTATCCCAGTTAGCTTTTTTGAATAAATACTTATTTACATTTTTATTTATGTCATATTGCATAGGAGAAGTATTAAGTTTTCTAAAAGTTGGAAAGTGATAACTTCCCAACGGATCCTTACCGACATACCATTCACAATAGGGAGCCAGCTCTGGGCTCACTAGTGTAACATCAATTGCAGAAGTGTTATTGTTTGGTCTACTTACTGTAGTAGCACAACCTGTATTTAAAATACATAAATTATATTCATCTATAACTTCATACAAGCCTCGTCCTCTTGTATTATTTATTGTACAACCAAAAGCTATGTGATGGGCGTTACAATCACCCGATATGATAATAGGTTTAGGAAGATTGTTAATTATTGTTTTTTAATTTTGTTATATTAATTTTGTTTCTAGGTGGACTGTAAATGCAAAGGATTGTAATGGAACCTATACCTGTTTCTATGGTTATAGCAATACAGACTGTATATCTTGATAATTTGGAGTCGGATGCTGCACATACTTTATAGAATTCCTAATAATTATTGCCACTCCTCAGTGTTCATTTGAAGCATTTTTAAAAATGAAATTATACCCAGGGAAATGAATCCGAGGACTTGAAGTTTTCAGCCATGTTTCATTTAATAAAGCTATATCTATTTCTTTATCTATTAAGAGTGATTGAAGTAAATGTTTTTTATTATTTAAACTCTGGATGTTATGCTGTACAATATTAATACTATCCATTACTTATTAAAGTTTTTAATGAATGTTTGTTTAATATGTGTTGTAGTATTAATCTCATTAGAATTTCCTATACTTACAAAGTGCTTATTATGGCTTCTAAAATTTTTTGATTATTAATAATGTCCTGGGCTGATATCTTTTCTGGTACAATTTTAACATTTTGAGGTTTAGTTTTTGTCAGAGGTGGGAAAGATGTTAAATTATTTGTTATGTCTGCATAAGTAGAATTATTATTTCTCAAAGATATGTTTTTCTTAATTTTAGAAGCCTTAATTGGGCACTCCTTAGAAATAGCTAGGTGATTACCTCCACAGTTTTTACATTTTAAAACTTCTGATGCACATTCTTTATAGGAATGATTCTCTGCACATTTAGAACATGCTTGTTCATTAAAACAATATTTTGCAGAGTGATTGAAAAGTAAGCATTTAAAACATTGTAGAACTGGAGGTATATAATTATGAACCTTATATCTCCATCCATCTAAGAAATAGGCTACTTGACATATTTAATTTCATTGAAAAAATGCATATTTCTAGTAGAACTTGGCCTAGGAAACTGTATTTCACCCTTATCGTGAAATAAAAGCTTATGATTGATAAATAAAGTCGATTTGAAAATATGATTTTATGAAAATAGGAATTGTACTGACGAAAACGCTTTTGCGGTACTTCCGATCTGGATGTGACGTCATCCCATTTGTAATTTAATATCTTTTATTTATCGCGCTCGTTATATGTAAGTTTATTTGTACATAAATAATATGAATAAGCCTAGAAAGATTTATAAAATGTATTTTCTTGAATAATTCAAATAAAACATCAGTTTTATATATTATCTCCATTCATTGTAGTTAGGAAATGAAATGGCCAAAACTTTTCTACAAAAGTGCTCAACATTAGAAATGATTTCTAAATTATTTTTTAATTTTTTAAGCACTGTTAGACTCGTACATTTAGCACATAAAACTTTTTTTCAATAAAGAATGTATAAAATACAAAAAACATGACGTCACACTATGGCGGTACAATGGCGGACAGTGTTTTCGGCGCCATATAAAAGGCATATTTTTCGATCAACATTTTTATGGGTTTCTACTGTTTAAAATATTAAAATATTAGTTTTTTTAGTAAAAATGAATGATTAGGAACCGATTAGAATGAAGAAAAAAAATAGGTCAAGTAGCCTATTGCATTGTGGTTATACAGTGCCAGAAAAGGTAACAGTAGGTAATAGTATTTAACGGAACAAATGTATTATTTTCTTTTTTCATAAATCTACTTATACCAGTTATGTCAATATCGCTACTTATTTTTTCAAATAAATCCGTATTACTAATTTCCTTAGGAATGTACCTAACTACCCCAACCCTTTCCACAGAGGCTGCTGGGATATATGCTCTTAGATTGTTTTCTTGAATAAATGATGCATTGAGGAAATCATTAGCCAATGCCGCTTGTTTGAAAGTTATTTTTATTTTGCGGGCGCTTATTCTAGCTCTTTCATAAACTCCTTTTGCGTTTTTGAAAATTTTCGAAAGGCTAAGGGGGTTCATGTTTCCTATTTTTGTATCATTACAATGTTCGACGAAGACAATAAATTCTCCGCTGCAATTATTGTCAGGATATTTTCTAGAATACGAAGGCTTACTAAAGGGTTTGTACTTATCGCCTGAGATATCATCTATTTTCCTTTTCGTCGATGACGAAGATTTATAGTTCGCTCTCGTCCTGCATATACTATATAAAAGTACTTTTAAAGTACTTTTAATGTATAAAAACTATTAAATACGATTTTTCCAAATTGTTAAAAAAGGCGCCTTCCTCTTCCCGCCAAAAACAGCAAGTCAAAGGAACAAATGTCAAAAGAGTGTTGCTATTGCTAAAATAAAAAGTTTCGCCTCCTAACTTTTTAATTTGATTGTCAAACAGTTTCCATTTAGTAACTAGATGGCGTATGGGTAGACAACTATCGGTAATACCACCAATAATAGGCTACTTGACATATATTTAATTTCATTGAAAAAATGCATATTTCTAGTAGAACTTGGCCTAGGAAACTGTATTTCACCCTTATCGTGAAATAAAAGCTTATGATTGATAAAGTCGATTTGAAAATATGATTTTATGAAAATAGGAATTGTACTGACGAAAACGCTTTTGCGGTACTTCCGATCTGGATGTGACGTCATCCCATTTGTAATTTAATATCTTTTATTTATCGCGCTCGTTATATGTAAGTTTATTTGTACATAAATAATATGAATAAGCCTAGAAAGGTTTATAAAATATATTTTCTTGAATAATTCAAATAAAACATCAGTTTTATATATTATCTCCATTTATTGTAGTTAGGAAATGAAATGGCCAAAACTTTTCTACAAAAGTGTTCAACATTACAAATGATTTCTAAATTCTTTTTTAATTGTTTAAGCACTGTTAGACTCGTACGTTCAGCACATAAAACTTTTTTTCAATAAAGAAAGTATAAAATACAAAAAACATGACGTCACACTATGGCGGCACAATGGCGGACAGTGTTTTCGGCGCCATATATAGGGCATATTTTTTAATCAACATTTTTATGGGTTTCTACTGTTTAAAATATTAAAATATTAGTTTTTTCAGTGAAAATGAATGATTAAGAAGCGATTAGAATGAAGAAAAAAAATAGGTCAAGTAGCCTATTGCTACAAAACTGGGCAAAAGAATGTAAAACTTGATTTCAATTTGAAAACGACGCCGTAATATTCCAATGACTAGGTTAACAAAGTTATTATAACGATGTTTTAGTTTCAACTCACGGAAGAAATAGCCCTATTTACCGATATTCACACCAAATATCACAGGAATTATACATTTTGGTTTTGACAACATTTTATCTACACTTGTGCCAGTAAACGGGTATTTCATGGCTAATATTTTACCAATAATGAACATCAAAGACCCAAATAACACAATTTGGGAAAAAATAATAAAAACTACACCAACAATAAAAAGTAGGAGTTTGAAAGTGACATGCCCATGACATGCCCGCCAAAACTCTATCAGTTGTCAGTTTGACAATTTGCGTGTTCCTAAACTGTTACCAGTATACTGACCTAATCGCTTAGGCCAATGATCGCTTAGGTTTAAGATATTTTGATTTATGCCACACTTGACAGTACACTGATATTTTTTAGAAACAACCAATATGTATCCGTGATGCCAACCACGGCTTCAAATAACGTTATTTTTTCATAACGTTACTGCTTCAAGGGCTTAAATAACGTTATGAAAATTTACCCGATATTAAAAATAACGTTAAAAATTGATATTAATAACGGTTAATGTTATAACGTTATATAGGATTTATAACGGTAAATATATGTTCTTTGATAACGTTATAGTCCGTCAAGAAAGTCATGACAGGCGGGAAAATTTTCTAAATTTTTTTCTTTGTATTTTCACACAAATCTCGCAAAAAAGTGGGCTGCGAGTGAGATTTAGTGCACCGTGCACGATCGCATACCTGGTACCAGAAAATAACGTTATTATTATAACGATATTTTTTCGTTTAAACATAACGAAAAAATATCGTTATAATAATAACGGTAAATATAACGTTATTTTACTAAATATCGTTAAAAAAATAACGTTATCTGGCTACCATTATGAAAATAACGGTACGTAACGATATTTTTTCTGTTATTCGATAACGTTATGAAGCCCTGATGCCAACCTACAGATAATTTCAGATCGGTGGGGAACCAATAGAAAATCTAGAAGTGTCTATCGTCGCGCCGTCTGGTGGAGATTAAAAATAAGAAAACCTCTCATTTAAGTTGAATGGACTGTATCTCGGGAATAAAGACGGGAAAAGCAGATAATTTCACCAACCTCAGTTTGGTTCCGTAGCTTCGCTTCGAGGGCCCTCTTCTCTTCTTTTCTTGACACAGATTTACACACACACACACTCATTCACACTTGGCTGATTAAATAGTTCTATAGGCTATCGCGCATAGTAACGACGTAGAAGTTGATTTTTTTAGGCGGCGCGTTCGAGCAGAGATTCGTTCTGAGAGGCTCGTTTTTGAATACTGACACTCGCGAAGACGACACTGCTTTTTATATAGGTAGGGACGCTCTCGCCGCGTGATTCGTAAACTAGGATTTTTTATTTTTCTACCTTCATTCACAAAAAAGTATTAAATTTTTGAATTCGAGTTCGTTCATCGGTCATATAGCTAGTATAATATAATATGCAGATAATATACAGAATTCATAAATATAATTTTCATAATAAACATACTTAATAATGAGATAGAAATTTCTTGTAACAATAATAGGCTACTTGACATATATTTAATTTCATTGAAAAAATGCATATTTCTAGTAGAACTTGGCCTAGGAAACTGTATTTCACCCTTATCGTGAAATAAAAGCTTATGATTGATAAATAAAGTCGATTTTAAAATATGATTTTATAAAAATAGGAATTGTACTGACGAAAACGCTTTTGCGGTACTTCCGATCTGGATGTGACGTCGTCCCATTTGTAATTTAATATCTTTCATTTATCGCGCTCGTTATATGTAAGTTTATTTGTACACAAATAATATGAATAAGCCTAGAAGGATTTATAAAATATATTTTCTTGAATAATTCAAATAAAACACCAGTTTTATATAATTATTATCTCCATTTATTGTAGTTAGGAAATGAAATGGCCAAAACTGTTCTACAAAAGTGTTCAACATTACAAATGATTTCTAAATTCTTTTTCAATTTTTTAAGCACTGTTAGACTCGTACGTTTAGCACATAAAACTTTTTTCAATAAAAAAAGTATAAAATACAAAAACATGACGTCACACTATGGCGGCACAATGGCGGACAGTGTTTTCGGCGCCATATATAGGGCATATTTTTCAATCAACATTTTTATGGGTTTCTACTGTTTAAAATATTAAAATATTAGTTTTTTTAGTGAAAATGAATGATTAAGAAGCGATTAGAATGAAGAAAAAAAATAGGTCAAGTAGCCTATTAGAGCTTGATGACCTCAAGGAGCTTATTCTTTTGTAAGAAACATGCCCATTTTTATGGAATCCGAAAGATAACAATAATCCGTCTTGTTTTGCATGCGTTAAGTTTTTAACGCGCATGTGAGTATTATTGCTTCTGCTGCTTTTCTCTTGTAAAAAAAAAAACTTGTACGAGACGATCTTCCTTATATAAAAAAGTACTCTGTGGATGCCATAGTAGCTAGTGTATCTGCCTACTTAGGAGATTGCGGGTTCGATTCCCGTGTAAGTCAATCATTTGTAGGTGTTATGTTATTAATATAGGTTTGTTGTCTGCGGTACCCAAATTACAAGCAAGGAATGCTTTGTTCGGGACAAGATTGCGTTGTGAGAATGTGTGAGGAATATTATTTATAATTTATTCTTATCTTATTTTTGCAGAAAAAGGAATAATCTCCCAAGATGCGCAAAACACCGCAGACGTCATCTTATTTTTTGACCAACTTTTTGACTCAATTAATAGAAGCTTCGGAAAAAGGAAGAAGCACAGTAAACCTCTTCTGGGACCTGCGACGCCAAACTCGCCACATCACAAAACATGGATGGAGGCTAAAATATTTTTAAAAAATATGAAGTTTGTGAATGTAAAAACCTTAAATGTGGAGCATGTTCCCACTTTAAATAACTGGGTATGGACACTAGAAGGAATAGAACTACTATTAAAAAAAATTGCTGTGAAGTACGGAGTGACATCGGTTTGGTTGCGGCATCTGAACCAGGATCCAATCGAATTTTTTTTTGGATCGATAAGGAGCCAAGGATGCCGGAACGTAAACCCTACTCCAGATGGGTTTGAAGCAGCATTTAGCAGCCTTTTAATAAACAGCCTATCTAGTGTCCATGCCCCTGGGGCAAATTGTGAGGTGGATAATTGCCATGCTTTGCATGAAGTTCTCATCACAAGCGGGGCCTGCAAAGAACAAATAAACTGCGAGCTGTCTAAGATTCCGGACATAGAAATTATACCCCTTGAAGACAAAAGTGACCCCCGAATAGTTGGGGGGCTACAATATGTTAGCGGTTATTTTGTTAAAACCGCTAAGAAGAAAGTCTTCAATTCAAGGGTTGTAGTGAATGCAAAAAAAACTTAATGTCCGATCAGGAAGGAGAGTATTTAAAACGTAGAGAGTACGCTAATAAAAAATGGCTTTGCAGTCCCAGCGACTCTCTCTTGAATTGTGTTTCGAATCTGCAGGATATAAATTACACAATAATTAAAAAGTGCTTAGATAAAAAATATTTAAAAAAAATAATTAAAACAGTGATATTTATTCACATACAATTTGATTTCTTAAAATGTGAACTGCATAAAGAAAAATTAATCGATTTTTTAATCAATATATCCTGCAGATTCTTCATTTACAATTACTGTAAGAATATAAATAGAATATTAATGAATAGGAGAGAGTGTGATGATGATACGGATTTGTTTATGCTGAAAGCGAAAAAATTATATATGAAATGTTTTAAAAGAATAAAATAAATTATATCAATTACGGTTGTCAGTGTTTTATTTATTGAAAAACATCCTATAAAAAGAAACAAAAAGCAACCTAAACCCAGTAACCAATGCTATATGTAGGTATATATATTGACAAAAAGTTGTCAAAACCTACTTCCAGAGAGCGCCACTTGTCTTACCCTATTTGGCCGTCGAGTTGTACCTCTATTCCTATATATAAAAAAATACTCTGTGGTACTGACGGTGATAATATTGACCGTATAATAGGCAGGGCTTCATAACGTTATCGAATAACAGAAAAAATATCGTTACGTACCGTTATTTTCATAATGGTAGCCAGATAACGTTATTTTTTTAACGATATCTAGTAAAATAACGTTATATTTACCGTTATTATTATAACGTTATTTTTTCGTTATGGCATAACAAAAAAATAACGTTATAATAATAACGGTAAATATAACGTTATTTTCTGGTATCAGGTATGCGATCGTGCACGGTGCACCAAATCTCACTCATATTTAAAATGTAATAAGCGTTATCTGTGAAAATACAAAGAAAAAATACACCTTAAAAGCGTGATTACGTTTAGAAAATTTTCCCGCCTGTCATGACTTTCTTGACGGACTATAACGTTATCAAAGAACATATATTTACCGTTATAAATCCTATATAACGTTATAACATTTACCGTTATTAAATACATTTATAACGTTATTTCTAGTATCGTTTAAATTTTCATAACGTTATCTATGCCCTTGAAGCAATAACGTTATGAAAAAATAACGTTATTTGAAGCCCTGGTTGTCAACAGACTTCAACCATAAATAAAAGAGTATAATGGAGTTTTGGCGGGCATGTGAAAGAGTGCTGTTGTGTTTTTGTATTATTTTCCTAAAAATTGTGTTAGCTGGGTTTTTAATGTGTAATATTGGTAGAATATTAACCATTAGATATTCGTGTTCATGCACAAGTGTAGGAAAGTGATGTAATATCCAGAAACGTGCTATTTTGTGTTCCCTCCGAAACTCCATCGAAAGTTTCAGTAAAGCGTCTACCACTTTACTGAATCGACCGACTTGACTCCTTGACTGTATTGACTTTTACTTAGACTTTGACTAGACTTTAGACCTGACGATACATGAAAACGATGATGAAAATTATAATAGGAGGAATATGGTTTTCCCGCCACATTCCTTACCTTTTTACCTTGTCTGTGGCACAACATACACATCCTTTGTGTCAAGTTGCCAAAAAAGAAGAAAAAGAAAAGAGTATAATTCGTAATGTATAGGCTTGTCACTCAAAAACCTGTCATCTTTCCTAGTGTGTATGTTGTAATGTGTTTAACGTTTTAATTGTTAAAAAAATGTATGATAAAAACATAATTTTAAAATAATATTGGCTCGATGCACTCCTTCATATAAACTGTAACTGTGTGAAATTTCATGCACGTATGTTTTCCCATTTTAAAAGTTTGTAAAAATTTGTAAAAAGGGTTACAAAGTTTTTCTCTCACGTATTAATATATATATAGATAACTCGATACAATCATTATATAAATAATATCAACAACTTTTACTTTAATGATTTCTTAAGTTTTCGCGAGTATCACTCATGATATTATAAGATTTAACAATTACGGATTTTGTCGCGGACTTTTATATCAAATAATACACTACCTACTATTTTAAAAATGTATTTAAATAAAGATAAGGTTCTATTTGCGTTCTAATACATTCATTTTCATTTACAGGAAGCCTTACAGCTGCAGCCACAACAACAGCAAATGTTGTTGCCAATATGGACAAAATATTTGACTGTTTAAACAGTGAAACATCGGATTTAAGAAGAGGAAAATGTCATGCCACAAACTTAACAGCAACCAGCCCCCATTTAATTTTCTTTCAAAAAATGAAAATTTTTTTTTCTACACTAAAATTTATAGGCAGTCCACGTAATTTATAGGCAGCTAGAGGGCTGGATATGGACTCTAAATGCTGTAGAAAGGGTATGGAGAAATTTAAGTAAAAAATATAATGTGAAAGGCCTAGCTACAAGAAGACTCCAACAAGATCTTTTTGGGTGTATTCATGGGAACTGTGGCTCAAACACAAACCCTACATGCGGACAATTTGTAGCTAGGCTCAAAGCTGCCATAATTAGTAATTTATCACATATGGGAACTACTGGAAACTGCGAAACTGACAACAATGTTATAATTAATAATTTTGATAGCTTCTTGTCAGTTTCGCAGTCTGCGCAGGAAAAAAAAGACTCAGTTGTTACTGCTTCATCATCTTCAACGTCATATGCTCTGTATTTTGAAGTTGATGAAGCAATAAACACAAACAATCCTGAAATACAGGCATGTGCATATGTGGCGGGATTTATATTAAAGAAACTACCATTGAAGGATTGTGAAATATGTAGAAAAATATTTGTTAGTGATAACATAGATATAACACACAATTTTGTCGCAAACAGGGAATATGGAACGGATTCTCAAGCTTTAAATTATGCCCATAAAGATTTTATTTTCTGTGTAGAGTTATGTGCATCAGTTATTAATAATTTTTAAAAGATAATGCCTTTGTTAAAATGATAAAGATAAAAATTTTAGATCGCATAAATAGTATTGTCAAGTTTGATTTTATTCAACCATGCAATTTACACAAAGATAACAATTTGGAAACAATTATTAACTGTGTGTTTTTTATATGCATAAAGAGATTCTGCGTTTTAAAAAACCGTTCTTTTGCTGAAGAAGCTTCGACTTCTTCTTTAAAACTTAAAATGAAAATTATTTTACACCAGTAATTGCATACAAAATACCAAGTAAGCATTCTCCACAGAAAATATAATAATATGTTATATTTTGCTAAGTATAGCATTTTAAATTTAATGTTGAGTGAAATGTATGGTTGAACAAAATGTAAGAAAAACTGATTCACAAAGTTCTACACATAATTTTTATTCCATACTTCCATACTTAATATTATAAATGCGAAAGTGTGTCTGTCTGTCTTCACGCTAAAACCGCTAAACCGATTTTGCTGAAATTTGGCATGGAGATACTTTGAGTCCCGGGAAAGGACATAGGATACTTTTTATCCCGGAAAATGTATGGTTCCTTCGCGATAAACTATTTTGGCGCAACGGAGTTGCGGGCGTCATCTAGTATGTAATATTTGTATAAATAAATACACTTTTTAAAGTATTCAAATTTTGCAAAGTATTGCCTGATTCTATTAAATATATCTGTAAGTAGCAGTAATATTTTATTTTATAAGAGTCTGTTCCTTCAAGTAATATATTTTATAAATGGAGAATGTGACGTGAACTTTCAATAAAACCAAAATGTTATTAATATACCTATTTGTTTTATTTCATATTATGTAAACTTTTAGTTGTAAGAAAAGCTAAATAGGTAAACGACAGTCCGAATAATAGGTTTACCTATTTAGTTTTTCTTACAACTAAAAAAATACCCTTTAAGAACCCCCATTTAAAACTATAGAATTTAAATTTACCGCACTAATAATTTGAAATTTCCCGCGCTCATTTTTTTCCGATTAGTACGGTACGGGCTGCATATAGATGGCGGTAGTAAAAACTGATTGTATAGAGTTGTCATTCTTCTCCGATAGGAGTAAAAGTGTTCTGTGAGCTATTTCCTCAGATACTTTCAGTTTTCTTACAGGAAGTGAGGACTTAATTGCAATCATCTTAACAAAGTATTTCTTAGCTAACATGAGTCGTCTCAAGAATAAAGGAGGTATACAAGTTCCAACTTCCATTGAGTTTATCGGGGTGGATTTCATCGCACCAGTTATAATGCGCAGCGCTTGATTTTGAATTATATCTAACTTTTTTAGAAGACTAGCGCTAGCATTAATATATGCTAAGCAACTATAGTCAAAGTGGCTCCTAACTAAACTTTTATACAACATTGAGAGAATTTTTGGATCAGCACCCCAAAAAACTCCTGCTAAGCATCTCAATATGTTGAGTCGCTGGTAAGCTTTATTACATATATATAATCTATATGTTTATTAAATTTGAGTTTGTCATCTAAAACTATACCTAGAAATTTATGTTCATTTACTATTGAGATTACTTCATTATTACATTTAACTTGAACATTACATTGACTTTTACCAAAAGTCATAACTGAACTTTTTGAAGAATTAATATTTAGTTTTAGTTCGTTATTGTAATAATTTAACAGTTGCTTAAGAGCTAAATTAATATTACAATTGGCCGAGCGTAGTAGACGATTAATACAATATATAACAATATCATCAGCATATTGTAGAACATTAACACCTAATACTTTTACATATTTACAAATTTGTGATGTATATAAATTATACAGGATTGGAGACAATATTGCTCCTTGCATTAAGCCTTTATGTGCAAATTTTGGACCATGTAGTATATCATTAAATTTCACATAGACAAGACGGTGATTCAAGAATCTATATATCCAATTTAAAAATCTACCAGGAATGCCCAATTCACTTAAAACCTTTATAAGTACAGACAAATTAACATTATCGTATGCTCCTTGCACATCTAAAAATACACAAATTGCATTTGAATGAGCCATTAAAGAATTCTTAATATCATTAAGAAATGAAACAAAGCCGTCAACTGTACTTTTTCCTTTACGGAAACCTAGCTGCAAATCTGGTAATATTGAATTAGTTTCTGTAAAGTAGTCTAACCTAACTTTTATCATATTTTCAAAAACTTTTCCTATGCATGAAGTGAGTGATATTTGACGGTAAGAATTATGATCATGGATTGGCTTATCTTCTTTCAGAATGGGCAAAACACACTGAGTTTTCCACTCGTCGGGAACAACTTGTTTGGACCATAAGTGATTGTAGATATTAAGAAGAACTACTTGTGCGTTTTTGTGTACATTTTTAATCATTAAATATGGTAAATTATCCAGTCCAGGAGTAGAATCTCTTCTTGACATTAAGGAACTATGAAATTCATCCCAGCTAAAATCTTTCATGAAAAAGTTGAAATATTCACTATCATTATTACTTTTAAATATATCTTCTAATGAACTGTCACATACTTCATCATTTGTAAATTTGTCTAAAAATTCTGGTACAAAACTATCACATTTACTATTTATGCTAGAATCTACACGCTTATATTTTTTGATAAAATTCAAAATATTTGTGACTGGGGTGGATCTATTAAATGTAGAGCATAAATTTTGCCAACTTTTTCTCTTTTCCTCTTTTATAATCCTTTTTTTGAATGCATCTAATCTCTTATAATTTATATAATTTTCCATACTCAAATTATTTCTATATTTTTCCAAAGCTTCTCCACAATCCTTTACAGCCCTATCACAAATATCATTCCACCACGGAGCAGGTACCCTTTTTTAAATTTTTTTAGATGAATTAGTTATTATAATTTTTGGAACACATTCATCTCTTAAAGTGTTTAGTAGATCACAGAAATGATTATAACTTTCTAAAGGATTTTGTAAATTATATTCAAAATCTTGAAATAAATCATTTGACATATTAAAGAACTTATCCCAGTTAGCTTTTTTGAATAAATACTTATTTACATTTTTATTTATGTCATATTGCATAGGAGAAGTATTAAGTTTTCTAAAAGTTGGAAAGTGATAACTTCCCAACGGATCCTTACCGACATACCATTCACAATAGGGAGCCAGCTCTGGGCTCACTAGTGTAACATCAATTGCAGAAGTGTTATTGTTTGGTCTACTTACTGTAGTAGCACAACCTGTATTTAAAATACATAAATTATATTCATCTATAACTTCATACAAGCCTCGTCCTCTTGTATTATTTATTGTACAACCAAAAGCTATGTGATGGGCGTTACAATCACCCGATATGATAATAGGTTTAGGAAGATTGTTAATTATTGTTTTTTAATTTTGTTATATTAATTTTGTTTCTAGGTGGACTGTAAATGCAAAGGATTGTAATGGAACCTATACCTGTTTCTATGGTTATAGCAATACAGACTGTATATCTTGATAATTTGGAGTCGGATGCTGCACATACTTTATAGAATTCCTAATAATTATTGCCACTCCTCAGTGTTCATTTGAAGCATTTTTAAAAATGAAATTATACCCAGGGAAATGAATCCGAGGACTTGAAGTTTTCAGCCATGTTTCATTTAATAAAGCTATATCTATTTCTTTATCTATTAAGAGTGATTGAAGTAAATGTTTTTTATTATTTAAACTCTGGATGTTATGCTGTACAATATTAATACTATCCATTACTTATTAAAGTTTTTAATGAATGTTTGTTTAATATGTGTTGTAGTATTAATCTCATTAGAATTTCCTATACTTACAAAGTGCTTATTATGGCTTCTAAAATTTTTTGATTATTAATAATGTCCTGGGCTGATATCTTTTCTGGTACAATTTTAACATTTTGAGGTTTAGTTTTTGTCAGAGGTGGGAAAGATGTTAAATTATTTGTTATGTCTGCATAAGTAGAATTATTATTTCTCAAAGATATGTTTTTCTTAATTTTAGAAGCCTTAATTGGGCACTCCTTAGAAATAGCTAGGTGATTACCTCCACAGTTTTTACATTTTAAAACTTCTGATGCACATTCTTTATAGGAATGATTCTCTGCACATTTAGAACATGCTTGTTCATTAAAACAATATTTTGCAGAGTGATTGAAAAGTAAGCATTTAAAACATTGTAGAACTGGAGGTATATAATTATGAACCTTATATCTCCATCCATCTAAGAAATAGGCTACTTGACATATTTAATTTCATTGAAAAAATGCATATTTCTAGTAGAACTTGGCCTAGGAAACTGTATTTCACCCTTATCGTGAAATAAAAGCTTATGATTGATAAATAAAGTCGATTTGAAAATATGATTTTATGAAAATAGGAATTGTACTGACGAAAACGCTTTTGCGGTACTTCCGATCTGGATGTGACGTCATCCCATTTGTAATTTAATATCTTTTATTTATCGCGCTCGTTATATGTAAGTTTATTTGTACATAAATAATATGAATAAGCCTAGAAAGATTTATAAAATGTATTTTCTTGAATAATTCAAATAAAACATCAGTTTTATATATTATCTCCATTCATTGTAGTTAGGAAATGAAATGGCCAAAACTTTTCTACAAAAGTGCTCAACATTAGAAATGATTTCTAAATTATTTTTTAATTTTTTAAGCACTGTTAGACTCGTACATTTAGCACATAAAACTTTTTTTCAATAAAGAATGTATAAAATACAAAAAACATGACGTCACACTATGGCGGTACAATGGCGGACAGTGTTTTCGGCGCCATATAAAAGGCATATTTTTCGATCAACATTTTTATGGGTTTCTACTGTTTAAAATATTAAAATATTAGTTTTTTTAGTAAAAATGAATGATTAGGAACCGATTAGAATGAAGAAAAAAAATAGGTCAAGTAGCCTATTGCATTGTGGTTATACAGTGCCAGAAAAGGTAACAGTAGGTAATAGTATTTAACGGAACAAATGTATTATTTTCTTTTTTCATAAATCTACTTATACCAGTTATGTCAATATCGCTACTTATTTTTTCAAATAAATCCGTATTACTAATTTCCTTAGGAATGTACCTAACTACCCCAACCCTTTCCACAGAGGCTGCTGGGATATATGCTCTTAGATTGTTTTCTTGAATAAATGATGCATTGAGGAAATCATTAGCCAATGCCGCTTGTTTGAAAGTTATTTTTATTTTGCGGGCGCTTATTCTAGCTCTTTCATAAACTCCTTTTGCGTTTTTGAAAATTTTCGAAAGGCTAAGGGGGTTCATGTTTCCTATTTTTGTATCATTACAATGTTCGACGAAGACAATAAATTCTCCGCTGCAATTATTGTCAGGATATTTTCTAGAATACGAAGGCTTACTAAAGGGTTTGTACTTATCGCCTGAGATATCATCTATTTTCCTTTTCGTCGATGACGAAGATTTATAGTTCGCTCTCGTCCTGCATATACTATATAAAAGTACTTTTAAAGTACTTTTAATGTATAAAAACTATTAAATACGATTTTTCCAAATTGTTAAAAAAGGCGCCTTCCTCTTCCCGCCAAAAACAGCAAGTCAAAGGAACAAATGTCAAAAGAGTGTTGCTATTGCTAAAATAAAAAGTTTCGCCTCCTAACTTTTTAATTTGATTGTCAAACAGTTTCCATTTAGTAACTAGATGGCGTATGGGTAGACAACTATCGGTAATACCACCAATAATAGGCTACTTGACATATATTTAATTTCATTGAAAAAATGCATATTTCTAGTAGAACTTGGCCTAGGAAACTGTATTTCACCCTTATCGTGAAATAAAAGCTTATGATTGATAAAGTCGATTTGAAAATATGATTTTATGAAAATAGGAATTGTACTGACGAAAACGCTTTTGCGGTACTTCCGATCTGGATGTGACGTCATCCCATTTGTAATTTAATATCTTTTATTTATCGCGCTCGTTATATGTAAGTTTATTTGTACATAAATAATATGAATAAGCCTAGAAAGGTTTATAAAATATATTTTCTTGAATAATTCAAATAAAACATCAGTTTTATATATTATCTCCATTTATTGTAGTTAGGAAATGAAATGGCCAAAACTTTTCTACAAAAGTGTTCAACATTACAAATGATTTCTAAATTCTTTTTTAATTGTTTAAGCACTGTTAGACTCGTACGTTCAGCACATAAAACTTTTTTTCAATAAAGAAAGTATAAAATACAAAAAACATGACGTCACACTATGGCGGCACAATGGCGGACAGTGTTTTCGGCGCCATATATAGGGCATATTTTTTAATCAACATTTTTATGGGTTTCTACTGTTTAAAATATTAAAATATTAGTTTTTTCAGTGAAAATGAATGATTAAGAAGCGATTAGAATGAAGAAAAAAAATAGGTCAAGTAGCCTATTGCTACAAAACTGGGCAAAAGAATGTAAAACTTGATTTCAATTTGAAAACGACGCCGTAATATTCCAATGACTAGGTTAACAAAGTTATTATAACGATGTTTTAGTTTCAACTCACGGAAGAAATAGCCCTATTTACCGATATTCACACCAAATATCACAGGAATTATACATTTTGGTTTTGACAACATTTTATCTACACTTGTGCCAGTAAACGGGTATTTCATGGCTAATATTTTACCAATAATGAACATCAAAGACCCAAATAACACAATTTGGGAAAAAATAATAAAAACTACACCAACAATAAAAAGTAGGAGTTTGAAAGTGACATGCCCATGACATGCCCGCCAAAACTCTATCAGTTGTCAGTTTGACAATTTGCGTGTTCCTAAACTGTTACCAGTATACTGACCTAATCGCTTAGGCCAATGATCGCTTAGGTTTAAGATATTTTGATTTATGCCACACTTGACAGTACACTGATATTTTTTAGAAACAACCAATATGTATCCGTGATGCCAACCACGGCTTCAAATAACGTTATTTTTTCATAACGTTACTGCTTCAAGGGCTTAAATAACGTTATGAAAATTTACCCGATATTAAAAATAACGTTAAAAATTGATATTAATAACGGTTAATGTTATAACGTTATATAGGATTTATAACGGTAAATATATGTTCTTTGATAACGTTATAGTCCGTCAAGAAAGTCATGACAGGCGGGAAAATTTTCTAAATTTTTTTCTTTGTATTTTCACACAAATCTCGCAAAAAAGTGGGCTGCGAGTGAGATTTAGTGCACCGTGCACGATCGCATACCTGGTACCAGAAAATAACGTTATTATTATAACGATATTTTTTCGTTTAAACATAACGAAAAAATATCGTTATAATAATAACGGTAAATATAACGTTATTTTACTAAATATCGTTAAAAAAATAACGTTATCTGGCTACCATTATGAAAATAACGGTACGTAACGATATTTTTTCTGTTATTCGATAACGTTATGAAGCCCTGATGCCAACCTACAGATAATTTCAGATCGGTGGGGAACCAATAGAAAATCTAGAAGTGTCTATCGTCGCGCCGTCTGGTGGAGATTAAAAATAAGAAAACCTCTCATTTAAGTTGAATGGACTGTATCTCGGGAATAAAGACGGGAAAAGCAGATAATTTCACCAACCTCAGTTTGGTTCCGTAGCTTCGCTTCGAGGGCCCTCTTCTCTTCTTTTCTTGACACAGATTTACACACACACACACTCATTCACACTTGGCTGATTAAATAGTTCTATAGGCTATCGCGCATAGTAACGACGTAGAAGTTGATTTTTTTAGGCGGCGCGTTCGAGCAGAGATTCGTTCTGAGAGGCTCGTTTTTGAATACTGACACTCGCGAAGACGACACTGCTTTTTATATAGGTAGGGACGCTCTCGCCGCGTGATTCGTAAACTAGGATTTTTTATTTTTCTACCTTCATTCACAAAAAAGTATTAAATTTTTGAATTCGAGTTCGTTCATCGGTCATATAGCTAGTATAATATAATATGCAGATAATATACAGAATTCATAAATATAATTTTCATAATAAACATACTTAATAATGAGATAGAAATTTCTTGTAACAATAATAGGCTACTTGACATATATTTAATTTCATTGAAAAAATGCATATTTCTAGTAGAACTTGGCCTAGGAAACTGTATTTCACCCTTATCGTGAAATAAAAGCTTATGATTGATAAATAAAGTCGATTTTAAAATATGATTTTATAAAAATAGGAATTGTACTGACGAAAACGCTTTTGCGGTACTTCCGATCTGGATGTGACGTCGTCCCATTTGTAATTTAATATCTTTCATTTATCGCGCTCGTTATATGTAAGTTTATTTGTACACAAATAATATGAATAAGCCTAGAAGGATTTATAAAATATATTTTCTTGAATAATTCAAATAAAACACCAGTTTTATATAATTATTATCTCCATTTATTGTAGTTAGGAAATGAAATGGCCAAAACTGTTCTACAAAAGTGTTCAACATTACAAATGATTTCTAAATTCTTTTTCAATTTTTTAAGCACTGTTAGACTCGTACGTTTAGCACATAAAACTTTTTTCAATAAAAAAAGTATAAAATACAAAAACATGACGTCACACTATGGCGGCACAATGGCGGACAGTGTTTTCGGCGCCATATATAGGGCATATTTTTCAATCAACATTTTTATGGGTTTCTACTGTTTAAAATATTAAAATATTAGTTTTTTTAGTGAAAATGAATGATTAAGAAGCGATTAGAATGAAGAAAAAAAATAGGTCAAGTAGCCTATTAGAGCTTGATGACCTCAAGGAGCTTATTCTTTTGTAAGAAACATGCCCATTTTTATGGAATCCGAAAGATAACAATAATCCGTCTTGTTTTGCATGCGTTAAGTTTTTAACGCGCATGTGAGTATTATTGCTTCTGCTGCTTTTCTCTTGTAAAAAAAAAAACTTGTACGAGACGATCTTCCTTATATAAAAAAGTACTCTGTGGATGCCATAGTAGCTAGTGTATCTGCCTACTTAGGAGATTGCGGGTTCGATTCCCGTGTAAGTCAATCATTTGTAGGTGTTATGTTATTAATATAGGTTTGTTGTCTGCGGTACCCAAATTACAAGCAAGGAATGCTTTGTTCGGGACAAGATTGCGTTGTGAGAATGTGTGAGGAATATTATTTATAATTTATTCTTATCTTATTTTTGCAGAAAAAGGAATAATCTCCCAAGATGCGCAAAACACCGCAGACGTCATCTTATTTTTTGACCAACTTTTTGACTCAATTAATAGAAGCTTCGGAAAAAGGAAGAAGCACAGTAAACCTCTTCTGGGACCTGCGACGCCAAACTCGCCACATCACAAAACATGGATGGAGGCTAAAATATTTTTAAAAAATATGAAGTTTGTGAATGTAAAAACCTTAAATGTGGAGCATGTTCCCACTTTAAATAACTGGGTATGGACACTAGAAGGAATAGAACTACTATTAAAAAAAATTGCTGTGAAGTACGGAGTGACATCGGTTTGGTTGCGGCATCTGAACCAGGATCCAATCGAATTTTTTTTTGGATCGATAAGGAGCCAAGGATGCCGGAACGTAAACCCTACTCCAGATGGGTTTGAAGCAGCATTTAGCAGCCTTTTAATAAACAGCCTATCTAGTGTCCATGCCCCTGGGGCAAATTGTGAGGTGGATAATTGCCATGCTTTGCATGAAGTTCTCATCACAAGCGGGGCCTGCAAAGAACAAATAAACTGCGAGCTGTCTAAGATTCCGGACATAGAAATTATACCCCTTGAAGACAAAAGTGACCCCCGAATAGTTGGGGGGCTACAATATGTTAGCGGTTATTTTGTTAAAACCGCTAAGAAGAAAGTCTTCAATTCAAGGGTTGTAGTGAATGCAAAAAAAACTTAATGTCCGATCAGGAAGGAGAGTATTTAAAACGTAGAGAGTACGCTAATAAAAAATGGCTTTGCAGTCCCAGCGACTCTCTCTTGAATTGTGTTTCGAATCTGCAGGATATAAATTACACAATAATTAAAAAGTGCTTAGATAAAAAATATTTAAAAAAAATAATTAAAACAGTGATATTTATTCACATACAATTTGATTTCTTAAAATGTGAACTGCATAAAGAAAAATTAATCGATTTTTTAATCAATATATCCTGCAGATTCTTCATTTACAATTACTGTAAGAATATAAATAGAATATTAATGAATAGGAGAGAGTGTGATGATGATACGGATTTGTTTATGCTGAAAGCGAAAAAATTATATATGAAATGTTTTAAAAGAATAAAATAAATTATATCAATTACGGTTGTCAGTGTTTTATTTATTGAAAAACATCCTATAAAAAGAAACAAAAAGCAACCTAAACCCAGTAACCAATGCTATATGTAGGTATATATATTGACAAAAAGTTGTCAAAACCTACTTCCAGAGAGCGCCACTTGTCTTACCCTATTTGGCCGTCGAGTTGTACCTCTATTCCTATATATAAAAAAATACTCTGTGGTACTGACGGTGATAATATTGACCGTATAATAGGCAGGGCTTCATAACGTTATCGAATAACAGAAAAAATATCGTTACGTACCGTTATTTTCATAATGGTAGCCAGATAACGTTATTTTTTTAACGATATCTAGTAAAATAACGTTATATTTACCGTTATTATTATAACGTTATTTTTTCGTTATGGCATAACAAAAAAATAACGTTATAATAATAACGGTAAATATAACGTTATTTTCTGGTATCAGGTATGCGATCGTGCACGGTGCACCAAATCTCACTCATATTTAAAATGTAATAAGCGTTATCTGTGAAAATACAAAGAAAAAATACACCTTAAAAGCGTGATTACGTTTAGAAAATTTTCCCGCCTGTCATGACTTTCTTGACGGACTATAACGTTATCAAAGAACATATATTTACCGTTATAAATCCTATATAACGTTATAACATTTACCGTTATTAAATACATTTATAACGTTATTTCTAGTATCGTTTAAATTTTCATAACGTTATCTATGCCCTTGAAGCAATAACGTTATGAAAAAATAACGTTATTTGAAGCCCTGGTTGTCAACAGACTTCAACCATAAATAAAAGAGTATAATGGAGTTTTGGCGGGCATGTGAAAGAGTGCTGTTGTGTTTTTGTATTATTTTCCTAAAAATTGTGTTAGCTGGGTTTTTAATGTGTAATATTGGTAGAATATTAACCATTAGATATTCGTGTTCATGCACAAGTGTAGGAAAGTGATGTAATATCCAGAAACGTGCTATTTTGTGTTCCCTCCGAAACTCCATCGAAAGTTTCAGTAAAGCGTCTACCACTTTACTGAATCGACCGACTTGACTCCTTGACTGTATTGACTTTTACTTAGACTTTGACTAGACTTTAGACCTGACGATACATGAAAACGATGATGAAAATTATAATAGGAGGAATATGGTTTTCCCGCCACATTCCTTACCTTTTTACCTTGTCTGTGGCACAACATACACATCCTTTGTGTCAAGTTGCCAAAAAAGAAGAAAAAGAAAAGAGTATAATTCGTAATGTATAGGCTTGTCACTCAAAAACCTGTCATCTTTCCTAGTGTGTATGTTGTAATGTGTTTAACGTTTTAATTGTTAAAAAAATGTATGATAAAAACATAATTTTAAAATAATATTGGCTCGATGCACTCCTTCTTCATATAAACTGTAACTGTGTGAAATTTCATGCACGTATGTTTTCCCATTTTAAAAGTTTGTAAAAATTTGTAAAAAGGGTTACAAAGTTTTTCTCTCACGTATTAATATATATATAGATAACTCGATACAATCATTATATAAATAATATCAACAACTTTTACTTTAATGATTTCTTAAGTTTTCGCGAGTATCACTCATGATATTATAAGATTTAACAATTACGGATTTTGTCGCGGACTTTTATATCAAATAATACACTACCTACTATTTTAAAAATGTATTTAAATAAAGATAAGGTTCTATTTGCGTTCTAATACATTCATTTTCATTTACAGGAAGCCTTACAGCTGCAGCCACAACAACAGCAAATGTTGTTGCCAATATGGACAAAATATTTGACTGTTTAAACAGTGAAACATCGGATTTAAGAAGAGGAAAATGTCATGCCACAAACTTAACAGCAACCAGCCCCCATTTAATTTTCTTTCAAAAAATGAAAATTTTTTTTTCTACACTAAAATTTATAGGCAGTCCACGTAATTTATAGGCAGCTAGAGGGCTGGATATGGACTCTAAATGCTGTAGAAAGGGTATGGAGAAATTTAAGTAAAAAATATAATGTGAAAGGCCTAGCTACAAGAAGACTCCAACAAGATCTTTTTGGGTGTATTCATGGGAACTGTGGCTCAAACACAAACCCTACATGCGGACAATTTGTAGCTAGGCTCAAAGCTGCCATAATTAGTAATTTATCACATATGGGAACTACTGGAAACTGCGAAACTGACAACAATGTTATAATTAATAATTTTGATAGCTTCTTGTCAGTTTCGCAGTCTGCGCAGGAAAAAAAAGACTCAGTTGTTACTGCTTCATCATCTTCAACGTCATATGCTCTGTATTTTGAAGTTGATGAAGCAATAAACACAAACAATCCTGAAATACAGGCATGTGCATATGTGGCGGGATTTATATTAAAGAAACTACCATTGAAGGATTGTGAAATATGTAGAAAAATATTTGTTAGTGATAACATAGATATAACACACAATTTTGTCGCAAACAGGGAATATGGAACGGATTCTCAAGCTTTAAATTATGCCCATAAAGATTTTATTTTCTGTGTAGAGTTATGTGCATCAGTTATTAATAATTTTTAAAAGATAATGCCTTTGTTAAAATGATAAAGATAAAAATTTTAGATCGCATAAATAGTATTGTCAAGTTTGATTTTATTCAACCATGCAATTTACACAAAGATAACAATTTGGAAACAATTATTAACTGTGTGTTTTTTATATGCATAAAGAGATTCTGCGTTTTAAAAAACCGTTCTTTTGCTGAAGAAGCTTCGACTTCTTCTTTAAAACTTAAAATGAAAATTATTTTACACCAGTAATTGCATACAAAATACCAAGTAAGCATTCTCCACAGAAAATATAATAATATGTTATATTTTGCTAAGTATAGCATTTTAAATTTAATGTTGAGTGAAATGTATGGTTGAACAAAATGTAAGAAAAACTGATTCACAAAGTTCTACACATAATTTTTATTCCATACTTCCATACTTAATATTATAAATGCGAAAGTGTGTCTGTCTGTCTTCACGCTAAAACCGCTAAACCGATTTTGCTGAAATTTGGCATGGAGATACTTTGAGTCCCGGGAAAGGACATAGGATACTTTTTATCCCGGAAAATGTATGGTTCCTTCGCGATAAACTATTTTGGCGCAACGGAGTTGCGGGCGTCATCTAGTATGTAATATTTGTATAAATAAATACACTTTTTAAAGTATTCAAATTTTGCAAAGTATTGCCTGATTCTATTAAATATATCTGTAAGTAGCAGTAATATTTTATTTTATAAGAGTCTGTTCCTTCAAGTAATATATTTTATAAATGGAGAATGTGACGTGAACTTTCAATAAAACCAAAATGTTATTAATATACCTATTTGTTTTATTTCATATTATGTAAACTTTTAGTTGTAAGAAAAGCTAAATAGGTAAACGACAGTCCGAATAATAGGTTTACCTATTTAGTTTTTCTTACAACTAAAAAAATACCCTTTAAGAACCCCCATTTAAAACTATAGAATTTAAATTTACCGCACTAATAATTTGAAATTTCCCGCGCTCATTTTTTTCCGATTAGTACGGTACGGGCTGCATATAGATGGCGGTAGTAAAAACTGATTGTATAGAGTTGTCATTCTTCTCCGATAGGAGTAAAAGTGTTCTGTGAGCTATTTCCTCAGATACTTTCAGTTTTCTTACAGGAAGTGAGGACTTAATTGCAATCATCTTAACAAAGTATTTCTTAGCTAACATGAGTCGTCTCAAGAATAAAGGAGGTATACAAGTTCCAACTTCCATTGAGTTTATCGGGGTGGATTTCATCGCACCAGTTATAATGCGCAGCGCTTGATTTTGAATTATATCTAACTTTTTTAGAAGACTAGCGCTAGCATTAATATATGCTAAGCAACTATAGTCAAAGTGGCTCCTAACTAAACTTTTATACAACATTGAGAGAATTTTTGGATCAGCACCCCAAAAAACTCCTGCTAAGCATCTCAATATGTTGAGTCGCTGGTAAGCTTTATTACATATATATAATCTATATGTTTATTAAATTTGAGTTTGTCATCTAAAACTATACCTAGAAATTTATGTTCATTTACTATTGAGATTACTTCATTATTACATTTAACTTGAACATTACATTGACTTTTACCAAAAGTCATAACTGAACTTTTTGAAGAATTAATATTTAGTTTTAGTTCGTTATTGTAATAATTTAACAGTTGCTTAAGAGCTAAATTAATATTACAATTGGCCGAGCGTAGTAGACGATTAATACAATATATAACAATATCATCAGCATATTGTAGAACATTAACACCTAATACTTTTACATATTTACAAATTTGTGATGTATATAAATTATACAGGATTGGAGACAATATTGCTCCTTGCATTAAGCCTTTATGTGCAAATTTTGGACCATGTAGTATATCATTAAATTTCACATAGACAAGACGGTGATTCAAGAATCTATATATCCAATTTAAAAATCTACCAGGAATGCCCAATTCACTTAAAACCTTTATAAGTACAGACAAATTAACATTATCGTATGCTCCTTGCACATCTAAAAATACACAAATTGCATTTGAATGAGCCATTAAAGAATTCTTAATATCATTAAGAAATGAAACAAAGCCGTCAACTGTACTTTTTCCTTTACGGAAACCTAGCTGCAAATCTGGTAATATTGAATTAGTTTCTGTAAAGTAGTCTAACCTAACTTTTATCATATTTTCAAAAACTTTTCCTATGCATGAAGTGAGTGATATTTGACGGTAAGAATTATGATCATGGATTGGCTTATCTTCTTTCAGAATGGGCAAAACACACTGAGTTTTCCACTCGTCGGGAACAACTTGTTTGGACCATAAGTGATTGTAGATATTAAGAAGAACTACTTGTGCGTTTTTGTGTACATTTTTAATCATTAAATATGGTAAATTATCCAGTCCAGGAGTAGAATCTCTTCTTGACATTAAGGAACTATGAAATTCATCCCAGCTAAAATCTTTCATGAAAAAGTTGAAATATTCACTATCATTATTACTTTTAAATATATCTTCTAATGAACTGTCACATACTTCATCATTTGTAAATTTGTCTAAAAATTCTGGTACAAAACTATCACATTTACTATTTATGCTAGAATCTACACGCTTATATTTTTTGATAAAATTCAAAATATTTGTGACTGGGGTGGATCTATTAAATGTAGAGCATAAATTTTGCCAACTTTTTCTCTTTTCCTCTTTTATAATCCTTTTTTTGAATGCATCTAATCTCTTATAATTTATATAATTTTCCATACTCAAATTATTTCTATATTTTTCCAAAGCTTCTCCACAATCCTTTACAGCCCTATCACAAATATCATTCCACCACGGAGCAGGTACCCTTTTTTAAATTTTTTTAGATGAATTAGTTATTATAATTTTTGGAACACATTCATCTCTTAAAGTGTTTAGTAGATCACAGAAATGATTATAACTTTCTAAAGGATTTTGTAAATTATATTCAAAATCTTGAAATAAATCATTTGACATATTAAAGAACTTATCCCAGTTAGCTTTTTTGAATAAATACTTATTTACATTTTTATTTATGTCATATTGCATAGGAGAAGTATTAAGTTTTCTAAAAGTTGGAAAGTGATAACTTCCCAACGGATCCTTACCGACATACCATTCACAATAGGGAGCCAGCTCTGGGCTCACTAGTGTAACATCAATTGCAGAAGTGTTATTGTTTGGTCTACTTACTGTAGTAGCACAACCTGTATTTAAAATACATAAATTATATTCATCTATAACTTCATACAAGCCTCGTCCTCTTGTATTATTTATTGTACAACCAAAAGCTATGTGATGGGCGTTACAATCACCCGATATGATAATAGGTTTAGGAAGATTGTTAATTATTGTTTTTTAATTTTGTTATATTAATTTTGTTTCTAGGTGGACTGTAAATGCAAAGGATTGTAATGGAACCTATACCTGTTTCTATGGTTATAGCAATACAGACTGTATATCTTGATAATTTGGAGTCGGATGCTGCACATACTTTATAGAATTCCTAATAATTATTGCCACTCCTCAGTGTTCATTTGAAGCATTTTTAAAAATGAAATTATACCCAGGGAAATGAATCCGAGGACTTGAAGTTTTCAGCCATGTTTCATTTAATAAAGCTATATCTATTTCTTTATCTATTAAGAGTGATTGAAGTAAATGTTTTTTATTATTTAAACTCTGGATGTTATGCTGTACAATATTAATACTATCCATTACTTATTAAAGTTTTTAATGAATGTTTGTTTAATATGTGTTGTAGTATTAATCTCATTAGAATTTCCTATACTTACAAAGTGCTTATTATGGCTTCTAAAATTTTTTGATTATTAATAATGTCCTGGGCTGATATCTTTTCTGGTACAATTTTAACATTTTGAGGTTTAGTTTTTGTCAGAGGTGGGAAAGATGTTAAATTATTTGTTATGTCTGCATAAGTAGAATTATTATTTCTCAAAGATATGTTTTTCTTAATTTTAGAAGCCTTAATTGGGCACTCCTTAGAAATAGCTAGGTGATTACCTCCACAGTTTTTACATTTTAAAACTTCTGATGCACATTCTTTATAGGAATGATTCTCTGCACATTTAGAACATGCTTGTTCATTAAAACAATATTTTGCAGAGTGATTGAAAAGTAAGCATTTAAAACATTGTAGAACTGGAGGTATATAATTATGAACCTTATATCTCCATCCATCTAAGAAATAGGCTACTTGACATATTTAATTTCATTGAAAAAATGCATATTTCTAGTAGAACTTGGCCTAGGAAACTGTATTTCACCCTTATCGTGAAATAAAAGCTTATGATTGATAAATAAAGTCGATTTGAAAATATGATTTTATGAAAATAGGAATTGTACTGACGAAAACGCTTTTGCGGTACTTCCGATCTGGATGTGACGTCATCCCATTTGTAATTTAATATCTTTTATTTATCGCGCTCGTTATATGTAAGTTTATTTGTACATAAATAATATGAATAAGCCTAGAAAGATTTATAAAATGTATTTTCTTGAATAATTCAAATAAAACATCAGTTTTATATATTATCTCCATTCATTGTAGTTAGGAAATGAAATGGCCAAAACTTTTCTACAAAAGTGCTCAACATTAGAAATGATTTCTAAATTATTTTTTAATTTTTTAAGCACTGTTAGACTCGTACATTTAGCACATAAAACTTTTTTTCAATAAAGAATGTATAAAATACAAAAAACATGACGTCACACTATGGCGGTACAATGGCGGACAGTGTTTTCGGCGCCATATAAAAGGCATATTTTTCGATCAACATTTTTATGGGTTTCTACTGTTTAAAATATTAAAATATTAGTTTTTTTAGTAAAAATGAATGATTAGGAACCGATTAGAATGAAGAAAAAAAATAGGTCAAGTAGCCTATTGCATTGTGGTTATACAGTGCCAGAAAAGGTAACAGTAGGTAATAGTATTTAACGGAACAAATGTATTATTTTCTTTTTTCATAAATCTACTTATACCAGTTATGTCAATATCGCTACTTATTTTTTCAAATAAATCCGTATTACTAATTTCCTTAGGAATGTACCTAACTACCCCAACCCTTTCCACAGAGGCTGCTGGGATATATGCTCTTAGATTGTTTTCTTGAATAAATGATGCATTGAGGAAATCATTAGCCAATGCCGCTTGTTTGAAAGTTATTTTTATTTTGCGGGCGCTTATTCTAGCTCTTTCATAAACTCCTTTTGCGTTTTTGAAAATTTTCGAAAGGCTAAGGGGGTTCATGTTTCCTATTTTTGTATCATTACAATGTTCGACGAAGACAATAAATTCTCCGCTGCAATTATTGTCAGGATATTTTCTAGAATACGAAGGCTTACTAAAGGGTTTGTACTTATCGCCTGAGATATCATCTATTTTCCTTTTCGTCGATGACGAAGATTTATAGTTCGCTCTCGTCCTGCATATACTATATAAAAGTACTTTTAAAGTACTTTTAATGTATAAAAACTATTAAATACGATTTTTCCAAATTGTTAAAAAAGGCGCCTTCCTCTTCCCGCCAAAAACAGCAAGTCAAAGGAACAAATGTCAAAAGAGTGTTGCTATTGCTAAAATAAAAAGTTTCGCCTCCTAACTTTTTAATTTGATTGTCAAACAGTTTCCATTTAGTAACTAGATGGCGTATGGGTAGACAACTATCGGTAATACCACCAATAATAGGCTACTTGACATATATTTAATTTCATTGAAAAAATGCATATTTCTAGTAGAACTTGGCCTAGGAAACTGTATTTCACCCTTATCGTGAAATAAAAGCTTATGATTGATAAAGTCGATTTGAAAATATGATTTTATGAAAATAGGAATTGTACTGACGAAAACGCTTTTGCGGTACTTCCGATCTGGATGTGACGTCATCCCATTTGTAATTTAATATCTTTTATTTATCGCGCTCGTTATATGTAAGTTTATTTGTACATAAATAATATGAATAAGCCTAGAAAGGTTTATAAAATATATTTTCTTGAATAATTCAAATAAAACATCAGTTTTATATATTATCTCCATTTATTGTAGTTAGGAAATGAAATGGCCAAAACTTTTCTACAAAAGTGTTCAACATTACAAATGATTTCTAAATTCTTTTTTAATTGTTTAAGCACTGTTAGACTCGTACGTTCAGCACATAAAACTTTTTTTCAATAAAGAAAGTATAAAATACAAAAAACATGACGTCACACTATGGCGGCACAATGGCGGACAGTGTTTTCGGCGCCATATATAGGGCATATTTTTTAATCAACATTTTTATGGGTTTCTACTGTTTAAAATATTAAAATATTAGTTTTTTCAGTGAAAATGAATGATTAAGAAGCGATTAGAATGAAGAAAAAAAATAGGTCAAGTAGCCTATTGCTACAAAACTGGGCAAAAGAATGTAAAACTTGATTTCAATTTGAAAACGACGCCGTAATATTCCAATGACTAGGTTAACAAAGTTATTATAACGATGTTTTAGTTTCAACTCACGGAAGAAATAGCCCTATTTACCGATATTCACACCAAATATCACAGGAATTATACATTTTGGTTTTGACAACATTTTATCTACACTTGTGCCAGTAAACGGGTATTTCATGGCTAATATTTTACCAATAATGAACATCAAAGACCCAAATAACACAATTTGGGAAAAAATAATAAAAACTACACCAACAATAAAAAGTAGGAGTTTGAAAGTGACATGCCCATGACATGCCCGCCAAAACTCTATCAGTTGTCAGTTTGACAATTTGCGTGTTCCTAAACTGTTACCAGTATACTGACCTAATCGCTTAGGCCAATGATCGCTTAGGTTTAAGATATTTTGATTTATGCCACACTTGACAGTACACTGATATTTTTTAGAAACAACCAATATGTATCCGTGATGCCAACCACGGCTTCAAATAACGTTATTTTTTCATAACGTTACTGCTTCAAGGGCTTAAATAACGTTATGAAAATTTACCCGATATTAAAAATAACGTTAAAAATTGATATTAATAACGGTTAATGTTATAACGTTATATAGGATTTATAACGGTAAATATATGTTCTTTGATAACGTTATAGTCCGTCAAGAAAGTCATGACAGGCGGGAAAATTTTCTAAATTTTTTTCTTTGTATTTTCACACAAATCTCGCAAAAAAGTGGGCTGCGAGTGAGATTTAGTGCACCGTGCACGATCGCATACCTGGTACCAGAAAATAACGTTATTATTATAACGATATTTTTTCGTTTAAACATAACGAAAAAATATCGTTATAATAATAACGGTAAATATAACGTTATTTTACTAAATATCGTTAAAAAAATAACGTTATCTGGCTACCATTATGAAAATAACGGTACGTAACGATATTTTTTCTGTTATTCGATAACGTTATGAAGCCCTGATGCCAACCTACAGATAATTTCAGATCGGTGGGGAACCAATAGAAAATCTAGAAGTGTCTATCGTCGCGCCGTCTGGTGGAGATTAAAAATAAGAAAACCTCTCATTTAAGTTGAATGGACTGTATCTCGGGAATAAAGACGGGAAAAGCAGATAATTTCACCAACCTCAGTTTGGTTCCGTAGCTTCGCTTCGAGGGCCCTCTTCTCTTCTTTTCTTGACACAGATTTACACACACACACACTCATTCACACTTGGCTGATTAAATAGTTCTATAGGCTATCGCGCATAGTAACGACGTAGAAGTTGATTTTTTTTAGGCGGCGCGTTCGAGCAGAGATTCGTTCTGAGAGGCTCGTTTTTGAATACTGACACTCGCGAAGACGACACTGCTTTTTATATAGGTAGGGACGCTCTCGCCGCGTGATTCGTAAACTAGGATTTTTTATTTTTCTACCTTCATTCACAAAAAAGTATTAAATTTTTGAATTCGAGTTCGTTCATCGGTCATATAGCTAGTATAATATAATATGCAGATAATATACAGAATTCATAAATATAATTTTCATAATAAACATACTTAATAATGAGATAGAAATTTCTTGTAACAATAATAGGCTACTTGACATATATTTAATTTCATTGAAAAAATGCATATTTCTAGTAGAACTTGGCCTAGGAAACTGTATTTCACCCTTATCGTGAAATAAAAGCTTATGATTGATAAATAAAGTCGATTTTAAAATATGATTTTATAAAAATAGGAATTGTACTGACGAAAACGCTTTTGCGGTACTTCCGATCTGGATGTGACGTCGTCCCATTTGTAATTTAATATCTTTCATTTATCGCGCTCGTTATATGTAAGTTTATTTGTACACAAATAATATGAATAAGCCTAGAAGGATTTATAAAATATATTTTCTTGAATAATTCAAATAAAACACCAGTTTTATATAATTATTATCTCCATTTATTGTAGTTAGGAAATGAAATGGCCAAAACTGTTCTACAAAAGTGTTCAACATTACAAATGATTTCTAAATTCTTTTTCAATTTTTTAAGCACTGTTAGACTCGTACGTTTAGCACATAAAACTTTTTTCAATAAAAAAAGTATAAAATACAAAAACATGACGTCACACTATGGCGGCACAATGGCGGACAGTGTTTTCGGCGCCATATATAGGGCATATTTTTCAATCAACATTTTTATGGGTTTCTACTGTTTAAAATATTAAAATATTAGTTTTTTTAGTGAAAATGAATGATTAAGAAGCGATTAGAATGAAGAAAAAAAATAGGTCAAGTAGCCTATTAGAGCTTGATGACCTCAAGGAGCTTATTCTTTTGTAAGAAACATGCCCATTTTTATGGAATCCGAAAGATAACAATAATCCGTCTTGTTTTGCATGCGTTAAGTTTTTAACGCGCATGTGAGTATTATTGCTTCTGCTGCTTTTCTCTTGTAAAAAAAAAAACTTGTACGAGACGATCTTCCTTATATAAAAAAGTACTCTGTGGATGCCATAGTAGCTAGTGTATCTGCCTACTTAGGAGATTGCGGGTTCGATTCCCGTGTAAGTCAATCATTTGTAGGTGTTATGTTATTAATATAGGTTTGTTGTCTGCGGTACCCAAATTACAAGCAAGGAATGCTTTGTTCGGGACAAGATTGCGTTGTGAGAATGTGTGAGGAATATTATTTATAATTTATTCTTATCTTATTTTTGCAGAAAAAGGAATAATCTCCCAAGATGCGCAAAACACCGCAGACGTCATCTTATTTTTTGACCAACTTTTTGACTCAATTAATAGAAGCTTCGGAAAAAGGAAGAAGCACAGTAAACCTCTTCTGGGACCTGCGACGCCAAACTCGCCACATCACAAAACATGGATGGAGGCTAAAATATTTTTAAAAAATATGAAGTTTGTGAATGTAAAAACCTTAAATGTGGAGCATGTTCCCACTTTAAATAACTGGGTATGGACACTAGAAGGAATAGAACTACTATTAAAAAAAATTGCTGTGAAGTACGGAGTGACATCGGTTTGGTTGCGGCATCTGAACCAGGATCCAATCGAATTTTTTTTTGGATCGATAAGGAGCCAAGGATGCCGGAACGTAAACCCTACTCCAGATGGGTTTGAAGCAGCATTTAGCAGCCTTTTAATAAACAGCCTATCTAGTGTCCATGCCCCTGGGGCAAATTGTGAGGTGGATAATTGCCATGCTTTGCATGAAGTTCTCATCACAAGCGGGGCCTGCAAAGAACAAATAAACTGCGAGCTGTCTAAGATTCCGGACATAGAAATTATACCCCTTGAAGACAAAAGTGACCCCCGAATAGTTGGGGGGCTACAATATCTTAGCGGTTATTTTGTTAAAACCGCTAAGAAGAAAGTCTTCAATTCAAGGGTTGTAGTGAATGCAAAAAAAACTTAATGTCCGATCAGGAAGGAGAGTATTTAAAACGTAGAGAGTACGCTAATAAAAAATGGCTTTGCAGTCCCAGCGACTCTCTCTTGAATTGTGTTTCGAATCTGCAGGATATAAATTACACAATAATTAAAAAGTGCTTAGATAAAAAATATTTAAAAAAAATAATTAAAACAGTGATATTTATTCACATACAATTTGATTTCTTAAAATGTGAACTGCATAAAGAAAAATTAATCGATTTTTTAATCAATATATCCTGCAGATTCTTCATTTACAATTACTGTAAGAATATAAATAGAATATTAATGAATAGGAGAGAGTGTGATGATGATACGGATTTGTTTATGCTGAAAGCGAAAAAATTATATATGAAATGTTTTAAAAGAATAAAATAAATTATATCAATTACGGTTGTCAGTGTTTTATTTATTGAAAAACATCCTATAAAAAGAAACAAAAAGCAACCTAAACCCAGTAACCAATGCTATATGTAGGTATATATATTGACAAAAAGTTGTCAAAACCTACTTCCAGAGAGCGCCACTTGTCTTACCCTATTTGGCCGTCGAGTTGTACCTCTATTCCTATATATAAAAAAATACTCTGTGGTACTGACGGTGATAATATTGACCGTATAATAGGCAGGGCTTCATAACGTTATCGAATAACAGAAAAAATATCGTTACGTACCGTTATTTTCATAATGGTAGCCAGATAACGTTATTTTTTTAACGATATCTAGTAAAATAACGTTATATTTACCGTTATTATTATAACGTTATTTTTTTGTTATGGCATAACAAAAAAATAACGTTATAATAATAACGGTAAATATAACGTTATTTTCTGGTATCAGGTATGCGATCGTGCACGGTGCACCAAATCTCACTCATATTTAAAATGTAATAAGCGTTATCTGTGAAAATACAAAGAAAAAATACACCTTAAAAGCGTGATTACGTTTAGAAAATTTTCCCGCCTGTCATGACTTTCTTGACGGACTATAACGTTATCAAAGAACATATATTTACCGTTATAAATCCTATATAACGTTATAACATTTACCGTTATTAAATACATTTATAACGTTATTTCTAGTATCGGTTAAATTTTCATAACGTTATCTATGCCCTTGAAGCAATAACGTTATGAAAAAATAACGTTATTTGAAGCCCTGAGTAGATCTTCTGGGCGGCGGGGTACACTTATGTCTTTGTCTTTACAAATAATATTATCTATTTCCGAGCAGAGTAAAATTCTGTCTAGACCTAGCGCTTTGCAATCAAAGATTATATGTTTGAGGTCAGCGTCGTTTTCTAAACATTTCGGGCATTTCGCATCTTCCAATATTCTTAATTTAAAAAGGTGGGACCAAGCAGTGTCCAAATCTCATTCTTTTTGTGAATTTTCTTGATTCAGACCGTACAGTGTTATACCATGGGATTGAAAAATCTTTCTTTATGTCACTGTATCATTTACCCTTATTAATCTTTACTATATTCCAGATTCTTTTCCATAGCTCAAACATTTCATATTTGACCGTCAAAAAGAGATCTGAGTGGTGACTGGTGGATTACAGTGTTGCCAACTATGGAGATTTCCCACTAAATTTAGTGGGAAAAAATAAATTAAGTGGGTTTTTTAGGGGGTAAAATATTTTGGGGATAATACTTTTGAGGGCAAATTTTTTGAAAAATGGATATTTTTATGACAACCTTAGAGTTTGGTATCGATTTAAATAAATTGTTAAAAGAAAATTACTGCAACTGCTATTAGAATCTAGATGGAACTGCCGCACAAACCACAATTTGTCTCTATAGTTTTATCGTTGAATTTAATAATACCTATAGTATTTAAAAAAAATATATGTTAACCTTATTAAAAAAAGCATTATTTATTAAAATTATTAACATTATAATAATAAATGCTTATTGATTCTTGATTTTCTGGAATGTTGAATTGTTTTTTATTCCTACCATCCATACTAATATTATAAATGCGAAAGTGTGTCTGTCTGTCTGTCTGTCTGTCTGTCCGTCTGTCTTTCTGTCTGTCTGTTACCTCTTCACGCCTAAACCGCTGAACCGATTTTGCTGAAATTTGGTATGGGGATACTTTGAGTCCCGGGAAAGGACATAAGATACTTTTTATCCCGGAAAAATGTACGGTTCCCGCGCGATAAACGAATTTTGGCGCAACGAAGTTGCGGGCGTCATCTAGTATGTATATAAAAATACTAGATGATGCCCGCAACTTCGTTGCGTCAAAATTCCATTATCGCGCGAGAACCGTTCATTTTTCCGGGATAAAAACTATTCTATGTCCTTTTCCGGGACTCAAAGAATCTCCATGCCAAATTTCAGCCAAATCGGTTCAGCGGTTCAAGCGTAAAGAGGTAACAGACAGACAGACAGACAGACACACTTTCGCATTTATAATATTAGTATGGAAGTATGGATATGGATATTGTTATTTGTAACTTAATTTGTCGGTTAAATTCTATATAAATACAATTTAATTGACTGCCTTTTTTTTGTTTTTACCGTGCTCGAAACGATCGCGTTCGCCATTAAAACCGGCTGAAGGTGTATTTCAGCGTTCTGAGCGAACACACCCAAGTAATTTTAAATATTTCGTTTTTTTGGGGAGTTTTGGTTGAAATTTAGTGGGTTTTGAACAATGATTATAGAAACTCTTTTTTTTAAGTTGCTTTAGGGGGAAAATGTTTTGAATAGTTGGCAGCACTGGTGGATTGGTGAAAAAAAAAAGTACCTATATGATGCGGCCGTGATGTGATAGTTATTTATTTATAAAATAACGAAAAGAAATTTATATAGTTTCTTATTTCCTAAAAAAGTTGAATTTAACATTATTAAAAGAGTAATAATTCAAATACCCATTTTCCTAACTGTGCCTTAACTAATGTGTAATACACATACGTAGCTCATGTGTTATTTTAGCTCGAGTGTTGATGTCCGATTGTTTTCACTATGACCAAACGCCGAAGAATTATTCAAGCTGACAAAATAATTCGAAATATTTTGCATGTCTTCTGTTTGTTGATGTTCCTGCAGTTAAAAGGTTTGTCTTTATCCTTATTTTTTCACTAAAACAAAAAATCACTTCCTTCTCATCTCGTTTTCACCCCAAAATGTGTAACTAATTTTGATTTAAGGTCACAATGCAAACAACCCCGTGTTATTGTATTCTACGACGTACGATATTCGTTTGGCTAACACTTCAAAACTGCCAAGAATAGACACTGTGATTAAAGGCTTAGAACAAGGATCGGCTGTTGAGTTTTTGTACAGAAAAAAATTAATATGTTGGTCAGACCAGAACGCAGAGCTGATCCAGTGTGCCAAATACAATGAAAGCCAAACAGACAAGGTACCTTTACTAACTAATACGTAATATTTGCTCAGATAATAATAAAAACAATTATTACTTATTGACAACCTTTGTATATTATTTCATCAAGCCCCATACGGTCACCGGTGAAGGAGACACAGTAGAATATCTATTGTGTCTTATTTACCCACGATCGACGGGTTATAGCAGGGGTCACCAATTAGTTTCACTCGGGGTCCGTTTTAGGAAAAAAATTACCTTAGCGGTCCACATATTAAAAAAAATCGGCCAAGTGCGAGTCAGATTCACGCATCAAGGGTTCCATACCGTTATGGAGTGAAAGTAGGCAAAAATGGTGACTTTTGTATGGGAGCCCCCCTTAATATTTTATTTTAATTTTATTACTAAATATTAAATCACAAAATATATATGTATTAGCGGATTTCGTGAATATTTCAAGTATTCTACCTGTACCTGTTGCCATTTTTGCTCAATTGTCATCATTTTGCTTTTAGTATAATTTGTTCTTATAGTGGCAACAGAAATACACAATCTGTGAAAATTTCAGAAGTCTAGCTAAAGCGGTTCTGGAGATACAGCCTGGAGACAGACAGACAGACTGACAGGCGGAAAGACATTGAAGTCTCAGTAATATGGTCCCGTTTTTACCCTTTGGGTACAGAACTCTAAAAATTATTAAACAAAATATTATGTAATTACGGAAATAACAAAGGTATATTATGTTTGTATCAATGAGAAAAGTGACACATGATCATCAGTATTATGTCGAGACCGAAATTAATTTTTAACGAAGTTCATCTTCGAACATGCTTGGTCCGCACACAATGGGTCGGTGGTCCGGATGCGGACCGCGGTCCGCCATTTGGTGACCCCTGGGTTATAGTAATCTACTTAGTAGACTGACCTTAGTTAGATCTTACTTTGTCTGAATTTATTCGGTTTCAGCACATTTAAAACCTTTTTAGGCTGCGTTTCCACCTTAGATCAGGTAAGCTGCATTGCGAAGAATGTGTTTTAAAAGAACCAATGGAATTGTTGCGCCGAACGAGGTCAGGCAAACGAAGCTTTTCTATTGGGTCTTGAAAACACATTCCTCGCGCAGCTCGGCTCAGATCCGGTGGAAACACAGCCTTCCTCTTGAAACCCACCTGACATCACATTGTCAGTAATATTAATATTATATTTAATCAGGCTAGCAGTTGAGACAAGTGATATTTCTTGCATCACTACATACTAAAAACTACCAAGATGCTTTGCTAAATTATTCTTTAAACAAATTCAAATTGCACTAAATAATATTCAAATTTTAGATGAAGATTGTTTCGGAAGGAATAATCACACCAACTGGAATGGCAATAGACTGGTACACCGGCAACATATACTGGACAGATTCTGAAACAAACAGAATAGAAGTTATATCCATAGATAAAAAGTGTAGGCGAGTTTTGTTTTGGACTGAAGTTGATTTAGCTCGGGCCATAGCTGTTGTGCCTAAAGATGGGTAAGCAAATACACCAAAAAACATTATCTCAATAATCATCACTAGAGTAATATGGGCTTAAAAATTTAAACAAGTTTACTGGATAGTCTTGAATCTGACTCCATGGAGACAAGTTACGGATTTTATTATAATGACATCCCAACAAATTTATATTACACATATTATGTCAATGCACTGGTGTATTTTTTTGGATCTTATTAACCCATCAATCCCCAAGCAGCAGCCGGCTGCCGCATAACAATTAAAAATCTATTGTGCCTGCGATACCCATGATGGAGGTGCTACCAGTATGAATTTGTTTGTAGACTTCATGATATGCTATACAGTATGCATATATTTTGGAACTCATCCCATGATTTTAGCATATAAGACAGGGGTTCCCAATCTGTTACAGCCTGCGGCGCACTTACAAATCAATATTTTGTCACGGCCCCTACTCTACCTAGTTATTACAAAAATATACATAAATAAACATCTTTAATAATAATTATAGTTAGGTTAAGCAAGTAAATAATAATAAACAAATATTTACTCTTCTGTCTGCCTTGTATAATAATAATTATTCATATTATAATTTTATATTATAATATTTGTGGTAATGGATAATGATGGAGGATCGCCTTACGGCTCTTGCTTTTCCACGGTGCACCTTTTGCTTTTCCACGGCGCACCAGGGTGCCGCTCTGCACAGTTTGGGAACCCCTGGTATTAGGTGTTCAATTGTTCAATTAAAATAATATTATGTACAGTTTCAGAAGATTATCTTCACTTAATATTTAAAAGTTCAAAACAAATCTTTATTTTATGCTGACCAGAATAAAATAATGGTTTGCTGAACCTTAGTTTATTTTCCTTGCGCCTCTTTACCTAGTATTAATTGACCTATGTCATACAAAATTGAATCTATAGTCTTTATAAAAATATGTAGAAATAAAGTTAATTTGGGCATAGACCCAAATTAACTTTATTTCTACATATTTTTTGGATGTGTATAAAAACAAAAGGTTGTGAAGTATTTATTCATTTCTGTAAAACAAACAATATACTTAGGTTCAACTTTGTGTTAACTTGTAAAACTAAAGGGCTATTTTAACTTTTTCAGGCTTATGTTTTGGACTGATTGGGGAGAGGTTCCAAAGATAGAAAGGGCAGGCATGAACGCAGACCCGGCAACTAGGAAAGTTATAGTTAATAAGAATATAATGTGGCCTAACGGCATAACAGTGGATTATAAGAAAAATTTATTATACTGGGTGGATGCAAAACTACATTTTGTAGATGTTATGGATTTCAATGGTAACAATAGGAATAGAGTTATAAGAGAAGGACTAGTATATCCATATGCACTGACTTTTTTTGATGAAAAACTTTATTGGACTGATTGGAACACTTTGTAAGTTAAATATAATTTTTCTCTCTATTATATTAAAACTTTTATCAGTTTCTGATCTGCTATATTTGTCAATTGAGCAACATAGACTAGCAGATAAGCCAGCTTCCCTTGATAATTCTTATCTATCATAATATTATTGTGTGTGAATTTTCAAAAACTATAGCCGTGAAGACTGGAGCTATATAATTCATGCAACATTTTTTTTTTGTTATACAAATTATTATATTTTGTATAAAAAATAAGTATTAAGTACCGTATCAAACATTTAAAACCATTCAATGGCATGTAGGGAAGAAGAAACAAGCAAATATATATATTAGTAATATACATTTGGTCTAAGTCCTAAGATCCGAACTTAGATCGACCTTCCCCTGATAATAATAGAATAAAAAATATTTTATAACAAAAGTATATTAGAAAATAGATCAAAACTAGATTGCCTAAAAATACTGGACTGACTTTTTAATAATTAAATATTAAAAAAAAAGGTTTTTACAGAAATAACCCTGTGTTATTGTATCAATTGAATCAACTTGAGAAAAATGTTGTATATTTTTGACATACTTACGAAATTTGTTATAAAATATTTTTCATTATATTATCAGCTCAGTAAAGGTAGATCTAACTTCGGATCTTCTTCTAATTATTACATAATAGATTTTGGATTTTTTATTCACCTATAGAATAAAGAGGGCCAGTATCTATGTGAAAAGTTTAACTTGTTATCAATTTTTTTAAGATTTATTTACACCTGGGACATAATGACTAACGGACCTATAAAGGAGTTAATCAACGGATCAAAAACTGACATACCAGTAGATATTAAAGTGTTTGATGAACAGAGACAAACCCCTGTTGTTGATCATCCGTGTAACAACAATAAGTGCTCGCATCTCTGCCTACTCTCACCTTATGAACCTGGTAAGATATCAACTTATTTTAAATAAAATTTTGGAGTAAACAAAATTGTCTGCTCCTTTTTTCTAAGCCACCAATTTTTATTTTATTTTATTTATTTATTTAACTCAATTAATGTAGCAGTCTGCAGCCTAAACTAGTAACCGACTTAATATTATAAATAAGAATAGGAATGTATTTATTTTTAGCATCACACAATCTTATATCTTTAAACGAGCAATTCTTGTATATATATATACTAAATTTCATGAAAATCGTTGGAGCCGATTCCGATATTCCAATTATTTTCATGAAATTTAGTATATAGGGGGTTTGGGGGCGATAAATCGATCTAGCTTGGAATCATTTTTAAAAAATGTCATTTTATTCGTGTTTTATCGAATACCGAGCAAAGCTCGGTCAAATAGCTAGTACATCATAATATTAAGTCAGTGGTACAGCTAGATTATAATATTATTACATTAGGTATTATAAGTCCTTTTGTGCCCATAACCCATGAGTTTTTTTAATACAGGATGTAACAAAACAAAGTGATAATTCTTTAGTGTCTATATGAGTCCCCTGTATAGAGTAAATTTAAAAACTTTTGTAAGGGAAAATGTATGATGCTGGGACGTTTGCCCATACAAATCACAAAAAAAAATTTGCTCTTCTGAAACTTTCACAACTCTATATAAATAAAAGTAAACTATAATATATAATATATAGTCAGGGAGCCCTAGAACATTTTTTTATTTTGATTACTTAGTATCAAGCTAACTTTTTGTGAGTAGCTTCATTTTGATAAGACAAACAACTTTTTTATCTGCGAAAAATCTTGAAAGTGGTAGCTAATAGAGATAGAAAGGATTTCATACTTTGATTTGGTGGCCGTAAATTAATATGGATTGTTCTATTTGTAGGACAAGGTTACTCTTAAATTATAATAACTATTAAGGGCTCGGGTTACGCGCTCGATCAAATGAAATTCGATACCGCGCCAGTGCAAGTTTTATATGTTGCTGTCTCGCTATTGCGAGGTACCCCGTGCCCCGCGCGCCTCCGGCAGCGTATTATATGTGTGCGTGCGTCGTCATTCATTATTTTACTCTGATCAAGTTATTCAAGCCGTGCGTTTGTTGCGATTTGCGAAGTATTATATTTTATTGTTTCATGAATCATTAACAATATTGTTTTTGTGGTTGTTTTATATATTGGAATAGTAGGAATACGGGCGCGGGCGTAGTGTCGTCGATCTTGTCACTGAACTGAACAGAATACAGATTCTACATAATATATTAAAATAATATACTTACTATAATATCTACATTGGACTCTTCACAAATCACACCACGTCAGCCTGGCCCCGTGCTAAGTACACTAAGGACTTGTGTTACAACTTACAAGTACCAGACATATAATACCGAATATATTATAATTTATACTAGCGACCCGCCCCGGCGTCGCACGGGTATAAAATATATAGCCACTGAAAAAATGATTAAAATCAATGATCTATCCTATGATCTACTTCTTAGCCTATGATCTACTTCTTATCTGTGCCAAATAACATAAAAATTGCTCAGTAATTCGCGAGATAATTTTCCCCCGTTTCAAATAATTTCCAACGTTTTATCCACATACTCCTATTAGTCTTAGCGTGATAAAATATAGCCTATACTCTATAGCCTTCCTCAATAAATAGGCTATCTAACACTGAAAGAATTTTTCAAATCAGACCAGTGTTCCTGAGATTAGCGCGTTCAAGTTAGCCCTTTCAAATAATTTCCCCCGTTTTTTTCCACATTTTCCTCTATTTCTTCGCTCCTATTAGTCTTAGCGTGATAAAATATAGCCTATAGCCTTCCTCGATAAATGGGCTATCTAACACTGAAAGACTCATCAAAATCCGTTGCGTAGTTTTAAAGATTAAAGGGAACAAAGGGACATGAGGGAAAAAAGGGACTTTGTTTTATAATAAGTACCTATAATATTACTTCAGTCGGAATTTCCAGGAATTGCTATTGTATTCTATTGTTGTCGCGATCACCGGTGCTCGCGCGGGGCCTGAAGGATTATTTAGATATAGATTTCCTTTTTATTATACTCAACTTATTTAAGATCCATACTTCCATACTAATTGTAAAAAATTAATAAAAAATTGTGTCTGTTTGTCTGTCTGTTATTAGCTTATTACCTCTTCACGCCCAAACCGCTGAACCGATTTTGCTGAAATTTGGCATGGAGATACTTTGAGGCGGTCCCGAGTCTTTGTCCTTTGACATATAATACTTTTTATCCCGAAAAAATGCACGGTTTCCGCGCGATAAACTAGTTTTGGCGCAACAGAGTTGCGGGCGTCATCTAGTTTTTACAATATTATTATACACATATTTAATACACATCCATGAGTCATGACTCATGAGTCATGAGTCATGACCCAGGAAAACGTTTTTTTCCGTCGGTGGGATTCGAATTTCGAACCAGCGACCCCCGGCTTGAGCTACCATGCGCTCTACCACTGCGCCACAGAGGTCGATGCTTTTATTTAAAAATTATTAAAAGACAGTACGTAACAATAAAGTTTCAAAAACAGAAAAAAGGCTACTCCAAATATTCCTCACATTGTTATCATTCAAAATAATAAAATCGGACAAGTGCGAGTTGGACTCGCCCATAAATGGTTCCGCAATCCGCAGCAACAATAAGGTTTATTTTTATGAAATTATAAGGTTTTTTTTTATAGTTTCGGAGAAAAGTGGCTGTGACATACGGACAGACAGACACACAGACATGACGAATCTATTAGGGTTCTGTTTTTTGCCATTTGGCTACGGAAGCCTAAAAATCAAAAGAGTATTATTAATTACTAGCTGTTGCTGTTCAGTGTTAGATAGCCCATTTATCGAGGAAGGCTATAGGCTATATTTTATAACGCTAAAATTAATTGGAGTGAAGAAATAGAGAAAAATGTGGAAAAACGGGGGAAGTTATATGAAATTGCTTATTATCTTAAGATCTACTGGAGAAATTTTTATGTTATTTGGCAAACATAAAGAATAGACCACTTGAAGGGACATAGGCTATTTTTTGCGGAAAAATGTACGGTTGCGTGAAATTCCTAAATTACGCAAGCGAAGCCGAATAATAAAATCGTAGGAAAGTCAATTCTGTACATTGAATATTTTTGTACAAAAAATAATACTTGGGATGTGATCTACTATGATAATGCGAACGAAGTCGCGGGCAACAGCTATATTATAATAAAGTCATAGGAAAGTCAATTCTGTACATTGAATATTTTTGTACAATAAATATTAATACCTACTTGGGATGTGAACTACTATGCTAACGCGGACGAAGTCGCGGGCAACAGCTAGTATGGAATATCTATTTCTTCGCTTCTATTAATCGTAGCGTGATAAAATATAGCCTGTAGCCTTTCTCGATAAATGGACTAACACTGAAATAATTTTTCAAATCGGACCAGTAGTTCCTGAGATTAGCGCGTTCAAACAAACAAACAAACTCTTCCGCTTTATAATAATATTATTTAATTATTAAAGTATTTATATTATTTAATTGAATAAAACTGACATCAGGAAATAATTACTAAAAATACAAACTTAGAATACAAGTTCACTTTTATATTTTATTTTATTTCAAGACAGAAATTAGCAAGTCTGTTCAGGAGTTCTCGAGTTTTAGCGAGACTAACGAAATTAATTATACATAATATCAATGTATATTGTATAATCATATTATAATATTATGACTATCGCCAATATTCCTAAACGTTATTTACAAAATACAGTATATAAGAAAATAATAATATTATGATTTATGATATTCATAATTATTATTTATTTTAAACTACTGTGTGATACATCCCACCTTTCGGTATCCATTATTAATTATTATCAAAAGTTTAAGCAATAAAAGCAAGTTGTTCAAGCAATTGTCTTCAAGCATCACATAAAAATTTTCAAAATCAACATTCAACAACAATAACATTCTCTCGATCGCGGATTCTTGGAAATCTACTGTTATCGCGCGCGCGGTCGCATGCGACCGCTTGGAGCTTGAGGGAATATTGTACTTGAATAATTAATGCCTTGAATGAATTATTGTCACGTGCACCGGTTACAACACTCCGCCACCCGGAACGCGCCTCCCGCCCGTTGCCGCGCTCTGTCGTGTGAGCGGATCGGCACGATACCATGTTGGAAATTATAGAGAAATTTCGTTGCGTTTACGAATACCAAAAATGATGAATGAAAATTTATTATATTGCCATTCTTTTGAAGACATTCTGTAACTACACAATATAAGCTGTGTTCCCAGGAAAAATACATTACGATTCGATGAGTTTTTAATATAAAACAAGTGTGCGAAAAGTATGTCGACAATGGCGTAAAAATTTATGAAATGTAATCGCTTATATTTTTTAGTGTGTAAATATTTTGAAGTTAATTTTTGTTCAGGAACCTAGGTAATTACTATTTTAAGCTGAAAAATAACTCAAACATGTTAAATATTTTCGTATGACAAAATGATTTTGGTATTACGTTTGTATGAGAATTTCTAGGGTAACCCGGCCCCTTAACCTACCAATATACAAAAAATCAGCTGGTCAGGGTTCCGTTTTAGGGTACCATAGTCAACCAAGTTTTGTTGATTACAGAACCCTAACCTGTATAAGGGACACACACAAACTCTCAAATACATATTATCACTTTGTTTTTTACGCTCTGTATTATATATAGCATCTTTTGCTATCTACATTTTGAGGATGTTATTACAATTTTCAGGACATGTTTGCTCCTGTCCAACTGGTGTTAGATTAAAGGAGGATAACATGACATGCTACAATGGCTTCCAGAAGTTCTTAATAGTGGCGCAAAGATCTGTTATACTGAAAATATCACTGGATTCACCGGACTATACCCCTTTCACAGTACCTGTCAAGGATTTGAAAAATGCTCTGACTGTAGATTTCGATCCCAAAACTGAGTTTATATATTGGGCTGACAGATTGGTAAGTTTGATATAATATCTTATGTCGTTTATAAGACAATGACTAAAAACTTCTAGATGAATATTGCTTCATTCTTTGTTAGACACATACCTAATTTGTGGCGTTATCTGTGAAAAGGGACCTTATGGAGGGTTCTAGTTTCCGAGATAATCGCATTTAAAGTAAAGTGTCGAAAAAAAACATTTTTTCTTTTTTTGCTCCATATTAATAAACGGACTCTAAATTTTGATATGACCGAGACACAGGTTTTAAAAACGATTTTTTATAGGTTAAAATATATCTTAAAGTTTAGTAAAAAAGGGACCTTATTGTCGGTGCTGCAGTCGAGAGTCGATTGCGGCTTTCTTTCGGCACGGTATCTACTGTTATACTACTAGTAATTTGCACCAAGCTGAAAATCGGTAACATTGATTAGAATATCCGGGGGCACGGCAGTGCCCCCGCCAAGTAGAGCGCGAAGCAAACACTGCAGTACCATCATTTACAGGAAAAATTTCACCGCATTTTAGGCCCCTATTTGAGAACCTCTAGAGGTCATTAAGTTCCGAAGTTAAGCTAAAGCAAAGTTTCTCATTTATGACACTCACTCACTCACTCAAGATCATCAAAATAGAACTAGTACTTCCCATAAACTCAGGGAGCTGAAATTTAGCACAGAGTTTAGGGTTTAATGGCCATTTATAGGGAAAACTATAAAAATTAGCCAAGTGCGAGTCGGACTCGAAATTAGGTTTTTTGTATTGGAGGCCCCCTTAAAATTTAATTTAATTTTAATCCTGATCAAAGGTGATCAACCTGCATTGTCCTAACCAAACTTGGAAATAATACGTTTCCAACGCGGGAATCGAACTCACGACCTCCGAGTCAAGAGCCACGCACTAAACCACTAGACCACGGAGGCGTATGTAACACGTGTGATGCTAGTTAATAGAATCAGGCGTTACTTTGCGGAAATCCATAGCTTAAAATTTAGTGTTATTATTTTTAGCAATATTCCGCGAAAAAAACTTCCACCTTTAAGTAAATGAGTGAGTGCACGCATAGGCATGCGTACAGCACCTCCCTCCTCCCACACTGCCTATGCGTACACTCGCATGCAAGAACTTGCAAACACCACCACCACACAAGCAATAATGTTGGCAAATCCGTGCAAGGCCCCTCACCACCATGCAGGTTGAAAACCTCGACGCGCGTTTCGCTCCAACACCGGAGCATCCTCAGGATGTGGACTCTACGAACAACGTCCGTCAAGTGCCGCCACCGGCCAAAACACCGCCTTTTTATATCCTATCGAGCCCCGCTACTATCCCCACTACCCCCACTACCCTCACCAGTACCCCCGAACATATTAATAAGCGGTGACGTAGTCAAGCAAGTTTGGTCATTCAACAATGCAAATCTGTTATTTTTCTTTTCTTTTATGATCTCTAATTGTTCCAACACGCTCAGCCGAAAGCCTTTATCGCATTTATGTAAAACTTTATAGGAATGGCCATCGGGCACGGTATGATTACTATCTAAAAGATGTTTAGCAAAATGTGACTTATCAGGATGACCATTCCTATAAGCCGCGATATGTTCTTTATACCGAGTCTCAAAGCTGCGTCCAGTTTGACCCACATATACATTATCGCATTCAGGACAATCGATCTTATAGACACCGGACTGATATTTTTCATCAATCCGGTCTTTATTATGACACAAATGATGTTTTAAAGTATTATTTGTCCTGAATGCGACATGCATATCGTTGTTTTTCATTATTTTGGATAAGCGTGCAGATACCTCTCCCATGTAGGTCAAACTTGACTTATATCTAACTATCTCCTTATCAATAGGACCTGCGTACAAAAACTTAACCAGTTCTTTCTTGTTTTTGTTTTTCAAAATATTATTAATAATTTTTGGACTATATCCGTTGGATATCGCAATTTGGAAAATTATATTAAGCTCATTTTGATAATTATCTTTACTAAGAGGGATCGATAATAATCTATGAATGTAACTATGAAAGGCCGCGAGTTTGTGTTGCCAAGGATGACATGACGAAGCATGAATAGTAGTATTAGTATATGTCGGCTTGCGAAAGATTCCAAAACTGTGTTTATTATTAACTCTAGAGATAGATAAATCGAGAAAATTTAGGGTGTTATTATCTTCACATTCTAATTTGAATTTAATTTTAATATGTTTTTTATTTAGTTCTTTAAATTGTTGTTAAATTTTTTTTTAAATACAATAAACAATTTTGTTTAATATCGAAGACGTCTCTATTTAGTAAAAACTGACCCGTTTTATATTATTCTTTCATAAAATCCAATAGAAAACATACTATAAGTGAAATATTTAGTAAAAACCATCTTGGGCATTTTCATTACATCATGCACTTTGGCGTGGTAAACAACAGGAATAGAGTTATAAAATTATATAATTGAATTTTAAGAATTAGTTAAATTCTTAAAGACCATATAACGTACTTCTCAAAAAACATGATATCTATGTAACTTCCTATAATAACATACTTTTTTAGGATGTCGAAGTTTGAATGCGATTTTCTCAATATCACCTTTTACGACTTTCTAGTTTAAACATTAAAAAAAAAAATTCCAGACCTACACGCATGTTATTTACATGGTTCGATAGCCTATTAAATGTAGATTATGAAGATATTAATAACTCAATACCGACAATAAGGTCCCTTCACGCTGATAAAGTCACATTTATTCTGTATTTATAATTACGTATTCTGACAAAAACAGACAAAATAAATAGTCACAATTATATAAATCACTGTTTTCGTTGTATAAAACACTAAACAGCTCAGTTAATAATTTTTAGTACTTTAAATATTATAAAACAGCTCATTTAATATTTTTTAGTTGAGGGGGCGACTAACCCAAAATATTCCATTTCATAATTAATTTTTATACTTACTTGAAAATAAGCCCCGAATTTTTTCATTTTCTAAAATTAGAAACTTCTTTATATTTTCAAGAATTCGATCTTAACAAAAACACGATATCTTAAAATTTTCTCGATAGCAAAAAATTACAAAGATGCATCTAGTTTTCACGAACTTTTCATTTATTGCCATAACCCATGCATTGAACTAAGTTAATATTTTAACACATTGTATAAAATTCCATCATTGAGAAACCGACCTAGCGGATTTTTAAAATGTTGTATATTTATCGAGTTATTGAGAAAAAACTAATTTGGCTATGAATCCGCGTTGTCCTTTTTCACCTGGCATATGAAAAACGGGCGTGAGTGTGAAGAGAGAAGGACGATGTTTGATTTTTTGGGTTAGTCGCCCTCTTAAATTTTTGCCTAATCTGATAGGATATCTGCAACATTTCAACGCTAGAGGCAGCACCAGCACAGACAGTAAACATAAAGTTTTGTTCGAACTCATTCAAAGTTTGACCAGCATCACTGTCAATATTTGTTCTACGTCTGGTCAAAACCAGCGTCACTGTCAATATTCTGAAATGACGTGTGCCACATGTCGGATTTGGGTCAGATTATTACGCCTCTAGTACACCGACGCTGCGAAACGCGAAATATCTGCGAAACAGGAATAGAGCGAGATGCCATATAACGCGTTGCCGTGTGGCGAGTGAGAAAGCAAATCGGTTCGCCGTTGTATCGCGTTTCGCGTTTCGGTGTACTAGAGGCGTTATTGGTGAATAATCTATAATAATTATAAGGGAAAAGCACTAATGGCAGACACTATAAGGAAAAATAAAACATTTGAATGTAATAAAATGTATATTTATGAAAATGAAAGATTGATAACTTATTTTATGTCTTCTGTAACTTTAACAAATTAATACTATTATAGTTATTCTCTGATAAATCAATAAAAAAATATATTATTGGTCTTTTTGTAAACTTAGTCATAAGCCCTAATGGATGACATCACAAAAAACGAACATCACTAATAGTAGACACCAATATGAACTAATAGTTGACATAGAACATTACATAACATTTTACATTTTTCCTATTATTTAGGTCTTTATTTGCCGTTTTTCAAAAGATTTCATTTACTTCATCATAGTAACTACATGCATCCGAAATATTATCCTTGTTGTCTCCAGATTCTATCCATTCTTCTTCCATGCTGAAACTATCTTTGCTCTTATTTTTATTTTTCATATTTTTTTCCTAGCAAATTTATTTTCAGTCTTTAGTCTCCATGCTTCTCTTGTTTCTTCTTTCTTTTCTCAGCTCTCCTTTTTCTTCTTTTTACTGCTGAAATACTAAAGCAATCGATTTTTAGATCAGTACAAGGTCTAATATTTGACACCATGTCCATTTTTTGGTACAGTAGTTTTAAGTTGTTAGTTTGTTAATAGAATTATATTTTCAGAGAATAGTGATGATATTTGCAGTAGAATAAACTACAAAATAACTTTAGCATGTATTGCAAAACTAAAAGATGAGACCCATGTCATCTATTGGGTTTTTTTACATTTTCAAGAACTAATAGTAGACACCCTTTATAAACCGTACATTTTTCCGCAAAAAAAAAGAAACGCATGTCCTTTCACGTGGTAGATTCTTCATGTGTGCCAAATAGCATAAAAATTGCTCCAGCACGTTCAAATAAGCCCTTTTAAATAATTTCTCCCGTTTTTTCCACACTTTCCTCTATTTCTTCGCTCCTATTAGTCTTAGCGTGATAAAATAGTCTATACTCTATAGCCTTTTTCGATAAATAGGCTATCTAACAGTGAAATAATTTTTTAAATCGGACCAGTAGTTTCTGAGATTAGCGCATTCAAATAAGCCATTTCAAATAATTTTTTCAGTTTTTTTCCACATTTTCGTCTATTTATTTGCTCCTATTAGTCATAGCGTAATAAAATATAGCCTATAGCCTTCCTCGATAAATGGGCTATCTAACACTGAAATAATTTTTTAAATCGAACCAGTAGTTCCTGAGATAAGCGCGTTCAAATAAGCCCTTTCAAATAATTTCCTCTCGTTTTTTCCATACTTTCCTCTATTTCTTTGCTCCTATTAGCATTAGCGTGATAAAATATAGCCTATAGCCTTCCTCGATAAATGAGCTATCTAACACTGAAAGAATTTTTCAAATCGGACCAATAATTCCTGAGATTAACGCGTTCAAACAAACAAACTCTTCTCAATTATAATATTAGTATAGATGTGCTAATAGCGCCCTCTGCTGTGACCTTTGCGTAACATTCCCTATTCAAATTACAGTCCAAAACAATATCCCGAGCGAGACTAGATGGCGCCGAGCAGTCAGTGGTAATTCACGTCACCGGGACCCCGGACAGCATAGCCATAGATCTGTACGCCCGGAACATATATTGGACAGACCCTGTAGAAGATACCATCACCATGGCAAGACTAGATGGCAGCTATAAAAAGGTAGAACTTAGGAAAACCCACTGAATGAGATAGTTGGAATAAATTATACAGGGTGCAACTAAGGATGTATACATATAAGGTCAAATTCCGTAGTACATCCAATTAAATTATGAAAGTGCTAAATATGTAAAAAAATTGGACACCCAGACACTTATTATTAATTATAATGATTATTTATAATCGCAAAAATATTTTTCATTGTACTGGGCGCACCTTAAAAGAGGTTGAACTGCTTTAAACAGTAATATAATCGAGTAATTATTTTCAGATAATAATCCACGAGGAGTTGTATGAGCCACGCGCGATAGCGTTGCACCCAGAAGCTGGGTGGATGTTCTGGTCAGACTGGAACCAAAAGTACCCTAAGATCGAACGAGCGAACCTCGACGGAACCAACAGGACTCTGCTCATATCAGAAAAAGTCATTTGGCCCAACGGAATCGCTTTAGATACAGTCAACAATAAGTTATACTGGTGTGACGCTAGGACGCACAAAATAGAGGTGAGTTTTATAATATTGATTAAAATACGTGTGGCGCTCGGGGACTGCCGCGGTAAAGCTATTGCGTAGCATTTTTTGTCAAGTTATGCAATTATTATTTGCATACGTCTAGTCGCATGCACACAAACACCGTGCTGAAGTTTGCCGAACTAAAACGACAATGCACGGCAAAGCCGCACTGCTGTGGCGGTCGCAGTGGATCATGATAAAAGCCATTGGCTTTTCATTGCGTTAAAACGTATGGTCACTACGGGATTTTGTCCAAAAAAATTGTCATGTACTAAGCCTAAGCAATGTCTTTTGCGTTTAGGTTTGCAACATGGATGGCACAGACCGTCGTGAGCTACACAATACTGATATCCTACGAATCTTCGGACTCACTTTGCTGAACCAACATTTGTACTGGACTGACACTCAACGGAGAACATTAGACAGGATAGACAAAGACACGGGCTTGGACCGTGTGTGCATGGTGGAACAGATGGCCAACATGATGGGCATGAAAGCAGTGCAGCTAGGAGCAGATACTGGCAGCAGTCGATGCTCGGACAATAATGGGGGTTGCTCGCATATCTGCTTCAATCGACCAGATGATTATGTTTGCAGCTGTCCGTTAGGTGAGCTGTATTGTGAGTTGTGACCCGAACTCCAGCGATTTATTCTCAAATTGCCAAGTCACCTCTCTATTTTATAATTATTATAGTGGCACAAGAGAAAAAATTCAGTGACTAATTATTGGACTTAATGGGTACCGTCGACCGCATGCGCCATTACATTATTGAAAACATTTTACGTTTGCCGTCTGTGTAACTATCAACTCCTCCAAATATGCAGTTTAATATTTGTTTCTCTTGTGCTATTTACCAAGCCACCATGATAATTATGAAATAGCAAAAAATATTGATATAGTTAGTAGTTACTGAATGTTGATTTAAAATTACAAAATTAGTTGAAGGCTTGGCTTGAATGTGATCCGAAAACTTTTTATGATAGAAAGATTGCATATGCATAGATAATTAGGCTTGGCTATCTTTTTTCATGTCATGGTTTTGGTGGGATTTCTATATCATATAAAACTGTATCAAAATCGGTACAGCAGATCCCGTAAACAGTGATTACCAAGCCAATACCAAGAAAACCATATTTAAATACTAGTTTTATTTAATTTTTAATATTTATATGCAGGTTTGGAGTTGGACAACACTAGAAAGAATTGCATAGAACCTGAAGCATTTTTGATATACAGCAGGAAAAACGTGATTGGTCGTATCAGTATTGAAAATGAGCATAACGACGCTGTTCTGCCTATCAGAGATATAAAAGAAGTCAGGTAAGTCTTTTAACATTTTTTTTTTAATCAAAAGGTTTTAATTAGAGGTGTTTTGTCCGTTTTATAAGATGAATACTTGATATTACTGCTGCTGGTTTCTTGTAAAGTGTCCAAGTCAAGCAGGGAGAATGCATGGCAGGTGCAGAAACTTACTAAACATAGTCTTATTTCTGGTCTTTATTTCAAGGACCTAAGTTCGTCAACAAACCGATATGCAGTTTGGCGGTTTTTAGAATAAGGACATTATTGTAAATCTTTGAATAAAAAAATGACTCGTAAACTCTTTGAGGGGTCTAGGAAATAACAACATTTCCTCCAATTGTCTGGCATTGGGCAATTTGCGTGTTGGCAGCCCTAACCTTACGGCTCTATACAATATACATCTCATGAAAGAAATCTAAGAAATCATTGTTTCTTACAGTGCATTGGCAGTACATGTGTCGGGATCAAAAATATACTGGTCAGACACGAAGCTGAAAACTATCTACCGGTGCTCACTCGATGGCTCGAATACTGAGAAGATTCTGGAAGGTCTTGGCCAGGTTGAAGGTATGGCTCTCGGGACTGCCGCGGTAAAGGCTTTTGCATAGCATTTTTTATCAGCTTACGTCTAGTCGTTCACACAAACACCGTGCCGAAGTCTGCCGAATTGAAACGATGTTAGACGTTGCACGGCAACGCAGCGCCGATGGTACATCTGGGCAGAGTGGGGGAGGATGGATTTACGTTGCGGAATATCTTCGCGCTTGAAGCCCGCGATAAAAGCTATGCAATACCTTAAAAATTAAGAAGAATAATGTTTCACTTTTTTGCTAAATAATGTTAAATAATGTTTCGCGTTTTTAACGCTGGTAACATAGAAAACGTGTTGGCTAAGCCCCTGACTACGGATTACCGAAAAAAAAAACTTTACAGGTCTGGCGATAGACTGGTCCGCGCAGAACATATATTGGACGGATACGGCCACGCAGCGCATCGAAGTTGCTAGATTAGACGGGTCCAGCCGCCGGGCTCTCATATGGCAGGGCCTCAAGAAACCTAAGAGCATTGTTCTAGATCCACGTAGAGGGTAAGTATTTTGGAACGAAGTTCCTTATCGCGCGTTGCGAAAGGGAGCTAGACGGAAAAAGTTGTAACGACACTTTTAGACCGACACTTATTTTAGTACCTGCGAAGTAGGGGCAGAGGGCGTTGATGTGGCGATGACGTCAACTGGCGCGAAATTTAAAATTCGTTCCATCCTCAGAACAGGAAAATAAGGAGATGTGTTATGTAGCACCGTTTATATGGAAACCTATGTCGCCAACTTCAATGACACTACATTGTCAGCATAGTGTCAACGGTACACGGTCTAGTGATGTCCGGTCTATCTTCGGTGTCGATTAATTATTACCATATTATTACGATGATATCGATGTATTTTGGTAGGTATTTAAATACTATTAAAAGAATGAAAGTGATAATTAATATTACAGAGACTAACAAAAATAACTTAAAGGCCGAAAGGGGTTGAAATAATCCATGATTACGAAAAACTTTTACTATGGGAATCATAACTAGGAAATAATTGCCTAGTTTTACGCTTTTGCCAAACAGCTGATTATTTTGCCGAATTGAGTTGGTCCCATAGTAAAAGTTTTTCGTAATCATGGATGATTTCAATCCATGGACCCTTTCGGTCTTTGAGTTATTAGTCTTTAGATAAACATGCATACCTATTATATAATTTTTAAGATTCCGTACCCAAAAGGTAAAAAAGGGATAAGTAATTTCTAAGAATTCGATGTCTTTTTGTCTGTCTCAAGTAGGCCTACTACGAAACCGTTTTGAGACTCAAACAATTTCACATTTGTTAGAGTAGGATGCGGCATTCCCGATCGATTGTTTGAGTCTCAAAACGGTTTCGTGCTACAAGCCCAGGCAGCAGGCTGTATCTCAATAACCGCTAGACTTCCGAAATTTTCACAGATTGTGTACGGTATGTCTGTTACCGCTATAATAACAGATATTTAAACAAAATTAATTAAATATATAAGGGGGGCTCCCATACAACAAACGTGATTTTTTGCTATTTTTGCTCGATATCAATTACGGCAACAGGTACCAGGTAGGCACTTGAAATGTTCACAAAATACTCTGTTGTATTTATTTTTTTGTTATCTTTATTTTCGCGTAACTTTCTGCCGCGCACTGTAAAACTCTGGAAAGAACTATCACCAGCAGCTTTTCCGGACCTATACGAACTGCAAACCTTCAAGAAAAGAGCGTATTCCCTCTTAAAAGGCCGGCAACGCACCTGCAGCTCTTCTGATGTTGCAAGTGTCCATGGGCGACGGTAGTTGCTTACCATCAGGTGACCCGTTTGCTCGTTTGCGCCCTTATTTAATAAAAAAAATACTTTAACAATTAATAATAAAATTAAAATAAACTAAATAATTAAGGATCCATACAATTGATACAAAAACACATTTTTCGCCTATTTTTGCTCTATTATGATACGGAACCCTTCGTGCGTGAGACCAACTTGTACTTGGCCGATTTTTTTCATACATTTATAGAATATGCAACACAAAACCAAGAGAAACATCTTAAGGTGAAGCCACGTTAAAGTAAAATACCGTGTTGGATGTGTTTTAGTTTGCTTGTTTTCTATGCGAGGCCGGCACGGCCTCTCATAGAAAACAAGCAATGGAACAGCAAAAAATGGAAAGGGCGTAGCGACAAAATAGTTTTGGTCGCGTAATTTAAAAACCATAAATACATTTCATATAAGCTATGGGCAAATTTGACGACCTCCGTGGCGCAGTGTTGAGCGCGTTGGTAGCTCAAGCCGGAGGTCGCGAGTTCGAGTCCCGAAGACGGAACAAAAAGTTTATAAAGTTCCTGGGTCATGGATGTGTATTAAATATGTGTATCATATAATAAAAATCTTAAATATATGTATAGTATAAAAGTATTAAATATATTTCCGTTGTCTGGTACCTGTAACACAAGTCCATCAGGTACTTACCACGGGGCCAGACTGACGTGGTGTGAAGCGTCCATAGATATTATTATATTATACTAGCTGTTGCCCGCGACTTCGTCCGCGTGGACTTCAGTATAGCGCGCAGTGTCAAATTTAAAAGCTTTTTAAGACCCTGGTATGTACCCCTTAAATCAAAATATCCAAAAACAGGTGTGCAGTGTGCACATAATATTTCATTTTTTTTAAATTAAACTTTATTTAAGTACTTATACCAAATTTAAAGCATATTTAATTATTTAGCCCCCCATTACACAACTTTAGCTTTACCCATAAACTATAGTTTATCATTGGTAGGTTTAAGGTTACGTCACTGCATAGATAAAGTACTTACTGAGTAGTGAGTTATTTAATAACGTGAATTATGACAATCGCAGAATCGGAAAACCTGGCTTAACATGATACCACCTTTTATAGAAAGACTTAGCGAAAAGCGATAGCGCAACGTAGGCGACTCTTAGCGACATCTGTTATGAATTTTTGGAACTAACTTATTTTTAACAAATTTACGCATTTTGACCCTTTACAACCCCCTTTTCCAGTTAAAAAGTAGCCTATGTCCTTTCTCAGGCTTTAGACTATCTGTATACAAAATATCATTACAATCGGTTCAGTAGTTTTGGCGTGAAAGCGAGACAGACAGACAGACAGAGATACTTTCGCATTTATAATATTAGTATAGATTATTAAAATAAAGTGTATTCTTTAATCCAAAATCACTCTCCTGTGTTGGCAAAATAGGAATCCCTTTTTTACAGAGATCTTTTTGATTGATTATTCCACACAGGATTATTATGTGTTATAAAAGTTGACCAATCGTATTATGCTATGGGTAATTCAAAGACAAAGACGTGATGAATACTGACAATGAACTTTAATTTCTTAGCTTTAGTCATTACTGAGAAAAATCGACATTGCTACAGCCAAATTATCAAGGCGTCGCCTTAATGCACAGAAATCTTTGTTTTAAGCGGGAAGCCTTTGGCTTAAAAAGCAGGATCAATTTAATCTTCGTCAGTCGTCCGCCAAAGTAAGGTAAACTTCAAAAGTAACGGAAACAAATACAGTATTTGTTTCCATTACTTTCAGTTCAGTATTTGAAATACTGAAATGACGAAAAAAGATTTATTAACTTTTATTACTTTATAAAAACAAGCTATCTTATTCTGAGAGAATATTTCAAAATTTCAAATCGTACTAGTAGTTCCTGAGATTAGCGCGTTCAAACAAACGAACTCTTCAGCTTTATAATATTTGTGTAGATAATAACGCAACCACATTAAAAATGTCGATAAAAATATCGATACCAAAATCTGCATCACACCACATCACTAGTGCCTTAGTTTGGTAGTTCACGAAACATCAAACGGCCTGAAAATGGCGGTGTAGCGGCGAATATTTTTCGTGAAGAATAATTGATTTTTAAATTAAAAAGTTGTATAAATTGCAGTTGGCTGTGATAGGTGACCCGCATTTTTTTAATATAAAGTTTCGCTGGATTTCTGCACGTAATTATTGCACAAGTCGGCATTTTGTTCACAATTTACAACGAAGTACATCGTGTAAGCCGTGCCCGAAGGGGCAAAATTTGGCGACATGTGCCACGCCCACATAACATATCTCTTACTTCTATAATCTGTGGTTCCATCCGAGTGTCCCTTATTTTTATAAAATAAGGGAGCAAATGGGTCACCTGATGGAAAGCAACTACCGTCGCCCATGGATACTGGCAGTCTTAGAAGAGCTGCAGGTGCCTTGCCGGCCTTTTAAGAGGGAATACGCTCTCTTGATTTGGAGGTCGTATTGGTCTGGGAATTCCAGAGTTTTGCAGTACTTTTCATATTTGCCAACTAGTTTGTCAATAAAATCAAAACCTATAACTAGACGCCCGCAACTTCGCTGTGCAGGAATTAATTTATCCGTATCCGAACTGTACATTTTTCTGGGAAAAAATACACTATGTCCTTTCACGGCATTCAAAGTATCTCCATACCAAGTTTCATCGAAATCGCTTCATTGGTTTAAGCGTGAATAGTCAACAGACATACATACACACTTTTGAATTTATGAAATTTGTACGGAGTATGGAAAGCCATGTTACATCGGTCGGTATTTGCAACCTATGAGTCCTTATTGATTAAAATCGCATTAGAGATGCGTATAAAAATACAATCTATTAAAATTTATGGTAATTTACAACGCAATACTGTGTATATTTGGTTTAATTATTATATTTTATCATGTTTATATTCCAGGTACATGTATTGGTCTGAGCTTGGTTCGAAAAGCATCAAGCGTGCGTCCATGGACGGGAGCGGGGTGACGTCACTGCTCGAACAAGTTGGTCGCGCGCACGCACTCGCAATAGACGCAGAGCGCCGCACGCTGTACTGGGCGGCGCTAGACCCGCCCGCACTCGAGCGTGCGCACACCGACGGCACCGGACGCGTTCTACTGACTAATGACGTCACAATGCCGTATGCGCTCACCGTATACGCCGACCGACTCTTCTGGGGCGATTGGAATACAGGCACGTTTAATTTTCGAGAAAAAGATCGATCGAAATGAGTATAGAGTTCGTGAGGATAAAATTTTTGTTAATAGTATGGAAAGTAGTTCAGAATCTGTATTAACACGTCATAAGGTATGCTAGACTTATGCAAAATATTATATGGCTCCCACGAGATTTCGCTCGATGCGCACAACATGTAGTATAATATAGTACTTAAACCCGTGCTAACCCGTGCTCTTATAACGCGAACGTAAACACTGCAATTTAACAACAGACAAGATAAAACGTGTAAAACTTAACAATTTCAGGTTTGATTGAGTCCGTGAACAAAGTGGACGGTTTGGACCGCAGGCGCGTGCACGGGGCGCTCGACTACATCGGAGTGTTGGCGGCGTGGCACCGCGCCCGGTCCCCGCCCAACCAGTGCGGCGTCGACAACGGCGGCTGCGAGCATCTCTGCCTGCCGACACCGGGCGACTTCCGCTGCGCGTGCCCCGCGCACGCACGACTTCGTCCCGATAATCTCACGTGTGCGGGTAGGTTGCGTATACGTGCACGAAATGTCTCCGTAAAAACTAAAGTCCATACTAGTTGTCTTTGTAGTTTCTAGTTTAGATATTTAATGTTCTTATTTATAGCTCTTGGTACCTGTCAAAATAACATAAAATATAACGCGAAACAGTGCTTGTCTGTCTGTCTGTTACGTCTTCGTGCTTAAACCGCTAAACTGATTTTGATGAAATTTGGTACGCTATACTTTGAGTATACCCGAAAAAGGACACAAGATAGTTTTTTACCGGAAAAATTTGCGGTTCCCGCGAGATAAACAAGTTTCGGCGCAACCGAGTATTTTTAACTCCTAATAAGCACGATCTCTGATCGCATATAAAGTTTCTTAAATTGTTTTAAATACTTGTTTGTTTCTTTCTCTTGCTTAAATATATAATTTGTTTCATAATACTCGTTCCATTTTACGAAGGTTTTTCCTTAATTTGTGATGTTAGATAATTTACCAGGAATTTTAAATTTCCAGATCCCGAGGAATTTTTATTGTATGCAACGAAAAACACAGTTGGCCGTGTGATGGTCGCGAATGGGGAATGTAATGACGCGACAGTACCCGTGACTGGTTTGAAGAATATAAGGACTATTGAATACGACCCGATCAACAAGTAAGATATTATTTACTATGCTAGATGACCTGGTGAACTTCGTATCACTTCGGGAAATAAAATAAAAATATTATATTTAGTGTGTAACAAAAGTAAGTGATAATACTTTAGGGTGTGTACGTGTTCCTTGTAGAGAGTTCACTGTGAAAATTGCAGCGCTGAAAGACGAATTTTTTTTTTCACATTTGTATGGGCAAGGGCCCGAGCGTCACGAGTTTCCCCATATAAAAGTGAAAAAAAATTTTGGTCTTTCAGCGTTGCTATTTTCACAGTGAACTCTCTACAAGGAACACGTACACGCCCTAAAGTATTATCAGTTATTTTTGTTACACCCTGTATGAAGTATATTAATTATTATATAAAACTCGCTATTTTTAGGGTTCCGTACCCAAAGGGTAAAACGTTTATTACTAAGACTTCGATGTCTGTCTGTCTGTCTCCAGGCTGTAAAAAATATGCAAATAAAAACAATATAATATCGAGGCAGCCGAATTTATAACATAATTACTTAATATGACTTTCCCGGTTAGGTAACAAAGCAGGGTGGCAGGCGAGGGCGAGGGGGTGCGGCGCCAGACTGGCGATAAACACCTAACAGACTATACAGGCGCGCGCGCCGCCCGCTGGCTGGCCTCACGCAGGCGTGAGCCTCACACTGGGGCTCACGGGGCACAGCTCTGTTTACTTGCTTGTAAAAATTGTTTTGTAAAAACTCGCACTTGGTCGATTTTTTCGCCATACAAACCTTCACTTCAACGAATATTTTAATAATTATTACAGAAATCTGTTGTTAAAAGTCTTGCTAAAATAACTACAAACTATCCATAGAAATGTAATTACGAGGTAGTAACTACGGGCTGTAGTAAATTACAGTGTGTCCGGGTTGAGCAAGTGAATCGTTAAGTGTTTTAATCTGTAAGAGGTTAAATAATGTCTTTGATATTTTAGGCACCTGTATTGGATGGACGAAGATTCGCACTCGATTAAACGTGTCTCAATTACCTACTCAAGTACATCAACGAGTGACTCAACTGTGGTCGTGTCAGAGCTGACTCGACCCTACCACATGGTTTTGGACGTCATTGGACGCACTCTATACTGGACTTGTTGGGATTCGGACTCAATCAACGCTACGTCCATAGACGGCAATGCGACAGGTGTTATCATGCAGGGAGACAACATGATGCCCAGACTGCTGGCTTTCCATCAAACTAAGAGGTAAAAATTAACATTTGCGATCCAAGTGAATCACTGGCGTAATGGCCAATCGCGCTTGTATTTTACATCTTGCTTAATAAACCATTGAAGCATGTAGTAAAATAGTAAATCAGTTGTATGGATATCTTTGAAAATAATTTAAAACTAATTAATTATTTAAAACTAATTAATTTACTTAAATTGTTTAGTTTTAAATAGGTGGAATATTACTTAAGCTTTATTTTTTCTTTAATTCAAAATGAACAACGTCTTGGACGCATACGCGCACGCACATGCATACGCAGACGCACACGCACACACGTCGACACTATAAAACGCCTTGATAAAATACACTCGCAGGATCCTGTTCTGGAGCGACGTTGGTCTCGGCGCCATTATGCGCGCGGATGTCAACGGCGGGCGAACGGAGCTCGCGCGAGCCGTCAACGTCACGGCGCTGGCGGCAGACACCGCCACATTGTACTGGGCCGCTGGCAGGCAGATTCTTGCTGTTGACTTTGACGGGACCAACAGGTTTGATAATTACCCTTAGCCGACCCTAGACGAGCAATTTTACTGTCAATATCACGCTTAAAGCGTCTCACAGACAGACGCGGCCTGCAGTGGCGGTGGAGGTGGCGGTCAGTCGGATGGTTTGGCCGCGTGGCCGCGTGTGTCTGTGTCGTTCCTAGAACTCTCAAGTCATCCAACTGACCGCCACCGCCACCGCCACCGCCACCGTAGGCCGCGTCTGTCTGGGAGACGCTTAAATTTTATTGAACAGTTTATTTGACAATTAGGCTCGCGATGTTCACTATCAACCCTAGACGGTCTATAATATTACGCAATACGTAATATTGACAGTAAAATTGCCCGGCTTATACTAGGCTCGGTTTCATTGAAACCATGGTAGCCGTAAGCTGGTCACGTAGTAACTTGTCACGTAACCGACGGCATTATGTTAAAAAAAGTTTATAACACTGCCACAGAATACATATTAGTAACAACAGAAGTTCCACTCCCGGAACCCGTTTAAAGAATTAACGACTCATGCTACGATACTATAAAGTTCAAATTCCGACCGCGCAACGCTAAGTGCCTACTCTTTCTATCGCGTGACTCGTACCTTTTCTGACGAAATGTACGTTTCAGGCGCGTAGTATGGCAGGGCGGGGTAACCAGCACGCTGGCGGCGTACGGCGGCGCGCTGTATTTATGCGGCGGAGAGCGTGCGCTAATGCGGCTGCCGCTGCACCGCCGCGACGCGCCGGCCGCACCCGTGCCGCACGTCGCACGGATCACCGCAGCGGTAGCGGTGCGGAAGGTGAGATGTTGGCTTACTAGCGCCTCTAGCGGTGAATTTAGAATTTAACGTTCTCACTAGCGCCTCTTGTGGCAAATTTGGAACATAACATTCTCCCTAGTATATCTCACAACCTAAACATATTGTGGAACACTTCACGGAAAAACTATCACGCCTGTTGATTTATGCTTTAATATATTAATTTTTATTTATATGTAGATGTGTTATCATCAGTCAGTCAAGACGCGAACTCTCACAAAGCTCGGCTTTTAGCTACGTAATCAAAACTAAAAAATAATTTTAATCCTGTTAGCTTAAAATGAATCTTTACAACTATGAAAAAAATGTTAAGTTAATTTTTTTCATCACATTTTATCTATTTTACCGTATTCGCAGGTGGCGCGCGATCACCCGTGCTACGGGCGTACGTGCGGTGCGGGCGCGTGCGGCGCGGGCGGCGCGTGCGGGTGCGGCGTGACATGCGCGCGCGACACCTGCCCGCGCCGACACTTCCGTTGCGAGCCGTCGAAGCAGTGTGTGCCGATGGAGTGGAAGTACGCACGAAATATTTACAAAACATAAGACTACACAACTCAAATTTCACTTAATCTAAAATTAGTAACGACTGGTATCTATCAATGTATACTTACTAATTATTATTATTAGTGATCATCCGAACTTTCGATTTCGGTCGAAACTGCGAGCATCGGCCGATATTTCGGTTTCGGCAGAAAAATCAGGGGCCGTACCACGAAACCGTTTGGAAAGATTTGAAAGATTCAAAGAATCGAACGAGAATGCCGCATTCTGTTCTAACGTCATTTCACGTTTGGTAGAGTAGGTCGCGGCATTCTCGTTCGTTTGTTTGAGTCTCAAAACGGTTTCGCGTTACGGCCCCTGATTTTTCTGTCGGACGCTAAATTGTCTGTTTTCAGGTGTGACGGTCAGGCGGACTGTCCGGACGGGTCGGACGAGAGCTCATGCGACGCGTGTAGCGCGGGTCTGCGGTGCGCGGACGGAAAATGCGCGGCGGCGCTCGGCGGATGCGACGCTGGCGCACCGTGCGAGACCGCTCTGCCGGATGCGTTTAGGTGATAAATTAATAATTACATCATTTTATTTTATTTTTTAAAATAAATTGTGGCAGTACCCACAATTAGTCTCATAATCCTACATCGCGCTATCGAAGTTTCGGAGAACGGGAAGATATATACATCGTCTGAAAACGAGTGGGCTTCGGTTTGACCGAACAACTCGCTCGGTCAAAAATCTTCCTTTTCGGCCGCCACTCAAATCGTTGAGAAATCTATCTTTAATTGATAACTATGGACACAATTTTTCTTGATCATATGAAAATTAACAAAGTTAAAAGCCTTGAAAGTGGCCAGTTAGGAAGAGAGATCCAATTGTGACCTGGGGCCTTACTCCCGAAACTGATATCAACTTGATACGAGTCTGCAGATTTCGATTTCGTTTTCGATGTCATTGTAATGCGTAGGAATTCCGGAACAAAATCGTATCAAAATCGAGATGTTGACATGGCGCCTTGTCAATGTCGTTATAACAACGTCCATGTTGTTATAAAGTAGCAGACAATGATGTTTTAAGATATACCTAATATCATAAGTAGCAGAAGGTTACGAAAAATATGAAATAATGTTTGTGTGTACAAAACTGCTGACACTCGCACATTCACACATACATGGTCCCTACAGTGTTTTTCGTCATACCATAAAAATAAATTTCTTTAGAAACTTTAGATAGATGTGCCCATTTTCTACTTTAATGGGTTAAAAATGGTTGTTTTCGTTAAGGAACATCTTGACATTAAACAAATATGTAAATTCTCTTTTGTAGTTACACTTAACATTGTCATACATATTCTAGTATTTGTAAAATTGGTACGGTTCGGTAACCTAACTCGGCAACAATCGATCTCAATCGATGTCGATGCCTCTGTTGCTACTGTGAAATTTGACGTTTGTAAACGATCTGTAAGTCGATTCTCAGACAATTTTGTTTGTCGCGACCTAAGATTTCGATTTGGCAAATGTTTCGATGCTGATTAGTTCCAAATTGAGCCGCAGCCCGCAACCCGATCGTGCGCTAGCATAGCTGTCAGGAATAGCTAAATCCAATGTAGTTGAATTAGTTTCAAACCGATCCGCAGCACGATCGTGCGCTATTTTAGATGTCTAAAGCATGTCTAAAGTGTCAAAAACCGTTGAAATCGAAAATCGAAATCGAGATCAGTTTCGGGAGTGAGGCCCCTGTTATAATGACGAGCACTTTCATATTTCTTTAGTTACCCAGTGGAACGGATTACCGACACGACTGGTGAGAAATCAACTTTTTACACGCCCATCCAACCATCGTCTTTAGACAATCAGGTGATCCGCCTGCAGTCGTAGCTTATAAAGAAAATAGATTGACGTGCGATTCATTTTCTCAACAGACTTAAGTCTCACTATGAGTGTTCTCATATCAAATTGCAGAGTTCTCACGTCATATCAAAATGAGTTTTAAGTTTTGTTAGTCTCACTAAAACTTGAGTACGGGTGGCTGATTTTAGTCTATGTATTCTTGGATGTCCAGGGAAGGTTTATAAATGACACGAAGTTCTCCGGGATATTAATTAGTTTGACAATTGGGAAAATATTTTTTCAGGTGTGACGAGCGACTTTGCCTTGCGCCGCGTCTGCTGTGTGACGGCAAGCGGCATTGCGAAGACGGTTCCGATGAAGCGCCGGCCGCCTGCGGATACGCAAATAAAGATCACGTAAGAAAGAAAAACTTTTGACCTGGTAACACCGTCGGACACTAATTGACTGATAATTAATTATGCAATACGTGTCGCCGAACACCGGCCATACGCGACAGTCACAAACGCCGCCACAAGAAGCAAGAAAAGACACAAAAGTAGCGGTCGCCGGCGTCAACCGTGTGCGGCGAGTCCATATAAAATGTATTGTAATGCGTTTTGTGGTTGTGGCTGGTAGCCCGTGTGCGAGAGCCCTACGCTTTGAAATATTTTTTCCTTTTCTTAAACATTGGAAAGGTCACTTGACAGGCGAATATGAAACATTGTGTGACTCAATCATTACGCAACATACCTATAACTTTTTTATTTGTAAGAAGGCAAATCTTCATATCAAATATCAATATCCATACTATATGTCAATACCATTGAGTCATTGTAACATTATGGAATGTTTGTTAAAATCTATCGTGGTTACGTTTCGCAGAACGCAGTCCCCACTGGCAAGCAGTGGACGGCTTTGGGCGTGTGCGTCGCAGTGGGCGGGGCTTGCGCGGTCGCCGCTGTGGGCTGGACCGCGGTACGCCGTCGACGTCGCGCCCCGCCCCTCCGAGCGTTACCGCTGGTCAAACCGCTGGCTGTGAGAGTACCGCCTTCGCTGCATTCTTCTGAGTATGTATATCGTTCAGATTTTGACTTTTTAACCTCCGACGACGTTAGAGCCAGTCCACACGGCGCGTTGCGTCAGCGTTGCGTTTTACATACAAATAGTCAAGGTGTTCATACGGTGCGCTGCGTCGTGACAGCAGCGCGCAACGCACACATGACGGACAGCAGCCCCCGAGACGAAGCGGGAGGGGTGTTGACGTGACTGCTTCGTAATAACGCTGCGATGATGCAGCGCCCGTGTGTACAGGCTCTTAGATGTGTGTATCTGGATGCCGGTTTATATCTACAGTTTAAGTACCCCGCTAACGATCAAATTGTTTGTCAAATTTTACGTGTTTATCAAACAGTTAGTGTACAGCTTTGTTTGAAGCGTTTGTCAAACAAATTTTATCGTTTGCGGGGTACTTTAGACTTTAGACATCATCACGCTATCGAGGCGTCAGGAACAAAATTGGGCCGTATACATTCGGCCACTGTCGCTGCTCCTCGCGCTGCCGGCAATACGGGCAGTATTGCCGGCAGCGCGAGGAGCAGCTACTATACTATACTTTTGCGGCAGTAACAATGCGAGTGAGCGTTTACACTCCGCCCTTTACGTACTTGCCGCGTCGGGCAGCGGCAGCGACATGACGAGTGGCAGCGCGAGTGACTATTTACATCCTCGCGCTGCCCACTTCCCTGCCCAATAGGGCTGAGTGTAAACGTCCCATAAGTGTCTGCGCTGGAAGTTTGTTTAGATGCTGACGTGATAGACAGGGTTAATAATATCTATTTCGCTTTGACTACATCATGACAATTCAGGGGTATGTAAACTTATGTTGTGTCACATTTCAGCGCGACGGGATCCGCGTCCGCGTCGGACAGCCTCTGCGGGCGGTACCCGCGACCCACCGTCAACCCGCCCCCCTCGCCGGCCACCGCGAGCGGCGGACGCCGGCGCCGTCCCCCGCGAGCCGCCACCCGCCCCCCGCCCCCCACGCCCGCGTCCACAGACCACGCGGACTCGGAGACCGAGCGTGCGCCCGCGCCGCCGCCGTCGCCCGCACCCCTGTTGTACTGACAGAGTATGTAGGTCTATAGGGCTCGTATTTTTGGTCAGTACTCAAGATGCATCTCGGTCTCAAGACACGGTTCAGGCTCTGTGATTGGTTGGCTGTCAAAATTTGGACCAATCACAGAACCGAACCGCGTCTTGAGACCGGGTCGCATCATATGCATCCCAAAGCGGGCCACTAGACGATCAATAATATTGTGCAATATAACGTGTTGTGCAATAATTATTATTTCCATTTTGTTGTCAAATAAGTTGTTCAATAAATATTGTGTGTGATATTGCGCAATAATATTGATCGTCTAGGCTTATGTGGCTTTCCGATCCTCGCGGCACGCGGCAGAATAAATTAAAATGTCACTATATAAACTAGGCTATGGGTTTCATTTTGCACAACCCTACTACAAAGTAGTGGCAGCTTCGGTCGCTAGACCAATGTAAGTAGGAAATAAAACATATAGTCTAGTTCATGCGGTGGTATTTTTTTATTCGTCGGTTGTGGTCGCGATCGGAATGCTACCTTAGGGCTCAACTCGCTGTGTCGAAGCGACGTGACACGTCATATTTTTTGGCTACAGCATATTCATCTTTATTGTTCTATTATTTATGTAAAAAAAATCTGCTATAAAAATATACAAGCGTGCCTCAACGTGTGAAAGAGCTCATTCATATTTACACAGCATATTTGTACTTAAATAAAAGCAAAATAGTGATGAGTATGCTGTGGGCGGAAAAAATGACCTCGAAGGGCAACTGAGTCAGTGCGGGGTGTGCACACGCGGTTTGAACATTTGATGTAGCTTCGACAAAATTACTCATTCAAAGTATTGATATATTTTAATAACGTTTTTATAATTTTATATGTACACTGTACAGATACAAAATAAATTGTAAATACATTTTTAAGTTCCTAAATGTCTTGATAAGTTAATTAATGGTCACTTATTATTATATCGCATTTTAAACTCCATATTATAGCAATCAAACTAAATAATTATATTATTATAATTTTATTTTTAAATGACAATGATTGCTGCCATTTTAAATCTAGTACTGAACTGAAGATCTCCTTATAATTATTTAAATTCTCGATATTGTGTACACTAAGCGCCACCTGGTAACAAAAAAAATTCGATAATTTTTATGAACAGTTTTTAAATATTTTTACCAGACCACGTTTCGTCTAAGTCAGAGCAATAATTGCACTGAGTGAAAGTTTTTGTTGTCTTTCACCGTAAGCAGTTTAACCTAATAATTTATATCTAGAAGCGCTGTATGAAGCCATATTAATAAAACTAGTTAACATTCTAAAAAAAAGTGATAACTAGCACTCAGTACTCAGGTAAAGTAAGTTTTGGCGTATAAGTATCAATACCCCTTATTGGAACAAGCCAAAAGTTGAGACCTCAGAAATTTAACGTCTAGTCACATAAGGTTTTGCGGTCTATCTGGGTCAAAGTAATCGTGTATTAAATATTATGACATCTCACTTGTTCTCCGTAGAGAAGGCATGATATTCGATTAAGACCGGCCCTCGAACCGGGGGATTTTTTATAGACCTCTAGGCTCTAATGCTAGTTATTTTATTCAGTCGTGCACGAAAATATTGCTAAGTCAGTCTGTACGCAACGTAAAATCAGAATAGCATGTGAAAAAAACAAGTAGCGTTAGGCATCCAACATTTCTCCCTGGCCAAAGACCGGCCTTCCGCCTTATGCATCTACTATATTATAAGTACAAATGTTTTGACACTTTGTAGTGAAATCTCAGTAGAATTGGGTAGCGTATACGAATTTTTTGTAACAATTTAACGAAGTCTTTCATAGGAAAAATGGAAGAGAATTGTGAAATTTACCTTTGGTGCTATTTCACTGTTTGTGCCTCATAGTATAATTGTACATATTGTAGCTAGATATAATTGTATATAGTCTGTAATAAGCGCTATTTTATACCTATGTTTAGATCAAAAACTAATGTTACGTTTAGTTATCTTTAAGGTCTCAGCCTCGAAAACAGCGGGCGGGAGTGGTGGCGGCGCCGCGGGAAGCCGTCTAGGCCACGCGTGACGCGTCGCTCGCTGCGCCGCCGCTGCTTTCGAAGCCAGTTCCATATAGCTATACACTCGGGACTCAGACCAAATAAAAACTCAAGACAGAGCGCTGCGAACAACGCGCGTGTAGCAGGTTTTGTAAGCATGTGTGCGCGCCGCGCACTACGCGGGCTAGTGTTGCAATGTTATTCAAATTACCCCAAAATCAATTAAATAAATATATTAATATAATATTTACACCCTTCCACGACACAGCTCTGCATTTTTAAGTGTTTACAAATTATTTTGTAAACGCGTGTTGCTGTCACGAGTCGCGATATACACTGACGAAAAATGGCGTACTTTCGTTTTGCGTATGTGGGCGTAAGTGTGTTCATACACAGCTGGCGTACTTTCGATTGGCTTCACCTTGTTCGCAGCGCTCTGTCTTGAGTTTTTATTTGGTCTGAGGCTATACATTGGAACGCGCCGCTCCCGCAACGCCGCCGCCGCCGCCCCGCTGCCCGCTGATTTCAAGGCTTCCACTGCATGGCAATCAGGCCGTAATGATAGTCAGCATTCGTTGTGTTGTAACTTGTATTGTTTAGTATGGGTAAATAGCACGGTTAGAAATCATTTTTTCTTTTTTGTCATTAGAGGTTCCGGCCGCTGGTGCCACGTTAAATTATTTTGACTACAGTTGCGCCGTAATGGTGTCCTTAATAATTGTAACATTTACATCCGTAACGTTATAAGTCAAGTTTGACTGCTTGAACTACTAATACAGTACTTTAAGATTTTTTTTAATGGCAATTACGATTACGTTCGTCCATAATTTTATTAATTTCTGTGTAAAAACGTTAATAGTATTGTTACTAGGTAGTTTTACGTTTTTCTATGGATAACTAAATATTTATACTTATAAAATATATTATATTTTAAAAAAAGACAAAGATTCATTTCAGAAGTCTAATTTGTCTTGGCGTGCTTTTTCATTGCACAATAAATGAAGACGTGAGTGGAAGAATCGAACAAGTAACATTTCGTAACATGCGGACAATAACTCATTTTTTCCCTAATTATTTTAATAAAACTTGTAAGTTATCTACTTCATAACCTAGCTAATTTATCTGGCTACACACATAATCCATAGTTTTTCTATTTCAAATAATTTTTCCGGCCCTAAAGCCCCCATTTAAGCAAAAAAACGGGAAGTTTTTTTATGTTACTCACCTTATTCTTCCACTCACGTCTTGAAATAACAATCACAAAATAAAGCAATATCCTAGTGAATTTGTTACTGTTAGATTAATTATTAGTCTTTGTTAATACTTTAATATTGCATTTCGTAATAATTAAGAACTTTGTAACATATTATTAAAATTTCAGAGGACTTTTTAATAAAAGATTTTTAATATTACCGTTTCTTGTTTTACTTTTTACAAGTAATAACGCTTCTGAGTCGGCCTACTCGTTAGTTGCTGCAACTGTTTACTCTGTTTGAGCTATGTTGCTACGATGTACTGACACATAAGACCTCCTGAAGCCTCTTATTAAACCTCAATTAACGAAAGTAAAAGCAGTAGAAGCAGCAGGGCCCCCGTAAGGGCTACTGGCGCCTGTGTGCAAAAAAAGAATTTTGGCGCCCATTTAGACTTTTTTGGGACCTTGGTTTTGGCGCACCTAAAGATGGTAATTTGGCTCCCCTAGAGGATGGCGCCCGTGTGCATTGCACACATTGCACATATGGTAGCGGGGGCCCTGAGCAGCAGGCAGGGCCGGTTTTAGTAGTACCAGCGCACTAGGCGAGATTTCTTCGGCCTCCGGGTAGTGCTGAAAAAATTGGCGCCCCTTGTGTAAGCCTTCAGCGCCCATTTTTATCCGGCGCCCTGGGCGGTCACCGACGTTTATCCTATACGTAATTTTATTATATCAATTGACAGGCGTACGAACTTAGGCTGGTTTTAGAGTCACGCTGACCGTCGGCGCCGACACCGAAATTTATGAAATATCAGCGCTGACCGCTACGCGTTATTCAAAAACGCTTCCTACAGTTTTATACATCTCGGGCCATCAGCGCCGACGGTGCGCGCGCAGTCAGCGTGACTCTTAAACCAGCCTTAAAGTACGCGGGTACCTTAAGGCCGCGTTTCCACTGACGCGGAGCGGAGCTTAGCGGTGCCTAATTGACCAATCACCATGCTCAAAATCTTTGCTCCGCTTCGCTGTCATTCCGCTGGAATAGCACGATTGGTCATTTCGGGCACCGCTAAGCTCCGCTCCGCTTCAGTGGAAACGCAGCCTAAGTTCGCGAACTTACTCGGCTCGCGTCGGTGACACACGAGAATCGCTCACACTGAATTACCATGCCCCAGGCTCGCGGCTCGCGGCTCTTTGCTGACACAGGCGATTAAGATCGTCGAACCATAAGTCCGCGTACTTGGTAGCGTGTCCCTTAACTGGTAACTTCAGAAACCGGGCATCAGAGACATTTAATTACGATCAAACTTCAATTATCTAATGAAGAGTTTGATAATGTATGGGGCTTATGTCAAAAATTTAAATTATGTAATTACATAATATTTTATGAAATTAATGTTCCACTGTGGGTGCGGCAGTAATTTCGTGTCGCAGCATAACCGCATTTAATTATTATTACCTTCAGTATTAGGATAAATTTTGCCGTTTCGGCTGTATGATAAACGAACGAGACATCAGTGTTTTTCCGCCAAAAAAACTTATACTTAGCTGCTTTTAAGCTTGGTAGCATTGTTAAGAAAAGTTAACCTAAGTCGGTAATAAATTAACTATAACAGAGTTTGCGACCAAAACTGCAGAACGCGCAATTTCAAAGATGCCCTAAGTTGCATAAAGTGTAAAGTGTAAGGAGGTGAAATTTATAGCTGCGGTTGGCTTTTTGGTTTCAACGTGAATTTATGGGCTTATGAGTGTTAAAAATATTTTAAGTTAGGTACCTTTTATCAGTGCAGTTGCAGTGGGTCCAATTATAGTATTTTTGTTTAGATAATAATTTAGTAGATAGATATAGTTTATAACCCTCCGTGTACGAGGTGAGGTATAACATACCCCAGCGCTAAAAGAATTGATAGCATTTTTAAACGAAAAAAGTATGCGAGTTATGTCCTACCAAATATTCAGTCCTATGTCTATCATCAATTCTGCTACATGTGCTTAAAGTGCGTCTGGATATCACATACCCCACCTAGTACAGCACGTAGCTAAAAAAGTAAGTGTATCTTCTTGTGTTTTTATTTATTTGTATGTTTAATTTTGTGTTTAACTTGATGAAATATTATTTTCTGGTATATAAGTTTTGCTAAAAATGTCTCGGTTTCTGAAAAACTAGCTGTTGCCCGCAACTTCGTCCGCGTGAATGAATGTTATTATAATAGAGATTTAGAAAATTGAATACCCATCTACTACTATTTTATTTGGATCTACATTACACACGAAATTTTAAATTTACATCAAAGGCCCAGGAAACTTTAACCAGAGACACGTCTTGTCGTTTTGAAAAATCCTTTCTTTGAAGACCGTTTGGCGTGGACAGGGGATGGGTTCCACAGAACAGAGAAAAGGAACATGTGACGGAGATAAAGGATGGATTTTAGAAGACGGGAATTAATGTAGGCATCCCTCTTTAACCTACCTTTTACTCTCAGATTCCTAACCTACAATTAAACCAGAATAAAATAACACATGAAGATGATTACTTACTTATCCTAAGAGTAATTTCTTTATGGGCGTTGGTCCACCAGCCACCACACATTCCCACCACTGTATCTCCTGTGTCACCAGGATCTCCAGCGGTATCCAACCACGAAAACACTTTGATATGCCGTGCTAGCATACGCCAACGAGAAAATTTTGTCTACACATTTTCTCGATGTTAACTGGTTTATCTCTTCATCTCTATTAACCCTAACATGATATACATGTTTTCTCGTGTAGATCTATCGTCAAAATCTATCGACATAATGTCAAAAAATGATTTTGATATTATGACGTTATTGACAATATAACTACACACGAGAGTGAGATATCCACGAGATATCTCGTTGGCGTATGCTAGGGGGATGATCTTAGGGTGCCCGAAGGATATGGTCAAACTCGTTTGGGATTCGACTTGCTGCGCTCGCTCTGCTCCCTCTGCGTTGTGGTCTAAGTTCTAACCTAACCTAACCTACTTTTGGACTTTCTGGATTGTGTTGGTTTTAGTTTTAGCCCACCCTTTTATTTTGTGACGGTCGCCCGCTACTCCCGCAGCACGCTCGCTGCGCTCGCTCGGCTCCATTTGTGTTGTGGTCTAAGTTCTAACATAGGTTATGTTAGAACCTACATTTGGACTTCCTGGATTGTGTTTGTTTTTGTGGGGGGCTTTTATTTTATGAGGGTCGCCGGCTGCTGCCGCAGCACGCTCGCTGCTCTCGCTCGGCTCCCTCTGTGTTGTGGTTTAAGTTCTAACCTAACCTACTTTTGGACTTTCTGGATTGTGTTTGTATTTGTTTTAGCGGGGGGCCTTTTTTTATTATGGTCGCCAACTGCTACCGCAGCACGCTCGCTGCGCTCGCTCAGCTCCCTCTGTGTCTAAGTTCTAATCTAACCTAACCTACTTTTGGACTTTCTGGATTGTGTTTTTTTTTGTCACAGATAAGAAGTAAACCACGTGAAGGATCATAGGCTATTTTAGTGGACTTATTTGTCTGTGAAATATCTAATTTCCGCGGATGAAGTCGCACGGAACGTCTAGTCTTCTTATAAGGAATCAGGGTTCCGTTCAGCAACGGAACCTTCGGAAGCCCTATACCCTGGGATATGCCTTGGTGCTAATCTTACTTTTTGGTGGCATGTTATGTTAATTTTACTTTAAAAAAAGTGAAAATTACTGTAATGTTTTTGTTGTATAGGAGTTTCGTCGATACCCCTAGGATCCCGAGAAAATCAATATCAAGTCACCGTTTTTGTAAACATGGTAATTCAAATTCGGGTTAACAATATATACAACAAAAAAAGAATTTTGAAAATCTGACCAAAAACAGCAAAGTAAACATTGACTCCTGCTTTTTTGGAAGTTAGTTAAAAAAAGATGTTGACCAGGGATGTAAGGTATCACCATGCCAAATTTCATTGAAATCGGTCCAGCGGATTCAGAGATTAGCCTATACAAACAGACAAACAGACAGAGAAACAAAAATTTCAAAAACAGTTAAAATGTGTTCTACTACTCTTCTAACATGCCCCTGACTCGTTTTTTCAAGTTTATTTTCAATGTACAAAATTTTTATCTCTACGATTTTATTATAAGTATAGAATAATATTTTACGAGCTCTGACTGGAGAAGATGATGATTGTGAAGCTGAGCTAATGAATTCCGAACAAGAATCGGCTGGTAATGAAGATCAAATCAGTGATACCGGATGTGGCCTATTATACTTAATATATAGGAATACTGGGCACATTTGCAAAAAATATAATATGTACATATTATTTATTTTCCACACTAATTTTTGTGTCCAAATAACTGTCAATATTACGGAAACTTAAATGATCAAGATCTTAGATCTATTTCATATTGTTTATCTTAAATTGATATTATAAATAGGTTAAAACTAGATATACTATAGTCTTAGAAATTAAGAAGAATTTGATTGTAATAGGTGCCATTTGATTTTTGTACAAAAGAGAAGATTTCATAGTTTATAGTTTGAAGAAAAGTTCAAGTTTTTGTACTTTTGCTTATAAAATGTATTTTATAATGTAAAATTGAATTTATTTCACTCAAACCAATTCATTATTAGGTATTTAAATATATTATTTATTATTTTACAATTACAAGGAACAATTTTTCGGATTTAACTGCCTTTTATTGTTGGGGTATGTCATACCCCACCTCAGCGGAGTATTAATGTAAGAGTAGTACACGGAGGGTTAATATCAATACCAAAATTAGGAAACTGACATGTTTGTTTGAACGCAATAATCGCAGGAACTACTTGTCCGAATTAATTAAAAAAATCTTATTGTATTGTATATTTATATTGTTGGATAGTCTCCATTGGTATCGATCGAGGAAGGCTTTAGGCCAGTTAATTCCCAAAGTGGTCCCGGTGGACCTTCAGGGGTCCACGGAAACTCAACGGGGGTCTACGTTGTACGTGCCAAAACCTGGGGGTTCACAATGATCGGTAGCTACTAGTAATTGGTAGTGCATGAAAATGTAATTTTATTTCTATGGTGAAGAACTAAAATGTTGGCTTCTATCGAGGCTTAAGTAGTTACCTACTATTCAGTTGCAATTCAATCGCAATTCAGTGGCGATTTTGGCGATCACGGCTAACAAGACTTCATAAGTTATTGAGTAATAGTCGATCAACTAAAAAAATATGTCTTAGGCGAAGTTTATAGGAACTTTTCGATCAAATTCCTTTGAAAGTAACTGAGATGATGTTATTAGTACCTAGTGTAAAACACGTTATAAATATACTAAAATCAAACTAAATTAAAACCCTATATTACGCGTGGCCCGACACGCACTTGGTCGGTTTTTATATTCATATTTAACAAGGTACTCCTACTGTTGAAGTAATGATGATTCTTTAATCAACGTTTGCGTAAGAAAATTACGTGCCGGTATAGTTTCGTCCGAGATAAATTGTTCCGAAACACTGTCCCATCTGCCGGGGCAGTCCCCGGGGACAGTTCGCACTGCAAATTGAAACTGAAGGTGTGCCATAAACATTCGCCAAATTTGGAACGAAGGCGTATGAATATTTCAGAGGGCATGCCTTCACCGTCTTCCGAGGGGTGTTATTATTTAACGTTATTATGTAGGTGTACTCATGCGGTACTTCTTGTGAATACTTATTATTTATTATTGACTCTATTTTAAATCGACTTCAAAAAAGAAGGTTATCATTTCGACGCGTATGTACTATGTTATATTATGTAGGTACCTATATGTAATACTTCCGGAACTGCCCAGTTTTTGTATAGATAATATACTAGCGTCTAGCTGTCCCGGCAAACGTTGGTTTGCCATATTATAAAGAATTTCGCCAATATTATTTTATTGAAGTGACTAATTAATAAGTAGGTATAGTCACCATGGCAACGTCGATCGCTATCTCGTCGCACAAACAATGGTCGCCGTCAGTCTCGAGTTGTAATAATTTACTATTATTTATTCAACAAATGCACTTATCAATATAAAGTAGATGTTGTCCGATTCTCAACCCAAGTCGATATGCTCGCTAATATTCACGAAAAACGGTCGAGCCGTTTCAGAGGAGTTCAACCACGCACACCGTGACACGAGAATTTTTATATATTTTATATATTTAAGAATTTGTCAATTTCAATGTCTCCGGAACTACAAGTCCGATTTAAGTAATTCTTTTTTTTTTTGTTTTGTTGTACGGAGTATTGTTCAACTTAGGTAACACTACAAGTTTCATCAAAATCGGTTCAGTAGTTTTTGAGACAGGCAATTTTAATTCTCAATCCATACTAATATTATAAATGCGAAAGTGTGTCTGTCTGTCTGTCTGTTACCTCTTCACGCCCAAACCGCTGAACCAATTTTGCTGAAATTTGGCATGGAGATACTTTGAATCCCGAGAAAGGACATGGGATACTTTTTGTCCCGGAAAAATGTACGGTTCCCACGCGATAAACAAGTTGCTCGCAACTCCGTTGCGCCAAGCAACGGAGTTGCGGGCATCATCTAGTTACGTATAATTTGAAGTCGGTTTTATCTTTTTAAAATACTATTATTTAATACTATTATTAACATGACCTGATTATAAAAATATAATATGTATAGGTTTCGTGATAGAGCTCCGCGGTTCTTCCACTCACGTCTTTAATAATAATATTTTCCTTAGTCTACTATGATAGTAATTATAATATATTATATTTATCACTTTAAAGTTGTAAGATAAAATTCAGTTTATTTATTTATAGAAAATGTAGTCTAAATAAACCTTTTGATATATTGAATTATTTAAATCGGGGAAAAATTCAAAAGAACCCGAGTTCGCTCCTTAGAGACACGATGTCTACAGCGGCATCTAAGGGCACACAAGTCGAGGGTAGAGCAGCGAGATTGTATGACCTATATTATGTTGTACATGAACGCCTCCGTGTTCTAGTGGTTTAGAGCATTACTCTTGACTCGGAGGTCGTGGGTTCGATTCCCGCGTTGGAACATTATTTCCAAGTTTAGTTAAGTCAACCATTGTAGACAATGAAGACTGATCACCTGATTGTCTAACAAGTATAGATCATCTGTGGCGTTTTGTCCTTTTGGTCTAATAAAGAAAACAAAACGTCAACAGATATTACAATTTATTTAAGTAATAATAAAAAAAAAGAAAATAACGGTCGGGGATCTAAGTGCCTGATCTGGTTTTGGGAAGTTATTTTACTCTCCTGGTTTTACGGGGAACAAGGGCACCGGCGAGAGCAGTAACCATGTGGAGGTCCAGCCTGCGAGGAAACTGGAATGGCCCTGGGGAGTGTTCTGGACGGCAGCCTCTTCCAACACAGGTTCAAGGGGCTAGGAGACACGCTCTTCAGCCTCAATCCAAAGGTCGGACCCTGGAATATCCATTGTCCACTTTTAAAATATATTCTATGGGACTCCTTCGATAGTGACACCCTGCACCGCGCGACCAAGAGAATAATAATTAATAACCAAAAGAGTAGATAGTCGGTGCAGAGGTGAAACTATCAGAACGGAGTACGTAACATTTTTTTTTAAATAGCGAAAAAAAGGTAATTTAATAAATAAAATGAAGATTAAATAACATAATGTAAAAACTAAAAACAGTTAAAAACTAAAGACTAAAAACAAAATAAAGAAACGAGATGAATTCGCATGACAAAGCATAAAATGGTGGCGAATAAAGCAATTGATAAAAACTAGATAAGTTCGTAACTTTAACAATATGCAACACTTACCCTATCGGGGTGCAAGACGACACTTATATTATCAAAATATTAATTCCGAAGCCTGTAATTAATGTTACTAGGACTTATTTATTAAAAACTCAAATACTGATTTAACTGATAATATTTAAATACGGCGTTAGAACGTAACGACTTCACGGAGACAAAGATAATGTGACGTGACCGCGCTCCAGCGAGTCCCGAGAGTGAATGAACGTTAGTTCTTCTAAGTAGTCTGTGAGTGAATGTCGGAACAATGGCGCGCGCGACGGCCCGCGATTGGCCGCTGACCGGCTTCGTGCAGCTACGTAACGACCGCCCGTGGTGCGAGTACAGTGAGCGATACAAGTGTTTCGCGATAAATTAAAATTACATTTTTTTAGAAATTTATAACTGAAGTATTACAATAATTAAGGACCATGTACGTGCAACGTTACATTACCCCCGGGTCACAAAAAGGATTTTATTCTCCCGAAATAAAATCCTGACTAAAATAAAAGGAAGGTGCTAAAACTAATTTTTTTTTTACTTATTTAATCCAACTAACTTTAAATCCTTAATATGCCAAGCACCAATATTTTTACCTGACATATCCTCTAAAATGTACACTAAAGGGGATTTTTTCTCTTTCACCTTACATTTAATGAATTTTGGTGCCAGCTTTTTACTAAAGTATTTGTCCTTATCACTTAAGACATACGCACGCTTCATCACAACGTCGCCAACTTTAAATTCAGTTGGTTTACGACGCAAGTTATAATGAGACGTGTTTTTGGCATGAGCATGCCAAAGTCTGGCCTGGACTTTGTCGAAAATATCTGACAGGCAACCTAGATTTTCCGCATAACAGTCACGTGGAAGGAAAACTAACTCATCACCAATGTCGTTGTCTACGTAGTGAGTTCCGCAATTAACTAATTCTCTGCCGAAAACCAAAAATGAAGGAGTATAGCCCGTTGCCTCATTCACCGAATTGTTAATAGCGAACTGAACCTTGGGAATAAAAGTGTCCCAAGACCGATGGTCATCCTCCACGAAGGTTGATAGGCACGTAATAATTGTACGGTTATAACGCTCGACTGTGTTGATCTGCGGAGTGTATTTCGGCGTATAAAAAACGTTTGGAACCCTATATTTCTTACATAATTCCTGAGTAACAGCACTAATAAATTGAGTACCGTTATCCATGAAAATTGTTTGTGGAACTCCATGCGAAAGAAAGACTGATTCTTCCAAAAATTTACAAACTGCTGCAGCTGTTGCAGAACGCAAAGGGGAAATTAAACAAAATTTTGAAAAACAGCAGGTTACAACTAAAATGTAACTATTTTGTTTCCTAGTTACATGCAGAGGACCCATTAGATCTACCGAAATGGCTTGGAAAGGGCGGCAGCATTGTTTTGGACGACCCATTTCTCCTAATATTTGATGCTTCTGAGTTTTATAAGTAAGACATTTAGTGCAAGATCCAATAAATCTGACAACGTCCCTGTGCATTCCTGGCCAAAAATAACGTAGCGCAAAACGACGATACGTTTTAAATACCCCAAGATGCCCAGCTGTCGGCTCGGCGTGATTTTCTAAAATTACCTGCTCTCGTAATTCTTTTGGTACTACCTCCTTCCACGCAAATTCCGAAGTTAAGTCGGTCGAGTTATGCCTGCCCTTCGTCAATCTAAAAAGTGTATGATTTTTAATGATATGAAAAAAATTGGGAAAATTTTTAGGTTTTGAGAGACAAGAATCATAAATGTTTTTGTACCACGAATCTGATGTAGTCGCAAAAATTCCTGCCGTACTTATAGTGTTCACCAGAACGGCCCTACTTAGTGCATCCGGCACTACGTTATCAACACCGCGGCGATGCTTCAGCTCAAAGTTAAAAGCGGACAATCTAACACCCCAGCGAGCTAAACGGCCTGTTGGGTTGTCTATAGAGAGAAACCACTTTAGCGCGCTATGGTCAGTATAAACCGTAAAAGGCTTACCATTCTGTAAATAGCATCTCCAGTGTTCCAAAGCGATTAGTACAGCAAGTGTTTCCCTTTCGGTAATACTATAGTTCTTCTCTGCCGCTGACAATGACTTGCTCATATAAGCAATTGGGCGTTCCTTACCATTAATTGTTTGTGTTAGCATAGCACCAACACCACAATTGCTGGCATCGGTATGGACCTCAAATGGCTTAATGGTTACACATCCATACGTCGAATGAGCATGTAAATAGTCGGTCCTGCCTTCATCTACTAACGTATCCAATTAATTCAGACCTGAAGTAGGAAATATTCTCCTAAATCTATGATTACAACTATCGTGTTCGTTGGTGGCATTAGCACTAAGCTTAAAATAATCTAAGTCATTACCCAAGTTACGTAAGTGAACTCTGTTCCTAGCGGGTATACTAAATGCCAAGGACCGACCGACCGTAAATAAAATAAAATACTTATGATTTTGATTTAAAGACGATTTTATCAACTATCCATCTTCCACCATAATGTAAAACTGTTCATTAAATTAAAGTTAAATATAGAAAATATAAAAGGAATAATAAACAAACTTATTTGTGTATCTATAACTACTGTTATACCAACAAAATACCAACTTTGTGTATTTGTCGAGCACAAAACATGTTTACTTAAGGTGTGTAACTTTTAAGTTTTAATGAACTTTACTTAATTGTTGTTACCCAAAACAGCAAAAACTCGGGTAATGTTTTAGCAGTTTTGGGTATCTACTAAAATAAAATAAAAACCGGCCAAGTACGTGTCGGATTATGCGCAATATAGGGTTCCGTAGTGCCGATAGTTTGTTTTTTTAATTATCAATGAATGTGCGAATCATTGGCGCAGATTACACGCATCAATATTATCACGATTCCGTGATAATATTGATGGTGTAAGCGGCCGAATCGCAGTATCGCAGTACTATTTGTGAATCCTGTGATACTAGAATTGTGATAATATTGACCGTGTAATCTAGGCCATTCAGATGCAGTCATACGATTGCATCGCTACAGACGCGAGTTTGCATCGCTACAGTAGCGCGTTGCATTGCTTCGTGTACTAGGGCCCTAATACGCACGATGCGTACCATACCGATGAGTTCACGCTTTCCTTAAAAGCGGACCTTTCTTTTAGGAGTAAGTTAGTTATAATAGTGATTCTACCACAAACATAAATGTAAAAAAGGAGAGCCAAGTTCAATACAAACATTATGCTTGTCTAAGGACTTCGCCGTAAAAAGAATGGAGATCTAAATTATTAGTGGTAAGTTCTATTGAAAATCGAAATATGTACCTATTTATAGGAACTAAATTACATTATGAACAAATAATAAAGTCTATTTTTTGCTTTATTGAATGTCTAAAACAATTGCTTTTTTTTACCTAAATAATGTGAGATCTTAAAATAGATTGGATTTAACATGGCCAGTTTTCATTATGTACATCAGTCATTTCATAAAGTAATTGAACATTTTAATTCTGATAAAAACTGGCCAAGTTAAATCTAATTTACTTTAAGATTTCACATTATTTAAATAACAGCAATTGTTAAGTTTCTAGGTCATCTGGAAGTGGGTTAGAATTTTGATCTATAATAGGTCAGTCAGTCAGTCAGTGATAAAAATGTAGATTTTCGGACGTTATTATCTTAATAACCGTTTCAGATCTGCTTATGAAATTTAGAGCATACGCAAGTATGAGCCAAATTTGAAACGTTTATTTATGTGTAATAGTTTCTGAAATATGAGGGGGTCAAAAGTGGCTGCAAATGGTTCGTGTAATATTACACAGGGTGCTGCTCTCTTGTTCTGTTTGTTATACTAGAACTTGGCTTGACACGCTTCCGCGTGTCTTGATCAGCGCTTAAAAGAAAATCTACTGGTCATAATAAATATAATATTTATTAAAAAAACATATTTTTTTTATCCTTTAAGCTTAATAAAATTGATGTAGACCTATAACAATTATTTCTCCTCAATTTTTCTTATTGGCTACAATCCGTCGACAATGATTCATCAAATGGAATAACTAGTTTGTAAGGTGGAATTTACATTTGATACTAACTAACCAAGGGAAAGGGATATTATAATATATTGTAAGCATAGTCTGATAATAATATCATAACGGATCTTCTTGGTTTCGTCGTAGTCCAGGGGTTTCAAAACGCCGTGGAAAGGCAATAGAGGCGCCGCGCCGTGAGTCAATCCTCAATCATTATCCGAAACCACAAATATTATAAATTAAAATCATATTACTTAATATGAATTATACAAAGCAGGCAGATGATTAAATATTTGTTTATTATTATTTACCTGCCTAACCTCACTATAATAATCATTGAAGGTGTTTATTTATATATCTTTTGACTTTTTGTAATAGCTAGGTAAAAAAGGGCGCCGTGACAAAATATTGAACGTGTAACTGCGCCGCAAGCTGATAAAGATTGGGAACCCCTGTCGTAGTCAGTAAAAAAACCAGCAGTGATAGTAGCGAAAAATCTAAAATAGCATTTAGGGTCACTGCACGCGGGCTACCAGACACAGCCACAAAATGCCGCCACTTCTAATAGGTGGCGCCCGCAACTCCAAAATTGATTTATAGTGCGGGAACCGTACACTTTTTCTAACAAAAACTATCCTATATTCATTCCCGGGAAAGCTCCATACCAAATTTCATCAAAATTGGTTCAGCGTGAAGAGGTAACAGATAGACAGCAGAAACACTTTCACATTCACAATATTAGTATGGATATTTCTCATATATTTTATATGTACCCACACTGGTTGTCGGTAGTCACCCAACGCTTTTTATCCTAACTTTTTTTACGTCTAGCGACTTGTGGAGGTGTTTTCGGCTGCGACAGATTGTTTGCGTCTCTTACTTTCTCTCATAACGATCTTGTCAACGATTCCGTCGACTTCCTTCGCCACCACCTCGATCATAGACCTGTTTCCGAACCAGACGTCCATCATATTATTTATCAGCCACTTTGAAGGCCTCACTTCCCGTCTCGCTTCCTCATCCCACTGTCTAGAACATGCCAGATTGGAGAAGAGTATTGGTAAAATAAAATTCCTTAAAATTGAGTATAATAACATGTCTATAGAAAAAAGCAAGTAATTTTCTTTTCGATTCTTTTAGAATATCAGCGGCTTCTTCAGAAGGAATAGTATGTACTATAAATGCATTATATTATTATACCGAACTATTTACGCGTTGAAAAGGTTACAACTGATACAATATGGTCTGTTCTGTACATAATGTTTAAAAGTTTTCCTTTTATACCTTACTCGGCAACTGTAAAACTGTTTTTCCCGAACACATATTGACACGGAAGTTTTCTTAAAACAGTACATTGTTAGAACAACACAAAGAAAGGTAAACAGTATGCTCGTTTGTTAACAGGAAAATACTTCCTGTATGAACATTGTAGTTCGATTTTGCTGTATAATATAAAATTGGATTCATAATATCTATTATATTATAAGGCGTGTAGTTTGTCTCACTATCCATGTAAAGTTTGAAGTAAACGCTTAGTGATATGGTTAAGTTACGTGTTATTTAAATAAAGACTAACGAATATTACTTAGGCTGGCCGCACATACATGTTTTCCGCATACGATTTCTGAATTATCAAAAAATATTAAGGTAATAATGTATTATTTCTTTCATATGTTTGTTTATAATTTCTTTTATTAAAGGTAGAGTACATCACAAATTTTAAATGAACGAAACCAAAATAGATTTATCACTTTGTATATTTTGCGTTGTGCTCCATTTTGTTTCCACCTTGACCTGAAACAAATAAAAGTAACTATTTCAAAATACAGTGTCAAGGTTGTCTGGAAGAAACCGCTCTTAGTGGTAAGACCGCCTAGCCGCTAGCGCCTGTTTGTACATATTCCTATCTATATCTATACTAATATTATAATTGGGAAGAGTTTGTTTGTTTGAACGCGCTAATCTCAGGAACTACTGAACCGATTTGAAAAATTATTTTACTGTTGGATAGCTCATTTATCGAGGAAGGCTATAGGCTATATTTTATCACGATAAGACTAATAGGAACGAAGAAATAGAGGAAAATGTGGAAAAAACGGGGGGAAATTATTTGAAAGGGCTTATTTGAACGCGCTAATCTCAGGAACTACTGGTCCGATTTGAAAAAATATTTCAGTGTTAGATAGCCTATTTATCGAGAAAGGCTATAAGCTGTATTTTATCGCGCCAAGACTAAAAGGAGCTAAGAAATATAAGAAAATGTGGAAAAAACACGGGAAATTATATGAAATTGCTTATTATCTCTTAAGATAGTTCTTAAACTACTGGAGCAAGTTTTATGTTATTTGGCAAACATGAAGAATAGACCACGTGACGGGACATAGGCTATTTGTTGCGGAAAAATGTACGGTTGCGTGAAATTCCTAAATTACGCAAGCGAAGCCGCGCGGAACATCTTAGATATATGTATTATAATAAATTCGTAGGAAAGTCAATTCTGTACATTGAATATTTTTGTACAATAAATAATACTTGATCTACAATACTAACGCGGACGAAGTCGCGGGCAACAGCTAGTTGTTTTATATTTTAAATTGTAATTTAGTTTAGTTTGTACAAATAAACAATTTTTTATCTATCTTTCTACAGTGTTTAATATGAGTAAGAGAAGCTGGGAGACCAAGCTTTGCTTAAAATTAAATAAACAAAGTTGTTTAAAAAATAAAACCGACTTCAAAATCGTATTTATAATTCTCTATCTCAAACACTACGCAAACGAATTTAAAGAAATTTGCAGCTAAGGTATTTCCTAAATTGAGTAATACCTAGTACAATAAAAAAGATTACTTAAATCGGACTGGTATTTCCGGAGATATGCGAACACATACGCGAATTTGACACATTTGTTCAGACGCTAATATAGACTAAAATGTACGAAAATTGGGAAGTTCTGGAAATATTACACACGAATCGAATTGATAGTCTCCTTTTTTAAGTCGGTTAAAAATGCTCTGTTTACCTAAAATAACATTTTATAAATAAAAGATCATTTTCTTTCTCCAATATTAGTGAATTTCATGCTGTTGTCGAGAAAAAGATTACAAGTATCCTATGTCCTTTTCCAGGACGCCAAGTATTTCCATATCAAATTTCAGCAAAATCGGCTCAGCGGTTAGGGCGTGAAGAGGCAGACACACTTTCGCATTCATGTGAGTAAGTATGGATTGTTATTTAATATGTTATAGGTTTATGGAAAGCGCAAAAGAATTCAGAATATTGTAACGGTGAAAATTGTTACCTGTACATCTTTGAGATTTGCGGGGAAAAGTCTTATTGGGGTTAACAATTCACTTGGATCGGGGATCTTGTATTTTCATATTTATAGAATTGAGGTCGGTATGATATTTCTTATGCATCGTAGACGGTAGTGTAGCTACAATTTACAATTGAATCCATATTTTTACGTTAGCGGTATTCGGTAACAATATTTCTATTTCCTTTTCCGAAAAACTTCTGTTAAATTAAGGCTTTGAGAAATTTAAACTTTAATATTAATATTGTTAAGTACACTGCTTCACTTCTAAGAGAATTTTGAAATAATTAAATAGATTTAAGTTTGAATGATCTAATTTAAAATTCTCGTGTCATAGTGTTTGTGCGTGAACTCCTCCAAAACGGCTCAATCGATTTTAATGAAATTTTGTATAGAGTACATTCGTTAGGCCTGAGATTTGCCGGGTCAGCTAGTAAAATTATAATATTGATGTTATTGTGAAATATCATAATAAAAGATAAACATAATTATTCAAATTTAGCTCATTACTAGCTTCCGCCCGTGACTTCGTGGAATAATTACTTTGGGTTAACGCTAACTTTAACCCGCGACTTCGTTAACACTTAGTCCAAGGGCTCTGCGGAGCACAATTTGAGAATGGCTGGTGTATATGAACGGAAGTACCTTTAATTTCGACGATTTTGTCGATGGCTCTCGATCCGACGTTCCACAGCTCTCTCGCTATGAGATTCATGAAGGTCTGGTTGGAGTACACAAAGTCCATCGCCCTCCCGACTAACGTATCTGACGGAGAGAAACTTTCGTTCCCAACTTTCTTATATTGTTCCCTGAATTGTTCTACGCTCTTATAGGCATCTGTTCTGTGAAAGCAGACGAGTAGAATCAACAGGTACATTTTGAACAATGAATTATTATGAGTTGCTTGTGACTGTGATGTTGTTTGATAAATATTCTAGCACTGGTTAGGGTGTGTCACACGCGTAAAATGTCTACATTTTTAGTGCCCCATTGTACAAAGACTCGTCGTGTCCAGTGTGTGAAATAAGAGGAATGTGCTCTATTATGGCTGGTGTACACGTATTAAGTTGATAAGTAGTTAAGTACTTAAGAATAAAGTTAAGGTCACAAGTCAAAATTTAGTTGACTACTTATCTACTTAATACGTGTAAGCCAGCCATAAGTTAAAATTTAGTTGACTACTTATCAACTTAATACGTGTAATTAATACATTGGTTACCTTTAACGATAAGCCTAAATGTAAGTTTTGCAAGAGGAAGTTTTGCATGGTCAATTGCCATTATGGTTTTATTGATACACCTGCAGTCGTTAAATATTTTGCAGAATATACAGTGTTTAATGACTGCACATGTGTACTGCTGTTGCAAAACGGATGTATCATAGTAGTACTGGCAGATCATAACGACAACTAAATGATTGAGTAGATAACTTCTTCGAGTGAGTAATACTCACTCTAGAATCTGTTCTGTTTTGTCGACGTGTGGAGGTTTAATCTGTACTAATGTTATAAATTTGAAAGTGTGTCTGTCTGTCTGCCTGTTGCTTCTTCACACACACACGCACAATTCAATTAGAGATCAACTACGATAACATGGCGCGCCCCTCCAAATGGCTGTTTTAATGTGTGAAGTCACATCCTTATGAAAGAGCTTGTATGTAGTAAGTATTCAACCAATCACAGTGCACGTAATATTTCAGTTAATCACTGTCAACTAATCATAACTAGCCTACCGCGCAAGACAACGCACTATTCAAACGTTTTGAATTTCGGAGGGGCGCGCCATATTATCGTAGTTGATCTCTACTTCATGCACTAAATACATAAAACATTTGAATACTGTCTTATTTAATTAATTATTGTGTTCCATCCTGCCCTACTTTTAGGGCAATTTGGGATGATGACAAGGTCAAAGATTAGCGAATTTTGTTAATAATATAAAGAAATCACGCTAAAAAATAAGTGTTCCCAAAATTTCAGTTTGATAGCATTTGTATTTTTTTTTATATGCGCCTCCAAAGTTGGATGATCAAGTCGATTTTTTTTTAATTAAATTTCATAATATTTGTATACCATTCGATAACTTATGCAATTAAAAGCAACTTTTGTTATGAAACCTCTTTCATAAACGCAATATTTAAAATACCTACCGAACAAAGTTCACTCCCGATGCGTACAAACTACGAAAGTGTGACGTCGTAGCACTTTGTATGCAGCGTTTCGGGCAGGTCTATTTTATGAGATGTTTGAATTGTCATATCTTGGTGAATTTTTAAGCTATCAGAGTAATTCTTTCAGCGATGTTTCTATTTTCAAGGGTGTTTCAATTACCAATAAGAAAAAAAATAGTCATCATCAGTCGCCTATTTGATATCTCAAAATGTTAATGTTTTAAAGAAGAAAGAAGATTATATTGAGACAAAAATTCTTCCTCATCCTTACGATAAAAATAATGAAGAGCTCTATGAATACATATTGCAACGTATTAAAAATACTATTTCTCAAAATCCAAGTTTTCTTTGAATGTATCTCGAATGAGAATATTTTGTCGTCAACGCGCTGCGTTGCGGTCTGAATTGACCCTTAGACTGCTAAGGGTCAATTCAGACCGCAACGCGGCGCGTAGATGCATTTCTAAATTTGTACTGAATTGACAGCACGATTGACAGATTTGCAAAACGTCTACGCAATTGAAATCGGTCAAATCCATACAAATTTACAAAATATTAGAGATCGCGAAATTCGAACTCAAATAAAATTAAATTATAAGTTTCCTACTCTTTTCTATTGATATTCTATTGTCAAAATATTGACTTTATTATTTTTTTGGCATAATTCCTGCGACAGTCTCTTCAATTTGACAACAGACTTCAACCATAAATAAAAGAGTACAATTCGTGTGTATAAGCTTGTCGATCAAAATCTTCTTGTGTGGGTGTTGTAGTGTGTGTAATGTTTTATTTGGGCGAGGCCGCCAATTTTTGCTGATTTTGCAATTATTTTTCTCCGCCCTTTGTATTTTAAAAAGTATTGTGTTTATCATATGCTCGGAAACTGATTCTAACGAAGAATACAAAGTACTCAAGTATGCATTAGAATTATTTGAGTTCCAATAATAGTCTAAAAATATATTTACTATTAAACATAAAAAAGGTAAGAAAATAGCTTAAAATATATAATTCGACGTGGAAGAGGTGCACTTTAACTGTCGCTGTAGTAGTAAGTATGACAGATTTGAAGATAAATCTGATATGTTATGAATACCTACTATAAATGGCTATCACCTCATCTAATTCTTATAGTAATTTAAGATAACTTTCTTTATAAACTTTTTGAAATCAAATGAATCGTTAGAAACATCAATTCTACCCCACATTTTAAACGTCATCAATAATACTGATTTATTGTTATCGTTGGGTGTTAGGGAAGGTAAAATCGGGAGGTGGCAACGCTGAGTATTTACGTATTCTATGGAAAGTCTCGTAATATCCGCCATTTCTCGACAGTTCACATTTGAACCTCAGTCGGGCTGTGTACACAGTTTTTTCAAAGGAAGTTTTTTGTGACACAAATGTAAGTATTGTAAGTACATGATGCATTGATAGTTTTATGTGAAACATCACATAAAACTATCAATGCATTATGTGAGTAGCCAAAAGGGCCATGTTTGGGGCTATAATACAAACCGCATTGTGTATTATTTACAGAGATAAGTTTGATTTTCTCAACGCTATGATAGCCTCTACGCTATCATTTTGGTGCTGCAACGTCATATTTCTCAACGCTATGATAGCGTAGAGGAATAAATTCGCTACAATTTTGGTGCTCCAACGTCACAAACAGCGTAGATATTCGCCAATTTTCTTTCTCTCGCAAAATTTTTCTGCGTCATATCAGCAAAAATTGGCGGCCTCACCCATTTGTTAAAAAAAGTATGATAAAAGCATAATTTCAAAATAATATTAGCTCGATGCACTCATTCACCATATAAACTATAACTGTGCAAAATTTCAATCACCTACGTTTCCGCATTTTTCGTCGAATGGGATCCAAAGTTTTTCGCTCGCGTATTAATATAAAGATGCTAATGATTCTACGCGTCGCGTTGTGGTCTGAATTGACCCTAAGGTAATACGTAATATCATTTATGAAGAAAATGTAAAACAAATATATTTTTTCCTTTTACATTTACCTTGCTTCAAATTATTACTGGGGAATACCAAATTATCATAATAACGTACCACGATACTGTCGTCATGAAAATTAAATAAAAGGGGTATTGAATATCGATTAACAAAATTAAGGTGACGCCGCGTTAAAGTAAAAACCGAGTTGGATATGTTTTAGATTGCTTGTTTTCTATGAGAGGCCGGACCGGCCTCTCATAGAAAACAAGCAATGGAACAGCAAAAAATGGAAAGGGCGTAAGCGACAAAATGGTTTTTGTCGCGTAATTTAAAAACCATAAATACATTTCATATAAGCTATGGGCAAATTAAAGTGTATGCTTGAACCAATTTATGTACAAATTTTGGAAGTTTAAATCACTCTTCTCTGTTGGCAAAATAGGAATCCCTTTTATTACAGAGGTCTTTTTGATTGATTATTCTGTATTATAAAAGTTGACCAATCGTGTTATGCTATGGGTAATTCAAAGACAAAGACACGATGAATACTGACAATGAACTTTAATTTCTTAGCTTTAGTCATTGCTGAGAAAAATCGATATCGCTACATCTAAATTATCAAGGCGTCGCCTTAAATATCGGTAACAATAGACTCAAAATTTGTTTTTCGCTAAGTAGGTAAAAGTGAATATGAGAAATTTATTATTGAACTAGCTGATCCGGCAATGTTGTTTTGCCATATTCGGTGTGGGAAGATACTTTACTCAATGTGCTAATTTTAGAAGTTTTTTTTTAATCCTTGTATTTGTCATGATCTCAGAAACATTGATAGGCGCGATTAAGAAATGTTTGCTGTTTGGTCTGCTACAATTATGATATATCTACAAGAAACTCGACTTCAACACAATTACGGAAACGATTAAGCATAGGTATGGGTCCACTTTAGCCGCTTCGAAAGATTTTGGCAACCAATAAAACACGAGAATTTTATACTTATAGGATTTTAAATTTGATTGTAACTTGTTACAACTTTATTATTTCTCGATAAAGAAGTTTGCTGTGACTGAATTAAAAACTTCTAAATATCACAATAAGTATACAGTCATTTCGCTTCTCCAAGAAAGTTACAAAACAGCAATACCATTGTCCACGACCGCGTTCGTCGTAGAGATGCGACTGTTATTATCGATATCGTAAAAAAAACTTAAAATGCAAGAACAAAAGAAAAAAATGTCGTTGCAAATAAAAAAAAATCTTTTAAATAAAATATATTTATAATATTACTAGCGGACCAGGTAGACGTTGTACGAGATATATTTCTGAATCCGGCTGATTTGAAAATCAAAACCATCTGGGGCGTCAAAATGCACGCAAAAAAATTTAAATCGGTTCAGCCGTTTAGGAGTTCAGTACATCATACACACATAAGTATAGTAGAATTTCAGACATAAAGAAGATACAGTAACTAAATATTTCTTTCAAAATAACTGATATAACATTTGAAACAGCGGATTTAAAAATGTCTTAGAAGACTTACTTATTTTTGCACCAATTTATTAGATAACCCGTAACGAGCGAGACTTATACTCATTTAGGTACGGACATCCATAAGATGCGTTTTTTTAAAGTTTATTATTCACCAGGGGCTTAGTCTAGAGATCAACTACGATAACATGGCGCGCCCCTCCAAAATTCAAAACGTTTGAAGTGCGTTGTCTTGCGCGGTAGGCTAGTTATGATTAGTTGACCAACAAATCTTGGTAATAAGTGACATTAACATAAATATTACGTGTACTGTGATTGGTTGAATATTTACTACATACAAACTCTTTCATAAGGATGTGACTACACACATTGAAACAGTTATTTGGAGGGGCGCGCCATGTTATCGTAGTTGATCTCTACACGATTTCTCCATCGTTTTTTTATAGAATGATAAAATGTATGACATGTTATGTCAAAGTCGACTTTACAATATTACTTAAAAAATAAACTTCAGTTAATAAACTAAGGCTTCTTACAGACGAACGGCACTTGTCGATGGCACGCGTCGACGGCAGTCGATAGCAACAGTCGACAAGTGCCGTCCGTCTGTAAGAAGACTTATCGATATAAGTATGTCACATCCCTACATCTGCAACGTTCCCAGGCTTCAATTTCAAACGTCATTTCACAGTAAGTCGTGTAATACTTTTGCGCGAATCCCACTTCGGGTATCTGTGTTCCTCAGTAGCGACTGTTGCTTTTTATAATATTCAACTCTATATACAAGTTTTAGCCGGCCCACCCACGTATAAATACCTAGTTGTACATGTACCTACATGTACAACTAGGTATTTATACGTGGGTGGGCCGGCTCGACCGGAGAAATACCACGTTCTCACAGAAAACTGGCGTAAAACAGCGCTTGCGCTGTGTTTCGCTGAGTGAGTGAGTTTACCGGAGTCCCAATCTCCTACCCTATTCCCTTCCCTACCTTCCCCTATTCCCTTCCCTTCCCATCCCTACCCTTCCCTATTACCCTATTCCCTCTGAAAAGGCCGGCAACGCACCTGCAGCTCTTCTGATGCTGCGAGTGTCCATGGGCGACGGAAGTTGCTTTCCATCAGGTGACCCGTTTGCTCGTTTGCCCCCTTATTTCATAAAAAACAGACAGACAGACAGACACACTCCCAAAGCACTAAACCGATTTTGCTGAAATTTGGTATGGAGGTACCAGTGGCGAAGCGTCCATATAACCCGATTCCCATCGGCTTCCCTTAGGGCTTAGAAAAATCGAATATATGGGCCAACGACATATTTATCTAATAAATATTTTACATACCTACTTAAAAAACTTTGAATTCACAATGTTATATGCAATAAATTTTTCTCTCACTTGAAATACATAGTTTGAATTAATAACTATCGCCTACAAATTTTAAAAGGCAATGCAATGTGCGGGCGCAGAGAATCAAATAAGCCGCAGGATTAGCGGCTTATTTCTCCATACAACGACAGTTCATAGTAAGCATCTGTCCTTTTCATTCCTGTGAACTGGTCGTCATGTTCTGTCTCGTTCTAGCACGCGCGATATATACTTGGAAATAACTCGATGCCCGACGAGTTATTACGGAGAAAGGTTAATTAGCAACGCACAAGTGCAAGCGAGATAGATGAGTCATGAAGTAAAATTGTTATGATTCGAATTTAAGAATGAATGTAGCGACATTATACTTTTGCTGGCGCGTAATACATTTTATTTTGGTAGGATTTTTTGTAATACGACTTTATTAAGAATGCCTTTAGCGGTACTAAATATGACAGGCGCGTAATACATTTTTATTTTGCTGGTTTTTAGATTGACATATTAATATGGCGGATAGTGTGTTTATAAACAACATGTCGTTTGTTTTGTTTTGTCGAATTTAAATTTTGTTTTAGCGTTAGAACTTAGAAGAGTGTCGTGAATTAAATTAATTTATATTGTGACTTGTGAATTGTGAGTCGTACGACGTAATCGTGTAGCTCGGAAAATATGGCATTAATTCAGAAAGACTGTTGTCTGACAGATTATATTTTGCTGTCGAAGGAAACTTTGTTTTCCAAACTTAGTTTTGAAAATTAAAAGCATGTCATTCAATTATAAATTACCAAAATTGGTAAGTAGATTTTTTACTCCGGCTTCCCTTCTCAAAATATTCACCCCTCGCCACTGGGAGGTACTTTGAGTCTCGAGAAAGGACATACGATACTTTTTGTCCCAGAAAAAGTACGAATTTCGAAAATTAATTTAGGCGCAACTGAGTTACTCATAAAATCTATATTATCTCAAAGACATTAAGTAGTTAGCACCTTCACCTGTACCTAATTTAAATTCCTAGTTTTACGTCAATCATTAATTCACAAAGGAATTCTAATGAAATTCAAGATTCCATAATGGAATCTTAATGAAAAATTGGTGGTTGTTTTATTTCAATTTTTCTGCTCCAAAATGAAGCAGAAATTTTCCACGCCCAAAGCAACGGGTCGTTAGGAAGATAATGGTATTTATCGATTTAGGAACGGAATAAAAAATCCTTTCAGATCTGTTCACTGGATGACCGAGTACATTCATCAGGACTTTATTAGAGTGAGGCTACATTGCGGTGCGTTAGAATAATGTATTGCATACCGCACCTGCGTCATATTTACGCTGCGGAGACACAATTATAAACAAATAACGCTCGTGCTAGCATTAATTTCATGTTGCAACAACGCGTGAAGTATTTAATAAGCCATTTGGAACATCTGTGGTCAGGCCCAAACACCGAAGATCTGCCTGTCAAAAATGTTTCTTTTTGTTGAGCAAATAAAGTTAGTTTGAAAATAAATCATTATATCGACGCCTGAAGTTGCAACTTGCAATATAATTCACATTGCATCATCAATAATTTCCAATTCACCCATGATAGTTTTAAGGGTGACGTTGTCATAGAAACTCGGCAAAAGTTAAACGTGTGGCATCCATACTAATATTATAAATGCGAAAGTGTGTCTGTCTGTCTGTTACCTCTTCACGCCCAAACCACTGAACCGATTTTGCTGAAATTTGGTATCTAGATACTTTGAGTCCCGGGAAAGGATATAGGATACTTTTTATCCCGGAAAATGTACGGTTCCCGCGCGATAAACGAATTTCGGCTCAACGGAGTTGTGGGCGTCATCTAGTACCAAAATATATCTAAGGCTTTGTCCACATCTGTATCATGATCGCGTATCAGATCTCCGTCGCGTAGCATCGAAGATGTGGACAAAGCCTAAACGACGTAGTATCGATGCTGCGACGCCCCAACGCGATGGAGCAATGTGGCTCCACCTTTATCCGTTATGTAAATCAAACACCTCGCTAATTGAATAATTACATCACACGCCTGCCATTTTAACCAACGCACAAATTGCCTAAAAATCGTATATATTGTTGAAAAGTGTTTTGAGGACCGGTTGGTCTCTCTAAGAGTTCACTAGAGGTCGGAGGAGTAAAGAGTAAAACTCGATTTACTGTGGTGAACTGGAGTGATTTATTGAGAAGTTTGTGCTGCTTACATACAAAAAAATCATCATAATTATTATTACTATTTATTTTATTTATAAATTCTTTATTTGCATTAAAAATTTAACAATATAAAATAACAAGAACAATATAAAGGAATAGCAAATACCTTACCGCTTTCAGCGGTTTCTTCCAGACAACCACAATATGATAACAGAAAATGTAAAAATGCTGAACTTAAACAAAAAATCTTATTATTAATAAAATATTATATGGTAATTTATATATTATAATATATATGTATATATATATTACATACCATAAAATATCTACAAAATGTAATTACTACAAAATTCTACAAAATGTAATTACTTACTTACTACAAAATTACTTACTACAAAATTCTACAAAATGTAATTTAAAATATCTACAAAATGTAATTACTACAAAATGTACAAAAGTTAAAAGGTTAATTCTTATTGGCTAACAATATTAGAGAAGGACATACAGAAAGGGATACAAAATATTTACAAAAGTGAGAAAGAGAAAAAAATCGAATAAGAAATATTTACAAATCTAAGATTGCCGCGCGGGAAAACTGGCCGTCCCGCGATACGTGGCGCTGGTATCGCGCGAGTATAAATATAGGCTCGCGTGCCGCGGCGAATTCAGTCCGCGCGCGAATTTCATACCGACGTCGTCACTCTGTCGCTCGGCGCCGCGCCGGTAATAATAGTAGTTGTGCCGCCATTTTGTGAAGATCTGAAGCTCGCGCAACGCCATGAAGACTGCAGCTATGTTGTGAAGATTTCTCTCTCGATGTAGGCACGATGTGGAGACGCGTAGTGTTGTGTTGTGAATAATTCTTATTAGAAAAAGTCCTTTTCAAGACTGGGTCACGTCCGGTATTATTACACGGACGGTTTCTTTCGTTATTGCGAACGTACGTTCTTTGCAGAACGATTTTCTTCCCTGTTTCAATCTTCCACGACGAACGTATTCAAAGACGGCGGGCGCCCCTTTCAAGGCGTAGTTTTCTTTGTTTCAATCGCCGAACGAACGTATAGGTACTGCTACAAGTGCATCTAATTGTGAATTCCATAGTAATGGAAATTACTGCTTCACAGTCAGGCACAGTAGTGACACAATTTGCTAATCACAGCAATTTTTTACGGAAATGACAGACTATGTATAAAATTACAGCTACAATTACAAAGGTATCAATAATTACAAAATATAAATAACGATTTGGCATATTGTGTGTTATATTGATATCAATATTCGAATGAATATTATGATCATTTTAATTAAAGTCTGCCACTTACAATAAATTACTTAAGCATGCAAATCCTACTGTCGATGACGATTTTCGAAAGGAATTATAGTAGTTGCTAAAAAGGTTTTTATTTTGAAAGTAGAACCTTCCAATTAGTACTTAATCGATTCACAAATATCGGATACAGCTCGAGGGCTCTCGATTTTAATGAAACCGTTCTTTAGTTACTTCAACCCTATTGAGTTTCTCGGAGACTCCCAATAAATATTTATAATACATCCATTCAAGGCTTACATACTTTTTAGCACATGGGAGTATCAACTTTATATCCACGACATAAAGGTAATAATGGTGTGATCGCTTTGTGATGTTGGGCTTAGTGTAATGCACTGAACAGGTATTTGTTTTGGCCCTTTCAGCGATCGCGGTGTTTAATAACGACATTTATAAACTTTAACTTTATAATAAACTTTAACAAGATGTTGCCCGGACCTCCGTTGCGCCAAAAAATTGTTAATCGCTCTGGAACTGTATATTTTTACTGGATGAAAAGTACCCTGTGTTCCCGGGACTCAAAGTATCTCCATAACAAATTTTAGAAAAAATGGTTCAGCGGTTTGGGCGTGAAGAGGTAACAGACAGATCGACAGACTGACAAACTTTCGCAGTTATAATAGTATCTTAGTGAATAGATTTATACATATAGGTTTAGCTATAGGCCAAAGGCAATATATTTTACCATCATAATCTTGTAAACTGTACCTTTGATGTAGTTGAGTGGCTCCTGAAGCCGCGTCGAGGGCAAAAAATTCACCCCTCTTGAAACGTGTTGATTCGCCTTTGTGAGAATTTGTTTCCTTCTTTGGACGTTCTTATAGAAAATCTTAAGTACTGTTTTAACGTTGATTGCGAAATTAATTATAAAAAGTATCTCAGTTTTTATTGTACAGAAGAAATTAAACACTAAAAAAAAAAGGCAAAAGTTGCTGGTCATTCTTCCCTCTATTATGATAGCCTATGGGTTAATTGAGGGGTTAACAGATAAAATTTTAGTGTTTATAAAATGACGAAAATCTTTCAGTCGCTGGCTCTTAGGCCAATAGAAATAAGTATGAAGTATGTCAACTTTTCAATCACTTGCCACATGTGCCTCTCAGATAGTCTCAGAGGTTTCGACTTTGACAGAATGAGTAATGATGAAACTGATTTTTATGCCGCTGGGACCGAGACAACAATCTTACGAGGCCAAAATAAGAAGTAAAGCCGCCATCTTATACAGTGAAACAAATGTTTTATTGACACGCCTTCAGATCTATTTTCTATAAGAGAAGTTGATTCCTAGGCAGTTGGCGGACCTACTTTGTTTGGTCGCGTTACGTCAAAGCCAGCCGACAGATCATGACATGATCCTACCAAATGACGTCAGTCTGTCAACTGCCTAGGAATCAATTTTCTCGATGGTACACTCGAAATACCTTACTAATAAACTATTTCAGTGTGGTAGTGCTATTATTATTTCGAGGGCACTATCTTAGGATTTGATACAATTATTGTTATTATTATTATTATTAAAGCCCAGCTGGTCATTTACCAAACGTACATGCCTCTCAAAATAATACTATTGGTATCCAACGCCTCCGTGGTCCAGTAGCTTAGAGCGTGGCTCTTGACTAGGAGGTCGTGGGTTTGATTCCCGCGTTGGAAACATGTTATTTCCAAGTTTGGTTAGGACAATGCAGGCTGATCACCCGATTGTCTGACAAGTAAGATGATCCATGCCTCGGATGGGCATGTACAAATTCGGTCCTGCATCTGATCTCTCGCCAGTCGTGTCGGTCTTTCGTCCCACTGAGTTATGAGAGTAAAGGAATAGAGAGTGCTCGTGTGCGCACACAAGTTTGCACTATAAAATTACTCCCCATAACTGGCCTGGTTTCAATGAAACTGACCACCGTCACTGAAATCGGTATGGGAGTATTATTATTATTGGTATCCAGCTTATATCCATATTCATATTATAAATGTGAAAGTGTGTGTTTGTGTCTGTCTGTCTATCTTTTACCTCTCCACTCCCAAGCCTCTGTACTGATTTTGCTGAAATTCATCATAGGGAATAGAGATACTGTGAGTCCCAGAAAAGGACGTATGATATTTTTTATATTGTAAAATGTACGGTTCCTACGCGATGAACGAATATTGGATGCGGACGTCATCTAATAATAAATAATATTTTGCGTGTTATGCATTCTAAGCGAGTGGATGTAACGAATTTTAAATTTTTAATTAAAAAGTTAAATCGTTAGGTTTTTGCAGGTTTGTTAAAAGTTACTAACAATGTTTTTAACTTTGACCTTTCAAAGAACATCAGAAAATCTATTAAAAATCCATTTCCTAACAATCATGTTGGAAAATGTATACGGCGTTCGAGACATAAATTTTCCATTAACTTGTATAACGTGATAAAAATGCACAAAGAAGGTCTTTCATATAATATTATGTTCCGACAAAACACACAACGATCTCAATTATTGTTATAGATTGAATAAATTGATTATTTATAAAATTTTGACAGAAATTAAAATAGTTTAATTAAATTAAAATATTGCTAATATTTATAAACTAAACTAAACAAGGATCACCGTAGCACCACGTAGCATGGCCATAGCACTACGTAGCATGACCGTAGCACTACGTAGCATGACCGTAGCACGACGTAGCATGACCGTAGCACTACGTAGCATGACCGTAGCACTACGTAGCATGACCGTAGCACTACGTAGCATGACCGTAGCACTACGTAGCATAACCGTAGCACTACGTAAGGACTTGAATAGGAGTAAAATATAATTTTTGAAAAGTTTTAATATTAATATTCTACGAAACGAAGTAAACAGTAAAAATAATTTGTTATTTTCACAATAAAAATTTAAGGCCCGAAGCAGATTTTTGCAATTGGGCATAAAATAATTTTACAATCGAAACATTAACGGACTGAAATCGTTTTTAATTTGGCTCATTCGTTCACTCAGTAATTTGGTACACTCATTATTAATATAAGTATCAAATATGAATAACATACAGTATACTATCTCGACACATGATGGACCGAATCAAGAACACGACTTTAGATCTACGAATAATAAAAACTAATGAAGAGTAACTCTGTCAAAAATTTTGTCCGCGAGTTTACAAAATGTGAACCGAATACATGCATACTTTATGCATGTATTCGGTTCACAATTTTGTATTATTTTGTCATATTTTAGTGTGCGAAAAAGAACCAAATTTAAAACGGTTGCAGTATGGGAGTTACGTTCTATATTTTTTATTAATCGTAGTTTTTGATATTCGAATTGGCAAATTCGTAGTGTCACGTTTCAATCAAAGACATTGATGTTTTTAGAGATCAACTACGATAACATGGCGCGCCCCTCCAAAATTCAAAACGTTTGAGTACGTTGTCTAAATGTTGGAAGTGCGTTGTCTTGCGTGGTAGGCTAGTTATGATTAGTTGACCAACAAATCTTGGCAATAAGTGACATTAACAGAAATATTACGTGTACTGTGATTGATTGAATACTTACTACATACAAACTCTTTCATACGGATGTGACTACACACATTGAAACCACAGATATCAGAAACAACAACATGTTTTAATATCTCTATGATTGAAACAGTCATTTGGAGAGGCGCGCCATGTTATCGTAGTTGATCTCTAATCGAGTTTAACATCAAAAATTGACGACTCAGCTACTGTACTGTATGATATTTATATTGTGGCAATATGAAGTGTCTTTAAAAGTTATTTTGATTCGTCTGCTTATTAATTAACAGAGCTGGAATATTTTCGTCGTGATAATTTAAACGAAGGATTTCATTTGAATTAATATTTATCAATTTACAGTGGGTAGCAACTTAGTTGCTATTTTTTTATTATTTAGAGACACAGAAATAGTACATTTTAATTTGCAGTTGTAAAATAGAATGTAAAGGACATCAAAATCGTTATTTAAAGTTTGTTTGTGATTTCAGCGAAAAGAGTTTGGTGACACACATTCGAATTTCGAATTAATGATATTGGTATGAATTTGTGTAGTAATAAGGGGAAAGCACTAATAGTAGACACTATAAGGAAAAATAAAACATTTGAATGTAATAAAATGTATATTTATGAAAATAAAAGATTGATAACTTATTTTATGTCTTCTGTAACTATAACAAATTAAAACTATTATAGTTATTCTCTGATAAATCAATAAAAACATATATTATTGGTCTTTTTGTAAACTTAGTCATAAACCCTAATGGATGACATCACAAAAAACGAACATCACTAATAGTAGACACCAATATGAACTAATAGTTGACATAGAACATTACATAACATTTTACATTTTTCCTATTTATTAGATCTTTATTTGCTGCTTTTCAAAAGATTTCATATACTTCATCATAGTTATTACATGCATCAGAAATATTATCCACGTTGTTTCCAGATTCTATCCATTTTTCTTCCATGCTGAAACTATCTTTCCTTTTATTTTTCATATTTTTTTCCTAGCAAATTTATTTTCAGTCTTTAGTCTCCATGTTTCTCTTGCCTCTTTTTTTTCTTCCCTCTTTTCTCAGCCCTCCTTTTTCTTCTTTTTACTGCTGAAAAACTAAAGCAATCGATTTTTAGATCAGTACAAGGTCTAATATTTGACACCATGTCCATTTTTCGGTACAGTAGTTCTAAGTTGTTAGTTTGTTAATAGAATTATATTTTCAGAGAATAGTGATGATATTTGCAGTAGAATAAACTACAAAATAACTTTAGTATGTATTGCAAAACTAAAAGATGAGATCCATGTCAATATCTATTAGGTTTTTTTACATTTTCAAGTACTAATGGTAGACACCCTTTATATTGTTACGTGCTAGGGTTCGAGGATTCGGAGAGAAAGACCTGGTGACTCTCTTGAAGACTTTATTCACAAACACTAGCTCACACAAATCACTAAGTCACTGTCACTGTCCTAGGTCGTAGCCGAGTCGTAGGTCACTATCACAATCACTCACTATTGATCACTTGTTCTCACTTAGAAGTCGCCTTGATGATCGCTTGTATCAAACTGAACTGCCGGCTGCAGTCTGCGACTATTTATACGGGCCGATCCGGCCCGTATAAATCTCAGAAAATTCCGGAACATCCCTGAGTAAACCCGATATGCGTAAACAAGTATGAGATATTTCTAGAAATTACTCGTAGGTACTTACTCCTAGCGCCATCTAGTATCGAGTAGGGGATTTATGTTGCCTGTGTTCCCTTGGTCAGTTCGCTGGTCCGACGCTAGATGGCACCACGTGTCCGTATCCGTAACAATATTGTTAGGGAAAATGGATAAAAAATCATAATTAAACATTAATTAATATTTACAACATGACCATTAATCCAATGAAATCAATAGAAATTACAAAAAATCAAATAAATGTATTCAAAACTTACGTGCAAAATTTCGCTTTCCTTAACCTATTTGCTAAGAAATTGCCGAGCGCGTGTCGACGCGGTCTCATTGTTTACGAAAACTGATCCCATTTTAAAATTTTGTTCCCGAAGGCGTCCCTAATATATTTTGTCACATCAACAGATAGCTTGAGAAGCTTATAAAATTTACAGTGTTGAGAAATAAGTACAGTGATTCTTATTTTTATGGTATTTTTTCGTAAGTGTCATCTATTAGTTCCGTGTCTAGCATTAGGTCTTTTCCCTTAATTGTTTTTATAAGAACTTTATTTTGAACTTTGGAACATCACGTAACATAATAATAAAATAAAAAGACCTACTTAAAGACTCAACAGAATAAACAACCAAAAATTACTAATTCAACGAAGCATGGTTAAAGTACCTACCATAAATAAGTGCAATTAATTTTGTTTAATAAACGGATTTGTAAGTAAAATAAACTCTGGGAATTAATAATTAAATCCCTTTATATATTTTATATCCTATTATATTAAATCTCGTTAAGCCCTACCATTTAATTATATTCCACTTTGGCGAAATTGAAGGCTGGCGTAATAGACTTCAATAGTAATTAGGCGCCGTGATGAAGATTATTGAAGTGGTTTAATGATTTCGAATATTAATATTTTCTATAATTTATTTACTACAGTCTACGAAGACATAGTAGACGCAAGGCGCAAGAAAATAAGGAACAGATTATTTACATCCATATTTCCATATGCTTCAACTCCCAAGCGGTCACATGCGACTGCGATAACAATAGATAACCTATTATATCTGGTTTTTCTACGATCGAGGTATTATAAATTCAAAAGTGTGTCTCTCACGCCCAAAACTCTTCACGCCCAAATCACTGAACCGATTTTGCAGTTTGGTATGGTGGTACTTTGAGTCCCAGAAAAGGACGTAGGATATTTTTTATTCCGGAAAATAATAATATCTATGGATAATATCTATGAACGCTTCACACCACGTCAGTCTGACCCCGTGCTAAGTACCCGAAGGACTTGTGTTACGGGTACCAGACAACGGAAATATATTTAATACTTTTATACTATATACATATATTTAAGATTTTTATTATATGATACACGTATTTAATATATATCCATGACCCAGGAACTTTATAAACTTTTTGTTCCGTCGGCGGGACTCGAACCCGCGACCTCCGGCTTGAGCTCAACGCGCTCACCTCTGCGCCACGGAGGTCGTCACAAATGTACAGTTCCCGCGCGATTTATACGCAACGGAGTTGCGGGCGTCATCTAGTCTAGACTTAAACTCAACAGTGTTTATTAATTCTCAACACGCGATACTTTGTTTTGTTACTTTTAAATGCTCTATTAGGTATAGTACAGGTTCCCTAGAATATTTTTGTTTATTACTATTAAGAGCCCGTCCTCTCTTTTATACTGCTCTCTTCACACTCACGCCCGTCTTTCATATGCCAGGTGAAAAAGGACGATCGCCAAGTTAGCGGGCAGATGGAGGTTTTCTGTTTTTAAAGGGTTTTTTATATTGAAGTGGTAAAAAGTAATTCCAACACTTTATAGACGACTTTCTCAACAGTACATTGTATTTTTTTCATACCGTTAAGAGCCCGGGTTACCTTCGAAATTCTCATACATACGTAATACCAAAATCATTTTGTCATACGAAAGTATTTAACATGTTTGAGTTATTTTTCAGCTTAAAATAGTAATTACCTAGGTTCCTGAATAAAAATTTACTTCAAAATATTTAAACACTAAAAAATAGAGTAAAACACTAAAAAATATATAAATAAATAGTAAATTTACTACAAAATATTTAAATACTAAAAATATTTTTTAGAGTTGAAATATTATGTAGTAAATTTAATATTTATGTATATATTTTTTAGTGTTTTACTCTATTTTTTAGTATTTTAACAGTTAAATCACGTCTGTTAAATGAGCGAAATCGGCAAAATTTCGCATACGGACTCTTAACAAGTCCTCGTTCACTACGGAACCCTAAAACGGAACACTAACCAGCTGATTTTTTGTATATGAATTAGGGGTCATCAATTTAACGATGTTAGTGGCGGCCGAAAAGGAAGATCTTCCGACCGAGAGAGATAGCATACTCGGTCAGGCCGAAGCCCACTGACGTCATTTCAGACGTTGTATATATCTTGTCGTTCTCCGAAACTTCGATAGCGCGATGCAGGATTGTTGGGCGAATTGTGGGTACCGCCACAATATTTATATAATTTATGAATATCATTACTACTACAAATAGAACAATCTATATTTTAGGGCCACCAAATTGGAATATTAAATCCTTTCTATCTCTGGTAGCTACAACTTTCGAGAATTTTCGCAGAGGAAATTGTTGTTCGTCTCAAAATGAAGAGCCACTCATGAAAAATTATCTTGATAGTAATAAAAAAAATATGTTTTAGGGAACTCGCACTAGTATGTACTGTATATAGGTCTAGTATACATTCTATCATGAAGGTCCTATCTGCTCTCTTCGCTACTTAAATATAGTTTGTATTTCACACGATGCCGGACTTATCTCCCGGTTCTTACAAAATTTCTCCTCAAATGTTACGAACCTAATGTGGATTTATTATCCGTAAAGAGGACTTTTTGTGGCTTTCTTTTGCACACTATTATTTCGCTATGGAATAAGGCTTTCTGGGAGAGGATAATAGGCTATGGTAATATATGTATTTTACTGTTATGTATGTTGAAAAAATCTACTTGGATCATTATATTATTTCTAGACCCTGCATTATGTTTTTTCTGACATGCGAGTAAGGAGCGCGCGGCTAGGAGTATGTTATCACCCGCATGTGGACTAGATCCGCACGCAAGTCAAAATACTTGAAACTAATACTTTATTAAAAAAAAAACTTTATTTAAACGATTACAAATTTAGTACAGAAATTAACGATATTAATATCTTAAGTTCTTAACTAGTGAAGCTACAGTGTGAATCTGATTCTTATGCCACTTGTTGGCCTTTATATACCAGGTGGCGCGGTAGCGATGATTTCCGTGAATCCGTGTTTTCTTTCTGTCCACAATGGTCCTTTGTTGCTGCTTATGGTTTATACTGACTTATTGTTCATAAGCAGCTCTCGGTTTACCGTCCAAGGTGTCATTATTGTTTCTGGGTGGTCCTCATATATTTTACTGTTCGGAATAATATCCTTTTTAAAACTAACTGTCAGGTTCCGGATGGCGTTACTCGCAGGTGACAACACGCATAAGCGGTGAAAAGCGCCCTAGTAACTAAACCTCAGGTCAATTATTACTTTAAACATGGACTGTGGACTATTAGCAGGAGGAAGGCATATTATACAGTGTGTAACAAAAATAAGTGATACCTAATACTGTAGCTATAGCCCATCTCGATAAATGGAATATCTAACACTTAAAGAATTTTTTAAATCGAACCAGTAGTTCCTGAGATTATCGAGTTCAAATAAGCACTTTCAAATAATTTCCTCCCGTTTTTCTCACATTTTCCTGTATTTCTTCGCTCCTATTAATCTTAGTGTGATAAAATATAACCTATAGCATTCCTCGATAAATGGGCTATCTAACATTGAAATAATTTTTTAAATCGGACCAGTAGTTCCTGAGATTAGGGCGTTCAAACAAAGAAACTAACAAAATCTTCCGCTTTATGATATTAGTATAGATTTTATCCTTAGGGGGACTTGCAGGACACATGCTAATCAAGAAGAAAGACATGCCTACTTGTATATTACGTTAAAGTTTTATAGGTATCTCGAGTCTTTTCCACGATGATCAGTACGAATTTGGATGTGATGGAGGCAATTCTACATTCAAGACCATGACAACCTTTGAAAAAAGCGCTAGGCTTTATTTAGCTTACAAAAATTTCTGCCTATGATGCTTTGTGCTACAATAGGCTTCCTACTTTACTATTACATTAGTTCGTAAATATGTGGAAATATTGATAATAATATTATCTATAGAAGCTTCCCACCACGTCAGTTTGGCCCCGTGGTAAGTATCCTGGGGGACTTGTGTTACGGGTACCAGACAACGGAAATAATATATTGAATTCTTTTAAACTATACTATATATTTTAGATTTTTATTAGGTATATGGTAAACTTATTTAATATACACCCATAACCGGGAGCACTGAAAACTTTTATTCCGTCGTCGATCTTAACCCGCGATCACCGGTCACCACACTTTCGACCACTGTACCACAGAGGTCGTCAAAAAAGGCGGAAAATGTTTAAGTGGAGCAAGATAATATGCTTGCTTAACACTTAAATTACATAACGTCTTATAAATCTAGTTCGTTCTAAAGGGAATATTAAACTCGTTATGCAGCGAACTCACTATGTAATCCAAGGACTGGATGTAGATGATAAAATTCATGAAGTCGAAAAGAGACTTTAAAATGTCGGTACGTTCCTTCGTCTACGAATATAGTAAAAATAGAGTATATTCGTTGAGTAAGTTAGTATTTTTCGTTAGTAAAAAAACTAATCGCATTCGCATACTCTGGCAGAGTATTCGAATGCGATTAGTTTTTTTAGTTAGTTTACGTTGATAAAATATAATAAATAATAATAACCCTTTTTTGCGCCCTGGTTTTATCGCATAAAAAACTAACCTATGTCCTATGTTCTCTCCTCAAAATAATAATATGTCTATACCTACCAAACTTCATTAAAATTGGTTGAGCGATTTAAGCGTATATTGACAGACATACAAAAATTCAGACGATCTTTAGAGTTCGTCATATTAGGATACATCATTTATATTAATAGTACACAATAATATTGTTAAAATGCAGTCTTCATAACGGGTATTATGTTTCTAACATATTATATTTTCAACAAAAAAGGTGATGAGAAATTTTAATGAAGCATTATATCCCTCAGAAAACTTCGTGATTAAATTTGTTAAAGGAGCGCGCGCTTTGTGGGATCCTCCTTTATAATACTTATAATACCCCTTTCTATTCATTTAAAGCTCACAACTTTTTAAAATATTAAATCTACAATAATTCTTTTCGGCGGCACATAACGTTATGTGCATTGCGCACACAATTGAAAAGTTTTGCATAGACCGGGCCACGCAAACCATCGCGCTTAAAAGTTATTTATAATCAAGGTTTTTATTACAATGAGACAAATATAATATATGTTTTTATAGAATAAATAATAATTGTAATTTAATTCCTCATTATTTTGTGACTACGAACGTTTAAAGTTTTTGTGTTGTGAAGTCTTCGCCTGAATAAAGTCTGATAAAAATAGATTTTGTTTCTCTTATTTCGGCTCAGGAGATAATATGTTTTTGTTCCTGTGCTTTAATTTTCCTTTTGTTAATTTTTTAAATTATTTTTAATTTTTAAACAACAATTTCTTTACCATAAACTTGACTCATCTAGAGCTTAAAAATGAAAACCTACATTAATATTCCTACAGAGATTTTTTATACTGTAAAGTGTAATTTGACTGCCATATAATTTACCCTAGGTCACTATTTATCTGGCCGATCTGACTTTGCAAGAATTTGGTTTAAAGTGCCTACTTTGAGTACGAGTACACAGGAGAGTTTTATCCCAACAAAATTTGGTTCTCACCACGATAAGTAAATTTTGTCTTCGAAGAACTCATCATAAATGGTAAGTGGGTTTTCAATTTGAGTAGGCGTTTATATTTCGACCGATTTCACATTATCGTTTTGAACTTTCGACTTCGTGGAAGTGTCAAAACTCATTTCACGTGCACTGACCTTTTCGAGAAAATGAAGTGGTTTCTTGTATTACGCAAATTCTTGAGGCAAATCGATAGCCGTTCTGCGATCTTAGATATGCTTGACAGAGTTACTGCAGAAGTTAGAGTCGACAATAAAGTACATATTTAAGCTATTGCATACCTTTTATCGCGGGCTTTGAACGAAAGGACCGTCTCAAGAAATTCCGTAACGAAAATAAACCTAACACCCCCCACTCCAAACGATGCGGCGTTGCTGAGCATCGTCTAACGTCGTTTCAGTTCGGCAGACTTCCGCATGATGTTTGTGAGCGTGCCACTAGACGTATACGAATTATAATTGCAATTAAAGCTGATAAAAATGTTATGGGATAGCTCTACCGCGGTAGTCCCCAAGTGATTATTTTTTATTATTTAGATGCGATACCATTACCTTTTATTAGGTAATGGTCATGTCACACTGAAATGCAATGGATAACGTCAAGTCCAGTAGTACAAAATAGGAAATATTACGTAGGAGTCGGAGCAGAGGGCACTACTAGCACATACAATACATAATTCGACCAAAACCGACATGTTGTACATGAGTATTGACCGAAACTGCGTGAAAACATTGCAGTGCAAATCTTTTAAAATGTTAATTATTAGTACCGCGTGCTAATAGTTCACATTTCAATTTTGTATTTCGTTTATGCATGGCCAAATCGGGCCTTATCAAGTTCTGTTTCAGTGTAAATTCACCCTGAATGCCCTAACCCTGTACTTAGCATTACAAATACAAAGCCTTTTAATGCAAATTCTATCTAAAATGCGGACAATACACAAACATACGGCTTGTAACATAACAAAGTGATAACATTTTTGAGTGTGTATGAGTCCATAGGCGCCGGCAGAAATAATTTCCAAGGGGTGCAGGTTTTAGTTTTCTTTTCTTTTCTTTTTACTTTTTACGAACAACAGTGACTGTCTATTTACGTCAACAGAATACATTTAGCGCTGAAACATTACGAACTATGTTTGTACGGCATGGTAATAGGGTTACAAAATGTTCCACTGGGGTGCTGTTGACTGTACCTACTAATAACCATACCTAATCCGAGATTCCCAAGGGGTGCAAGTGCACCACCTGGCACCCCTCTGCCGGCGCCCATGTATGAGTCCCCTATATAGAGATCGCTGTCAAAATGTTTGAAGAAGATTACGGAACTCATGGGACTTTAAAAATATTGACATGCAGTGCATCATATTTTTAGGGTTCCGTACCCAAAGGAACCCTGTTACTAAGACTTCGTTGTCTGTCCGTCTGTCCGTCCTTCCGACCGTCCGTCCGTCTGTGTGTCTCCAGGCTTTATCTCAAGCACCGCTAAAGCTAGACTTCTGAAATTTTCACAGATTATGTATATCTGTTGCTGCTACAACAAAAAAATACTAAAAACGAAAAAAAATATATTTAAGGGAGGCTCCCATACAACAAACGTGTTTTTTGGCTTTTTTTGCTCGATATCAATAATGGAAACAGGTAGGTACTTGAAATTTTCATAAATGCCTTAATTATATCTGTATTTTAATAATTAAAAATAATATTTAAATACAATAAAAATTTAAGTGGCCTTCCATACAAAAAACACAATTTTTGGCCTATTTTCATTCTATATCGGTACGGAACCCTTCGTGCGTGAGTCCGACTCGCACTTGACCGATTATTTAAGATTGCTTCTTTATTCTTTAAAAAATTTGACATACTGTGCATAATAACCTTCTCAAGATTGTTCCTTTGTCTAAACTCTAAAGCATTGGAAAAGTCATTTTAAATTGTGTTAATATTTTATTACTAAGGTCAAAGGATCTCGTTCAATTGTACGAGTACTGTTGCTGCAAATTAAAAGACTACTATTAGTAGACCTGTATTCTTAAAAAAAAAATTTTTTTCAATTTCATAATATCCACGCATCCTTTATCACAACGTCTTTTCTATTAAAAAAAACTATTTCAGTGATACAACAAAGAGCTTTCAAAGTAGGCCAAGTCATACTGTACATTATTCCTATCTACTTCATCATCACAATCTACATATTCTGTTTCATGTAGCTATTATTTTTTAGCGGCTAAAGAGAGTGTAAGCATCTTAGGTAGGTATTAAATATCGAATAATTTCCAATTTTTCCCTACGCATTTCGAATCTGCGAGTTTCAAAAGATTTCGATTAAAAGATTATGGGATTTGCTTGGTGGATCGTCAGAAACAAAAAATCGGCTAAGTGCGAATCAGACTCGCGCACGAAGGGTTCCGAACCAATAAAGAACAAAAATTGGCAATCAATGTGTTTTTGTATGAGAGCTTTTAATAATAATAATAATATCAGTTTATTTCAGACCATAACAGATCCATATAGTGTTAGTATAAGTACAATGTTTCTTATGAGTTATGACTATGTTAGTAAATTACAAGTGATAATTATTATAATTTAATATGTAGATTAGTCCAATGTCTCCATATCGGACTTTCAAGCTTGATAGCAATTTCCTTCAGATATCTGTTGGAACTGTCCCGCACTCTTCGCATCATAGATGCCGATCTTTTACGCAGTATTGCTGGGAAACTATCAATACTGGCTGTGGCGAACATTCCAGATGTGCTACAGTACCGGGGGAGTTGCATCAGATATCTGAAGGCATTGTTATACTGCACTCTGAGCGCGTTGATAACTCACTGCGTATGACTCGTCCACAGGCTGCATGTATAAAATGTTTGGGCGTAGGCTCGAAACAGTGTACATTTAACGCCAACAGAACATTTTGCAAACCTGCGGGCCAACATATTGCAACGTACTGTCATCCCTCGGCGCTCACGTTCAACGTCGGGATCATCGCTGAGGTTCTCGTCAACAATATGACCTAGATATTTGAACTGTGTAACCCTCTTTAGCAGCTGATTGTTTAGTGTCACGGGTGGTACAGTATCAGGATTCAAAGCTCTAGCTTTGAAAACCAAGAGTTCACTTTTCCCGACATTGTACTTGAGCCCGTGCTCACTCACATATTTTTCACAAACTCGGAGAAGCTTACGAAGGGCACTGATTGATGGGCTCAGTAGCACCATATGATCGGCATAACTTATGTTGTTAATTATTTCGCCATGCATTGAATATCCTATGTTGGTGCCACTGAGTTCACGAATCAGCCCATCGATGTACAAGTTGAAAAGCGTAGGCGAAGTAAGTCTGCCCTGCCTCACACCACATTTCAAGCCGTAAGCATGGGACAGATAGCCAGACCACCTAACGTAGTTTGCCTGATGCTGATACCAATATTTAATTATGTTGATCACAGCATCCGGCATACCAGTAGCTTTTAATTTATCCCATAACCTACGGTAGTCCACAAGGTCAAATGCCTTGGAAAGGTCCAAAAAGGCAGCGTAAACCGGGGTGCTACGATCTGTGTAATATTTAACAGTGTGTTTGAGCACCAATATTGCACTTTCTGTAGACAGATTTTGTCTAAAGCTAAACTGTACATCATCGAGTGCAACATATTTTTTAAGGTATCTGTCAACACCATCAAGAACTTTTGCTATTGTTGTAGCCAGAGTGATCGGTCTATAATTGTTCTTATCACTAACGTCACCGGTTTTATTCTTCACTACTTCTTCTTTAAATTATTATTTCATTTTTCTTATTAATTATCAAATAATTAATACAATTAAGTATTTTATGAAGATTTCAAATGCCTATTTGTTTCCATTATTGATTACGAACAAAAAAGGCAAAAAAAGGACAAATAAAAATGAAATATGCGGTTCCCATACCCCCTTAAATATTATATTATGTTGTTTTTAGTATTTGTTGTTAAAGCGGGAACAAAAGCATACGATCTGTGAAAATTTCTGATGTCTAGCTATAGCGGTTTTTGAGATACAGCCTGGAGACAGACAGATACAGACGGACAGACATCGAAGTTTCAGTAAAAGGATTTCGGTTTTACCATTTGGGTACGGAACCCTAAAAATGTATATATTGCAGGTAGGCGTACAAAGCTTTTCGCGTAAATCGCTAAGACGGAATCGGATTATAAGATAATATTGTGTACTCATCCGAATGTATTTCTGGACCGAGAAAAATGTTACTTCATCAAGGCTAAGCCTTTATTCTGGTTTAGTTATCCATAATAATATAAGCGCGAAACTGTGTCTGTCTGTCTGTCTGTCACCTCGTCACGCTTAAATCGCTGAACCGATTTGGCCGGATTTGGCATGGAGATACATCGAGTCCCGAAGAACAAGACTAGTTTTATCCCGAAATAATGTACGGTTTCCGCGTGATAAACGAATTTTGGAGCAACGCAGTTGCGGGCGATAACTAATAAGATATATCTTCTTATTAAATATATGCATATAAAATTTGGTAAAAATCAGTAAAGCTGTTTCGGAGGAGTGCGGTAACTAACATTGTGACACGAGAATTTTATATATATAAAATTCTCGTGTCACAATGTTAGTGTAGTGATAGTGATAGATAGTGAGAATATATAATATATATTCTCACTATCTATCACTATCACTATATATATATATATATATATATATATATATATATATATATATATATATATATATATATATATATATAAATGTCGTGTCACAATGTTTGTCCTCAATGGACCCCTAAACCACTTAACCGATTATAATAAAATTCGCACACCATGTGCAGTTCGATCCAACAATAGTAAATTATTACAACTCGAGACTGACGGCGACCATTGTTTGTGCGACGGCATAATATATATATATACATAAAATTCTCGTGTCACAATGTTAGTTACCGCACCCCTCCGAAACGGCTTTACTGATTTTTACCAAATTTTATATGCATATATTTAGTAGGTCTGAGAATCGGCTACTGGCTACTTTTTATATTGATTAAAGTACATTTGTTGAACAATAGTAAATTATTACAACTTGAGACTGACGGCGAAACCAATTCTATGAAGGTTCAAAAAAACGGCGAAACACTTCGAGAAAAGGTAGGTAGTGCCCTTGCGCTTCGCTTGGCTCGTCTCGGCGGGTGCACTACCGTGCACCCAGATAAGGCATTGTCACTTGATTCTCAGTTGTGTGCAAATTTTTAAGTTTAGGCTCTTTTTATATGCGTCTAAGCAACGTCCGCTATTTAAATAAATCATTGAGTACAATAATTACTGCTTGTAATTTCGTACAGTAACAGTACTATTTTATCGATGAAGAAGTTATAGTTATAGAACATTTTTTTTTTGTGATTACTAACAGGCTAATTTTTTGTGAGTAGCTACATTTTGATAAGACGAACAACATTTTTATTTTAAAAAAATCTCGAAAGTGGTAGCTAACGGAGACAGAAAGGATTTCATACTTTGACCTGATATGGTCAAACAATCCATATTTTAGGACCATCAAGTCAAAGTATGAAATCCTTTCTATCTCTGTTAGCTACCACTTTCGAGATTTTTCGCAGATAAAAAAGTTGTTTGTCTTATCAAAATGGTTACTCGCAAGAAATTAGCTTGTTGTTTCACAAAAAAATGTTCTAGGGCTCCCGTACATCGTGACAGCATACCTTATAAAGTGCCAATAGATGCAAAGTATAAACATAATTTATTTCCATTATTAAAATAATAAGAAATCAATTACTCATATAGAGCTCGAATGTCTCTATACGAGGAAAATACTCAATTAGGATACTTCCATTGATAACGATCCACTTTTATCTATCTTAATCCTATATCAAAGGAAACCCCGTTTCGTACTGATTGAGTTTTATCCAGTTATCCCCGTCTACGGCATCAGAGAATAATAATTCTTTAGCAGGTACCTATTTCCAGCCAGGCACAGAATCTGAAGGATAATCCGATTCATTATTTATACTACGCTCACAAACTGCCAACGAAGACTCGACAGGTGCGTAGGCAGTACGAATTTAAGCGTCTCACAGACAGATGCGGCCTGCGATGGCGGTGGCGGTCAGTCGGATGGCTCGGCCGCGTGGCCGCGTGTGTCTGTGTCGTTTCTAGAACCCTCAAGTCATCCGACTGGCCGCCACGTCTGCCTGTGAGACGCTTTAGTAAATAATGCCCATTTTCACTATTAGACACGTTTTCACCAAGCACTATAAGATACCGTAGCGGCAATTACGTGTCCACCAAGATTTTACCAATGTTCATGTGTCATCTACGTTCTTGGGACCTAAGAATTTTGGTGAAACATATTAAGTATAATTGTCAAATAATTATGTGTTTAAAGAAATGTAACAGTAACATAACGACCGACGTGAAAACGATCTCTCTATTTGAGTAGGGTTTCAAATTATGGTGAAAATTACGACATCAAAATCAAAAAACCAAAAAACGAATTGAGAACCTCCTTTTTGACAGTCGGTAATATAAGTTTGAGCAGTCATGTTTCTTCCTATAAATCCAACATTCGATTCTTTTTTCGACGGTAGCAGGTGGAATGGACGAGCTAGTGTAGCATGAGCGTTCTTGTTCGTTTAGGTCATACATCAAAAGTCTAAGCTGGATCTAGTGTATTTTTTCTACTCTTCGTTGAACATGGATTTTGCTAAACATTTTTGGATTTACTGTTCAATATTTTGCATCCTAGCACTTATTAAAATGTATCGCGGGCTTTAAGCGCGGTGACCGAATCAAGAAATTCCGTAACGAAAAACACCTAACATTCGTCCAACGTCGATTCAGTTCGGCAGACTTCGGCTCGGCGTGGCTCGGGGTGTGATGCTCGCCGCACCGACCGGCACGGTGTAATATGTTTGCGCTCTACGAGATGTATGCGAATTATAATTGCACATTAAGTGGATAAAAATGCAACAGCTTTACTGCGGCAGTCCCCGAGTGCCACACGTATTTTTTTTTTCTTAATTTAATATAATCTTCGACTAGCATGTAGGCGGATATACGGGCAACTAAAATTGCTCAACTCCAGTCAATTCTCGTCAACTATGACGTCACGACTACATCAAGCAATTTGCGGCAACAAGCAGCAACAAGCAGAAATATTGCGCAATACAATTGCCTGAATTTCCAAGCCCATCGGATATACGTCAATTCGTATCTGCGACATTGAGCGATATGAAATATCTGGAGCAATTAGAAGCAATATCGATGAAATAATTGCCGCAATTTATTGAAATTGTCATATTATACTTGCTCCAGATCGGTCCATTCGTGGTGCCGAGCAATTATTGGTCGTGTAAGCGCATCTTTAGGCATACTATTTAACGTAGTATTTCACTATTTTCCTGGCAATGGACACGTACAAAGAGGTTTGTGAGTTAAAAGTGCATTTTTGGCCAAAGCGCGTTCTCATTGTTCTTGAGTAAAACTTCGTATCACTTCCCTCTTAATATAAACCTTCCTTGAACCATAGGCGGCGCAAGGCGTGGGCGGTGTGGGCGACCGCCCACGGCCTAGCGGTCTAAGGGGCCTCGCGCCTCTTGGACCACGAGGTTTTATGAGTGAGATTTATGAGTTTTAATACTCAAATATTCATTAAAAAAAGTTTTATAAATAAAAGTTTGAGTATCAAAAAATTCTTCCAAAAATCCGCCTTCTTGCGTCATCCATCAGGGGACCTCCAAAATATATTTTAGGGGGCCTCGCAAGATGTATCTTGCCCACATCAAATTTAGGTCTTGCCCCGCCACTGCCTTGGCCTTACACAAATAATTCAAACATCAAGACTGAACTTAGCCAAATCGGTTCGGCCTTGCTCGACTTTTAGCGAGAATAACAAAATGTAAAATTCCTTTTTATTGATATAAGACAGTCAGAAATATTTAATTAAGAAACTGAAAAATAAATTTATTTACCTTAATTAATTTAGAACTTTACTCTTTATTCTAAAAGTCGGAACCAAATGCTATTCACAGTAATTGATGAGATGTTTTCAGCTCAAGGCATAATTATCTGGTGGTCCACACTCCACAGTCTGACAGGTATTGTCTTACAAAAGTTTTCTCTTACAAGAAACGAAATTATCCTATTATCATAATCTATTGAGCTATTTTATTGAACTAGTAGCTGTCCCGGCAAATGTCGTTTTGCCGTATTATACAGTATTTTGCCCATATTATTTTATTGAAGTGAAGTTAAATAAGTATGTCACCATGGTTGTCCATCGCTATCCCGTCGCACAAACAATGGTCGCCGTCAGTCTCAAGTTGTAATAATTTACTATTGTTCAACAAATGTACTTTAATCAATATAAAAAGTAGCCAGTAGCCGATTCTCAGACCTACTAAATATATGCATATAAAATTTGGTAAAAATCAGTAAAGCCGTTTCGGAGGGGTGCGGTAACTAACATTGTGACACGAGAATTTTATGTATATATATATATTATGCCGTCGCACAAACAATGGTCGCCGTCAGTCTCGAGTTGTAATAATTTACTATTGTTGGATCGAACTGCACATGGTGTGCGAATTTTATTATAATCGGTTAAGTGGTTTAGGGGTCCATTGAGGACAAACATTGTGACACGACATTTATATATATATATATATATATATATATATATATATAAATGTCGTGTCACAATGTTTTTTCAGTTTCTTAATTAAATATTTCTGACTGTCTTATATCAATAAAAAGGAATTTTACATTTTGTTATTCTCGCTAAAAGTCGAGCAAGGCCGAACCGATTTGGCTAAGTTCAGTCTTGATGTTTGAATTATTTGTGTAAGGCCAAGGCAGTGGCGGGGCAAGACCTAAATTTGATGTGGGCAAGATACATCTTGCGAGGCCCCCTAAAATATATTTTGGAGGTCCCCTGATGGATGACGCAAGAAGGCGGATTTTTGGAAGAATTTTTTGATACTCAAACTTTTATTTATAAAACTTTTTTTAATGAATATTTGAGTATTAAAACTCATAAATCTCACTCATAAAACCTCGTGGTCCAAGAGGCGCGAGGCCCCTTAGACCGCTAGGCCGTGGGCGGTCGCCCACACCGCCCACGCCTTGCGCCGCCTATGGTTCAAGGAAGGTTTATATTAAGAGGGAAGTGATACGAAGTTTTACTCAAGAACAATGAGAACGCGCTTTGGCCAAAAATGCACTTTTAACTCACAAACCTCTTTGTACGTGTCCATTGCCAGGAAAATAGTGAAATACTACGTTAAATAGTATGCCTAAAGATGCGCTTACACGACCAATAATTGCTCGGCACCACGAATGGACCGATCTGGAGCAAGTATAATATGACAATTTCAATAAATTGCGGCAATTATTTCATCGATATTGCTTCTAATTGCTCCAGATATTTCATATCGCTCAATGTCGCAGATACGAATTGACGTATATCCGATGGGCTTGGAAATTCAGGCAATTGTATTGCGCAATATTTCTGCTTGTTGCTGCTTGTTGCCGCAAATTGCTTGATGTAGTCGTGACGTCATAGTTGACGAGAATTGACTGGAGTTGAGCAATTTTAGTTGCCCGTATATCCGCCTACATGCTAGTCGAAGATTATATTAAATTAAGAAAAAAAAAATACGTGTGGCACTCGGGGACTGCCGCAGTAAAGCTGTTGCATTTTTATCCACTTAATGTGCAATTATAATTCGCATACATCTCGTAGAGCGCAAACATATTACACCGTGCCGGTCGGTGCGGCGAGCATCACACCCCGAGCCACGCCGAGCCGAAGTCTGCCGAACTGAATCGACGTTGGACGAATGTTAGGTGTTTTTCGTTACGGAATTTCTTGATTCGGTCACCGCGCTTAAAGCCCGCGATACATTTTAATAAGTGCTAGGATGCAAAATATTGAACAGTAAATCCAAAAATGTTTAGCAAAATCCATGTTCAACGAAGAGTAGAAAAAATACACTAGATCCAGCTTAGACTTTTGATGTATGACCTAAACGAACAAGAACGCTCATGCTACACTAGCTCGTCCATTCCACCTGCTACCGTCGAAAAAAGAATCGAATGTTGGATTTATAGGAAGAAACATGACTGCTCAAACTTATATTACCGACTGTCAAAAAGGAGGTTCTCAATTCGTTTTTTGGTTTTTTGATTTTGATGTCGTAATTTTCACCATAATTTGAAACCCTACTCAAATAGAGAGATCGTTTTCACGTCGGTCGTTATGTTACTGTTACATTTCTTTAAACACATAATTATTTGACAATTATACTTAATATGTTTCACCAAAATTCTTAGGTCCCAAGAACGTAGATGACACATGAACATTGGTAAAATCTTGGTGGACACGTAATTGCCGCTACGGTATCTTATAGTGCTTGGTGAAAACGTATCTAATAGTGAAAATGGGCATTATTTACTAAAGCGTCTCACAGGCAGACGCGGCCTGCGGTGGCGGTGGCGGTGGCGGCCAGTCGGATGACTTGAGGGTTCTAGAAACGACACAGACACACGCGGCCACGCGGCCGAGCCATCCGACTGACCGCCACCGCCATCGCAGGCCGCATCTGTCTGTGAGACGCTTAAATTCGTACTGCCTACGCACCTGTCGAGTCTTCGTTGGCAGTTTGTGAGCGTAGTATAAATAATGAATCGGATTATCCTTCAGATTCTGTGCCTGGCTGGAAATAGGTACCTGCTAAAGAATTATTATTCTCTGATGCCGTAGACGGGGATAACTGGATAAAACTCAATCAGTACGAAACGGGGTTTCCTTTGATATAGGATTAAGATAGATAAAAGTGGATCGTTATCAATGGAAGTATTCTAATTGAGTATTTTCCTCGTATAGAGACATTCGAGCTCTATATGAGTAATTGATTTCTTATTATTTTAATAATGGAAATAAATTATGTTTATACTTTGCATCTATTGGCACTTTATAAGGTATGCTGTCACGATGTACGGGAGCCCTAGAACATTTTTTTGTGAAACAACAAGCTAATTTCTTGCGAGTAACCATTTTGATAAGACAAACAACTTTTTTATCTGCGAAAAATCTCGAAAGTGGTAGCTAACAGAGATAGAAAGGATTTCATACTTTGACTTGATGGTCCTAAAATATGGATTGTTTGACCATATCAGGTCAAAGTATGAAATCCTTTCTGTCTCCGTTAGCTACCACTTTCGAGATTTTTTTAAAATAAAAATGTTGTTCGTCTTATCAAAATGTAGCTACTCACAAAAAATTAGCCTGTTAGTAATCACAAAAAAAAAATGTTCTATAACTATAACTTCTTCATCGATAAAATAGTACTGTTACTGTACGAAATTACAAGCAGTAATTATTGTACTCAATGATTTATTTAAATAGCGGACGTTGCTTAGACGCATATAAAAAGAGCCTAAACTTAAAAATTTGCACACAACTGAGAATCAAGTGACAATGCCTTATCTGGGTGCACGGTAGTGCACCCGCCGAGACGAGCCAAGCGAAGCGCAAGGGCACTACCTACCTTTTCTCGAAGTGTTTCGCCGTTTTTTTGAACCTTCATAGAATTGGTTTCCGTTGTAGCAGATAGTTCATATTTTCAGGATATAATGTCATCAATAGACTTATTAAGCATACAAAGTTTCAATTGAATAGATTTTATACTTTAGATATATTGAATAGATATTTAATATTGAATATTGAAGATATTGAATAGATTTGAATAGATTTTATTGATATCCAAAATACACCGATTTCTTCACTGACACACTGAAGGTCATCAAAATGTTTGGCTACTTCCTGAAGTGCTAGAAAGTTGAAATTTGGTATGCAATCATAGTTTAGTATACAACCAACAAAAAAATTCATAAACTTGTTATTTTCGTCCCTCATCCCCTAAAATGGGGGTGAGTGGAAGTTGACCCTTATAGTGTTGGTTTTCGATGTGCCAGATAGTTTATAATCTCAGGATATTATAATGTCAATTATAATATACTTGAACATACAAAGTCTCAATTGAATAGGTCTAATACTTTATATTTTAATGATATCTGAAATACGCCGAAATTTGATTATACCCCGTAAAATAAGTTTGGTAGGGGGTAATGGAAATTTAAATGAGACTTTTACCAATTTTATGAATAAGGACATGAAAGTTTACACGGGATGGACATTAACTAAAAACGTCTTAATAAAAATAATAAAAACACTAAAAAGACTGCCTAGCAAGTAGCAACTTACAAAAAGGACTGAAATCCCACCAAAAACATTTCATGTAAAAGTTACCTCGACGACCACAAAAGGTTTGCGCTGTGAAAAAGACATCAGATCTAATGTAGAGCCAAGCTTCTGAATCGACGTGCGGCCTAACTCTATCGACCCTAACTCCAACACTTTCTACATATTATCAGTAAATGTATTTATGGCTTCGCTGTTTCGAATATTTAGTTTCTGATCTGAAGTAAGTAACGAAACAGCCAAGCCATACATACATACTTACTGATATTATGTAAAATTTGTTGGAGTTGGGGTCGATAGAGTTAGGCCGCGTCGATTCAGAAGCTTGGCTCTACATTAGATCTGATGTCTTTTTCACAGCGCAAACCTTTTGTGGTCGTCGAGGTAACTTTTACATGAAATGTTTTTGGTAGGATACTCCAGTTTTGTTGATAAAGGGAGTTTAACTTTGTGTAAATTGTACAAAGAAATGGCACGAACCAGGTCACCCGACTAATGCCCAATCATCAAAATAAACAAGCAGCGTTTTCTTCTCCTCAAATTAAAATAACATTAATCAAATCAAACGACAAAGCCCTGAATCATGTTGGTGTAAGGGCTGGTCCACACATCTTACTTAAAACGCAAATAGCGATTTTAACCAAGATATTACAAAAGAAGCATCAAAAATATAAAGAAAAAGGGTGTACTTAGCCTATGATAAAAAACCAACAAAATTATTCTTGAGACCGAAGTAAATTCCTAGATGAGCTTCATAGTGTAACATTATTTTAATGTAGATCTTCATGGTTCGTGCATATTTTAATTAAAAATCTTCTATAATAGTAAAAAACTTTTTGTCACGTCGGTGTGTATTAACCCTAAACAAAAGTAACATAATATAAAGGCGGGCTCACACTCATAATTATCTACGGGCGTGACGTCACACTCACAATTTGTGAGAGAACGAGTGAAGGTGGGGTGAATCATTCTAAGTGGAAGGTGACTTTTGTGGTAAATGAAGCTTGCAGGGCTGTCAACACTGTAGAAATTAAATCCATACTAATATTATAAATGCGAAAGTGTGTCTGTCTGTCTATTTGTCTGTTACCTCTTCACGCCCAAACCACTTAACCGATTTTGCTGAAATTTGGTATGGAGATACTTTGAGTCCCGAAAAAGGACAAAGGACAAAAAATTCCGAAAAATGTACGGTTCCGGCGCGACAAATAAATTTGGCGCAACAGAGTTGCGTCCTGCGGGCGACATCTAGTAAAATAATAATTTTATTTGTTTTATCTCGGCACAGCCCTGAATTTAGTCACACGAGTTCTCTATTTTCGTCGCGTGGTTGCGGAAGGTTGTTATTTATTAAATTAATGTTTGTTCCAAATTGTAATACCCTCAGCGTGAATCTGTTTTGTTGTTCATCCCTCTGAGTCTTGTCAGGCAATTTTATATAAATAATTGCGATTTTACTTGTTTAGAATTTTTTCTACGTAATATAATTTATTGTGGGAATGTGTGATACTATTGAATTAGGATTTTGAGTCTGAAGGGCAATTCCGATCAACGCGGCAAGCGACCACAACAGGCAAAAATTAAACAGAAATGCCACTTTGTGACGAAGGGCCTAGGCCATAGGTTTTATTTTGCTCTACGCCACTACAAAGCAGCGGCGGCATGGGTTTTATTGGGTCGCTAGACTAATCTCGGTAGAAAATGAAACCTATAGCCTGAGTCATATCTATTTAAAATCAAATCAAATCATCCCCAATGGATGCAAAGCCCTTGTTTTTAACTACCCAGTCTGGCGCACCTTTACTTCTTGATATTAAAAATCACATTATGAGATCAACATGGTTACTTCCATACGTGTATACTGTATGTACTTGAAACATTTGAAGTGTACATCAAAAGGCTTGGCTCAGTGGTCCGGAACGACCTGCAACTTTGATCCAAAGGAAACCGATCACGTTAGTAAACACGGAGAATAGAAATTATTCACAAAGCGACTGTTCAGGTATTTACGACAATGATTTCGAAAGGAAGGATGCGCCCTAAGGGTCTACACAAACGGACCGCATTTCAACTGCAATCCAACCGCAAATTGCAGTTCAAGTGCAGTTTGAATGCAGTTGACACGACTGCAATAGAACTGCAAACCAAACGCGCAGTCGGGTTGCAGTTCAGTTGCAGTTGGCGTGCAGTCGTGTGAACTGTTTGGTTTGCAGTTCTATTACAGTCGTATTGCAGTCGTGTCAACTGCATTCAAACTGCACTTGAACTGCAATTTGCGGTTGGATTGCAGTTGTAATGCGGTCCGTCTGTGTAGACCCTTACAAACAAAAACGTTAACCTTTCTTTATCTAATAAGGATTACGAAAAGTTCGGAGCAGAGGGGGCTACGGGCACAGTTAATATAATCCCACATAATATTGCATACGTCATAATATTAAAATATTGATAGAAACGTTGTGAAATGTCGAGCACAACTTTTTTTTATTGTCCATACTCCGTACTGGTGCAGCTGCCATCAAAATTTTGCGGTAATTTTTTGAGGTAATTCTTTATAATTTTTACTCTACCCTTCATTGTTTTTTCAGCAAAATCGGTTCAGCGATTTGAGCGTGAAGAGGTAACGGACAGACACAACTTTTCGCATTCAGAAAATTAGTGTGGATGTTTTCTTTTGCATTTCATAATAACTAAAAGTCCGCAATAAAAACACGATGCTATATTGCCCGAGTGTGTCCTTTGACATAATGGCTCCGGGCCAATTATAACTTGAAATGACAACGAAACCAATTCCCTCGTATTCACGTTTGCTATTATGTTACTCAATTTAAGTTAGAGCTTATGAAAATAGCGAGTTTGTTTGTGTTAATACCGGGTGTTTTATAGCCGAAAGGAGGTGACTCAGGGGGTCATTCTGAACAGCTTTTGTTCTACGACGCGAAGTCGAGTCACTATAGATCAGAGCAGGGGTCGGCAAGTAGTTTTAGGTGGGGTCCGGACACTGTGGGAAAATTTTAACGAGGTCCAGAAAAAACACACTTGTCCTATGCAGCTTAAAATTATTTAAATTAATAAATCAAAATCAAATCAAATCATTTATTTCGGGCATCAGAGGGTCATATAACAAATACCTTAATATCTAACATACATTATATAATTATGTAATAAATATCTTAAAACTAACATACATATTTTATATTATATACTTAAAAAACCGGCAACGTGACTCGCTTCGTTCCGGAGTCTCCCCCGGAACATAGATAAGGTATATGACTATATGTATACCTTATCTATGTATTAATTGATATTATTTTGAATTGGTATAAAATACATTACACTATTTCGCGGTCCGAGATTCGACGTGTCGCGGTCCGCATACGGACCGAGGTCCGCCTGTTGCCTTCCGCTGTCTTAAATCTTATCGGAGCAACAAATCTTTTGATTCTTCAAATTAAAAAAATACAATGTTACATAAAAATAGTTGTTATTTGTTAACTAACATAGTTTGAAAGTCCTAATACAGGAATTGGCACTCAGAAACAGATTAATTTACATCTTCGATGATCCATTGACTATGATGTATATCATTAATCAGTTATAAGATACGACATGACATCAAATTACATTAGCATACAATAATAATCGTAACTACAGTGCAATCAATCTGGTTCAAGACTGGCTTGATGATCGATCTACATAATAATAATGTCTTGTGATTAAGGTAAACTGTTATATACTTCGAAATGACTAGATTGACTAAAATCACTATTATTAATCCTTCGATCGGGGATTCTTGGAAATACTCTTGTATTCTATTGTTGTCGCGATCACCGGTGCTCTTATGGGGCTTGAAGGATTAAAGGATTTAAATAATGTTCTTCGATTTATTACAATAAAAAAATTATTACTAGATGATGCCCGCAACTCCGTTGCACCGAAGTTCAGCGGTTCAGCGGTTTGGCCGTGCAGAGGTAGCATACATACAGACAGACACACTTTCGCATTTGTAATGTTAGTATGTAAGTATGGATTTCGGGAGCTTTCCCTGCCAAGCGTGTTGTCACCCGCGCGCGGATCTGGTCTGCCCGCATCCTGTCATTTTTTAAAGATGTTTTTCCTGTAATACGGGCAACACGCGCGTGTTGTCACCCGCATGCGGACCAGAGCTCCGATTCACAATGCACAATTCGAATCGGATTCGGAAACTGCGTCACCCGTACAATAAACATTCGCCGCACTAGGCGTTCGAGTTGACTAATGGCCACACGGAAAAGTTTCCGAATCCGAGTTGAGCGGAAATCGTGAATCGCCCTACAGATCCGTGCGCTGGCGACGACACGCTTGACAGGATAAGCGTCCTTGTAAAATGCTCCCTAGATGTTAATTCAGCATGACATGCATCTATGTGACAGTATTAATTGTTGCATGACATGCCGATCGCGAAACGATCATGCGTGCGTGTAATGCACATGCAGGACGAAAAATCAAAGAACTTGTCAATCAATGTACAGCACGTAGTTTGCATGTCATTGACATCAATCAAAACAATTAACGAAATTGGTGCATGACAGCAATGGCCTTGGACAAGAAAGGTCTCTGTTTTAAAATCAGCGTGTCGTCAATTTTCTCTTTAAATACAAAAGTGCTGTCTGCTAACGTCGAAAATCCGAAACTTATGCTTGATCATTTACTTAACAAGTGCTGCCATAGTTCCTGCACGTTCCCTATTGGCTTACGAGCCGTCGGTTTCAGCAATCCTTTTGACATTTGGCAAATAAAGGCGATAACCATGCTCAATTGAACGTATGGGGGAACGTATAACGTATACAGGGTGTAACAAAACATAGTGATAATACTTTAGGGTGTGTTTGTGTACCTTAGGCAGCCCCTAAACCTACAATAATATTGAACAAATTTTTATTAAACAACTTATTTGACAATAAGATTGAAAGGCGGGCGCGTTCAATATTAACCCTAGATGGTCAATAATACGATCAATACGGTCAAGGGTCCCGCTTATACATATTGTGAAAAAAGGAGCGCTGAAAGAGCATTTTTTTCGCTTTTTTATGAAATAAGGGGGCAAACGAGCAAATGGGTCACCGAAAAGCGACTTCCGTCGCTCATGAACACTCGCAGCATCAGAAGAGCTGCAGATGCGTTGCCGGCCTTTTAAGAGGGAATAGGGTAATAGGGGAGGGTAGGGATGGGAAGGGAAGGGAATAGGGTAGGGGATTGGGCCTCCGGTAAACTCACTCACTCGGCGAAACACAGCGCAAGCGCTGTTTCACGCCGGTTTTCTGTGAGAACGTGGTATTTCTCCGGTCGAGCCGGCCCATTCGTGCCGAAGCAAGGCTCTCCCACGTATATCTTTTGTATGGGGAAACTCGAGACTCGAGCCTCTGGGCAAGCGACCCAGCGCCATTTTTTTTTTCACTTATATGAAAAAGTGAAAAAAAATTGGGTCTTTGTTGCTACTTACACAGGTTCACTGTGTAAGTAGCAACAAAGACCCAATTTTTTAAGGAGTGTAAGGAACACAAACACAGCCTAAAGTATTATCACTTAGTTTTGTTACACCTTGTATAATACGCGTTGTCCCATGGGAGACCTTCGGAAAGGGCGGTATAAACCGAGCCCTACACAATGTTACACACTATCGAGTGTCCTTTATATCTGTTACTCGCACTATTAGCTACATATTTAATTCTCTCTCCAAAACGTCCTCTGTGGCTCAGTTGGTGGGCTGTTGGTAGCTCAAGCCGGGGGTCGCGGGTTCGAATTTCGCCGACGGATCAAAAAGTTTTCAAAGTTCCTGGGTCATGGCTGTGTATTAAATATGTGTATCGTACAATAATAATCTTAAATATAATAATATTATATTTCCGTTGTCTGGTACCCGTAACACAAGTCCTTCAGGTACTTACCACGGGGCCTTTTCAGACATATTGTGTGTAATGTCACGTTAGTACTTTACACTGAAATCTAGGTACTTAGAAAAGAGTACTTTGAAGACCAAGTCGTTTAGATTTTATATTAGTGACTAAGAGGTCGCAAGCAACTTCGCGAGGCATCGCGTTGCATTTTTAAAGCAGCCATTAAAAAAAACAGGCGAACACGAGAGAAAGTCTATCAACTTCATTTACATCTGTTTATGTAACAAATAAGCCCGTCACAGACTTAGCTATAATATATATATATTATATATTTATAGCTAGGCATATTAATATATATATATATATATATATATATTTTTTTTTTTTTCTATACTAAATCCACATGTCACAGAAATATATATTAAAGCTGAGTGTGCGGTCACGCGAAAATTAGTATAGAAAATATATAGTAATATGCCTAGCTATAAAAATATCAATATATATTATACCTAAGTCTGTGACGGGCTTTGAAGTTAAGTTTGGAATAACTGAATAAGTCATTTCGCATAGCCACATCACGTTGCAATGAACACTATATCTTTCATTATCCTGAAGCGCAATACACACTGAGCCCGCCGGGCCGCCGACAAAGCCCGGCGACACAACCCGGCGGCCTGTATGAGAAGAATGATGTCGGCAACATGCGCCCGCGCGTGTTACCCGCCGACATGTTGGCGGCTTGGGTACGCCTGCGCTGAGTTGCCCGGCGACACAACTATTATAGACACGCGGCAATCACTGACCAATCACTGACTGCCAAATAAATTTCTCATCTCAAGCCGCCGACAAAATTTTCCGACTTGTATTATGTGAAGCCGCCAATTAGAGCGCCGACAAAAAGTTGCCGACATACGTCGGCAACCCGGCGGGCTCAGTGTGTATTGCGCTTTATAAAGCGAATAATCTCTAATAGATCAAATTTTAAAACTGTTACCTTTGGTTTTGAGGTTTTATTTTCTAATTTCTAGCCTTAATTTGCAAACACTTAGGCTTGGTTTATATTATGCATCCGCCCGAACGCGCGGCTTGGTGGATATACCGCGAGATTACATTAAGGCTATCCCCCGCGCAAACGACCTTGACCATACATTTGACGCGTTGCCGAGATCGCACAAAAAATCCTATTTTTTACTTATCTTAGTTCAAAATCGACCTAAAAATTTAAAACGGGGATATGTAGTAAATGAAATTGTCTATCTATTGTCGTGTGTTTCAAATAAACGTAATTTGTAAATACTAGGGAGATGCTGAAAGTGTGCTTCAATTTTCATAAATTGGTATTAATTTGGAAGCTAATATAATTAGTATAATAAACAAAAATAGAAAATTTAAATGGGGAAAGGAATGTTGGTGTACTGAAGATTATTGCTGTATTTTTATTATAACTTTGTAGCTTTCAAATAATGAGTTTATGAGGCTCTAAATACAGTAAATTACGGAATCTCCGTAAGGGAAGGCCCTTAAGTATTGTAAATAACAGCGCGACCGCGCCGATATCTAGGTAAATCGTTATAATATTACTAGATGACGCCCGCAACTTCGTTGCGCCAAAATTTGTTTATCGCGCGGGGACCGTACATTTTTCCGGGATAAAAACTGTCCTATGTCCTTTCTCGGGACTCAAAGTATCTTCATGCCAAATTTCAGCGAAATCGGTTCAGCGGTTCGAGCGTGAAGAGGTAACAGACAGACAAACAGACAGACATACAGACACACTTTTGCATTTATAATATTAGTATGGATACTATTGCTTGTGGCTCGTGGCGTTGCGGCCAAGTCCCTCATTCGCGCGGACGCATACAAATCCAGCCTGATTATGTTACACTTTTTAATTCTTTGTGAAGTTGGCTGTATAAAGTAGATGCCCGTAGGCGTAGGGCTTCGCTTTAACCCTTGTGGTTTCGGGATAATTGGTGTCTACGGCGTTGTGAAGGGATTAGACAGAGTTAGCTTTTCGTAATTCGAGAAGGGTTAGGTTCATGTTCGCCATTTTGATGACCTCAGTGGCTCAGTTGGTGGATACTTAAACCATAGGCCACTGGGGACCGCTGGGGACACCTTATTTCATTTTATCTATAAGTAGTTAACTGGCACATTTACACATAAGATGTGCCAATCAGAGTAGGTGAGACTTATGTATCGCTTTCAATAATTCGTACAATTCATTGTCCGATTGAAATTATCGTGGTACGATGTAACCTAATTAGATTTTAGTCGTCATTGAATTCACGAGCTTTCCTGACAGCTTTATAAATGGTTGCGTCATACGCTACACCATTAGAAAACGATTTCCGGGACAAAGAGTCCTACATCCTTTCCCGGGACTTCAAGTATCCCTATTCCAAATTTCAGCAAAAATTCGTTTATAGAGTGGGAACCGTACATTTTCCAGCATAAAAAGTATCCTATGTCCTTTCCCGGGACTCAAAGTATCTCCGTGCCAAATTTCACCAAATTGGTTCAGTGGTTTGGGCATGAAGAGGTAACAGACCACTGATCTCTATTATACAAGTACCCTAATGGAGGTCAGTATAACACAAATACAGAGAGACAGATACACTATCGCATTCATAATATTAAATATAAATAAATATGGATTTCAGTATGGACAGCATTTGAAATTAAAAGTTTTTTTAATTTGTAATTTTATTTTTTTACTATACGAGTTACGACCATAAAGTTAATATACCTATCGGAATAGAGAATCAAAGGCCTGAGCAAGCGAGATGTCACTATCAGTAACACTGCGTGGCAGAAAGAGAAGCGTGATTTGAGGTTGCATAGCTTTTTTTTTCATCTGTTTGACAGTCTGTCCGACCCCGTGCCGATCGTTGTCAATTTGGGCTCTCAGAAAAATTATGATTTTAAGTTAAATAATGAATAATTTTTAGAAATACTGCTCTAGAAACATCGTTAAATATTTGTGGAATGTTTCTGGATCCACACATCGATAAAACCCGGACAAATATTCATTTCACAGGTGAATTATTCTACATCGACAGCACCTAGTTTTAAGTTTATTTTTGCCAATTCCCTACGAGTTATTGGTATTGATTTTGATAGTTCACTTCTATATATGTTTAATTATATGGAAAACATAACTTGACCAGCCATGGTGCATAATTTAAGGATATTTTGTGTAAACAATTTTCATCTATTTTACACTAGGGCTGCATCAAGTTTTCGATAAGTAGTATCGATATGAAAATATTTTTTAGTTAAGTATACTAATTATCTAGTAAGTAGTAGTAATTATCTAGTTGAAATGATAATATCCGTAGTTTATAATTAGTTTAAGTATATTAATATACTATCATACATAATTTATTGTTTTTAAGGTTCCGCACCCAAAGGGTAAAAAGTCCTAGTAGTGGGGTCCCGTAGCCCGCTCTACTACTAAGACTTCGTTGCCTGTCCGTCTGTCCAACCGTCCGTCCGTCTGTCTGTCTCCAGGCTGTATAACAAAAACAGCTATAGTAATAGACTTCTGAAATTTCGACAGATGTAATGTCATTCTACATCCAATATGGCTGCTCATCCAAGATAGGGGAATAGTTGAAAGCACTTCTGCAAGATGGGCATCAAATAAAAGGGCTCATTGAGAGTGAATTGAAAATTAATAGGGTCTAGTGAAGTCGTGTCGTGTCGTGAACTGATGTGACGTGACGTAACCTGTCGTGTCGTATCGTGCCGGGTTTTAGAAAATGCCCGGTTGAAACCGGTCACCCTTCATGCGCGAGTCCGACTTACACTTGGCCAATTTTTCAGATTTCCTGCTGACCTGGATACCAGAAATTTATGGCTTAAAATAATTAACCGTCCAAACTGGACTCCGAAGAAAAATTCATGCATACTTAATTGTGCAGCAAGCATTTTGAAGAAAAGTCACATTTTACTTCAAATTTAGAATTTTATTATATAATATATCTATGCAGTTTTATTTTATCCCATTTTATTATTTTTACAATCTTACAATTATTATTCCATGATCGATATTTTGTCGAATTACAAGATGTTTGTACATCACTGACACGCACACGTAAGCATAATTGTATACTGACAGCTCGGGATTGTTTCTCTATTCCGATAGGTATATTACCTTTATGGTTACGACGCAAATTGTTATATGTTAGATTGAACGATTCGTCATAATGTCGTATCGTCAGAACTCAGAACACGCCCAAAGAGATTAGTCCAACAAATCACCAGCAAAACTCCCTGGCCATCTGTCAAATCAGACCCAAATACATTACACTTAAGATATATTTTAGTGAACATTACCGCCATCAAGTCCGGCCCGACTGAATAATAAACACGGGGCTATCAAGTTCCTACACATGTTACGATAGAACTGCACAGTTCAGTGGGCCTAGACAAGCGGCAAGCGATTATCGTAAACGCTAACACTAACGCCACAAAATGTATGAAATTTGACATTAGTATTCGCTAGCGAAGCGATAACTTATGTCAAATCGCATACATTTTGTGGTGTTAGCGTTAGCGTTAACGATAATCGCTTGCCACTTGTCTACTAGTCCCCCCTAGACAACCGGCAAGTGATTATCGTAAACGCTAACACTAACGCCATAAAATGTATGAAATTTGACATTAGTATTCGCTAGCGAAGCGATGACTTATGTCAAATCGCATACATTTTGTTAGCGTTTACGACAATCGCTTGCCACTTGTCTACTAGGGTAGGGCGGTTACAGTTAAAAAAAAAAATATATTTTCATTTGGCCTCTTCCTTACAGAAGTTTCTGGTTACCCAGACGAGGCAATTTTATCTCATCTTTATTTTATACTCGATGACGCCCGCAACTTTGTTGCTCAAAAATTAGTTTATCGAGCATAAACCGAACATTCTCCGGGATAAAAAGTATCACAATACCATAGACGTATAAAAAAGACGGACGGAGTCCCGCCATACACAGCACTGTGTCCTCAGAGTCGGCCAGGCTGACTGCATGTACACGGTCCGCACGCACACATTCTTACGCTAGTCCGGCCATTTGACAGGCGTAAGAATGTGTGCGTGGCCGACTCTGAAGACACAGTGCTGTGTATAATAAGACTCCGTCCGCCTTTTTTTATGTCCTTGACAATACCAAATTTCAGCAATATTGGTTCAGCGGTTTGGGCGTCAAGAGGCAACAGATAGACAAACAGACACACTTTCACATTTATAATAATATTATATTAAGTAGTATGGATTAGACCGCCAATCGCGCGTTCATACAAGCGTAAGTATATATTATATATTCTATACCTCTTCTACGACGAACGAATGCAATTTTATCACATCTTAATTTTTCATACCAGAACTTTCGAAATGAAATATTCACACAGCCATAGTTTTTTATATTATCTTTCATGAGCAAAGCTTACAATTAATCGGCACACGTTCAAAAAAGCGTTTATCATTTTAGTTTTTGATCGAACTTGTGCAATTTACATCTTTATCATTTAAACTAGACAGCACTAATCATCACACGTTCATATGCCTCTCTATTCCCATATTGTATGATCGAACTGTGCAGTTTTATCGGTGCGTGTGTGGGACTTACAAACTCGAGTTATAGAAGTAAATAATTGAGCGGCCCTGACCGGCGAAGTACCCGATAAATCTGGCCCCTCTTAGGTGAAAGTCAATGGGCGAGTGATTGGAGTGGACTTTCCTGCTACATTAGGGTTTACAGTTAGATACTTAAGGCGGTGGTCGTAGGTTCTAAGCCTGCTGAAACAGAAAGTTAATTATCCTGGATCATGTGTGATCATTATCCAGGAAAGTATAGGTGTAACAAAACTAAGTGATAATACTTGACCGAATCAAGACATTCCGTAACGAAAAAAACGTGCGACTAGATATATGCGAATTATAATTGCATAAATTGATAAAAAATGCTATGCAATAGCTTTAGCGCAGCAGTCCCCGAGTACCACACGTATTTTTTTAACTTTCGTAAGTAGCAGCGTTAAAATGCTCTTTTAACGCTGCTACTTTCGCACTAAGCTCGCACACCCGAAATTCACACTAAAGTAATATAATTTAGTTTTGTTATACCCTGTATATTATGTAACATGAAATAGTTAATGTTATGTTACGCTCAAAACCTTATTCAATTATAGTCAAAAGACACGTGTGAGCTATCACACGTGTTGGTAACTGTGAGTCTGTGATTCGTGGATTGGTATTGGCAGGCAATCATAGAAATACTATAGCTATATCGTGATCGGCGTGTTATCTTAACGCTTTGTAGCAATAAGAGATGACACTGCAACTAAAAGTGATCCTTGTTTCTGAGAGAAATAATAAAATGTGTTACGCGGACGCGTAATATTAAAAGGCTCATGATACATATTATTATTATTATTATGTCCATATTACAAATTCAGGGAGTGACAGACACGCGAGTAAGTACGCGGATTTATGGCTCGACGATCTTAATCGCCTGTGTGTCAGCAAAGAGCCGCGAACCGCGAGCCGCGAGCCTGGGGGCATGGTAATCGAGTGTGAGCGATTCTCGTGTGTCACCGACGCGAGCCGAGTAAGTTCGCGAACTTAAAACCCGCGTACTTTAAGTTCGTACGTCTGTCACCCCATTTAAGCTATTATTATATTGCATAGATTTTATAGCTGTCTTTGAGCGCGACGACCAAATCAACAAATTCAGTAACGAAAAAAACCTAACCATGCCACTCCGACCGGCACAGCAATGCGGATTTGTCAAACTTCAGCACGGTGTTTGTATGCGTGCGACTTGACATATGCGAAATATAAGTGCATAAGTTGATAAAAATTATTATGCAACAGCTTTACTGCGGCAGTCCCCGCCGTTAGGTAGCACTTGGATCAGCTGAAAGAGTAATACTTATAATTCTGCTTTGTAATCGTCTATAAAATATTTTTTTTCGAAAATATCCCATGGACTTCTTACAAGGATATGATGGCACTATGATGAAATTGTCTAGACTCTAAAGCACGTGGACGCAAGGTAGCTGTTTTTTAAAATGGCACCAGCATCGACCATGACATTAATGAGCAGAAGAGTTTGACATTTCTTGGCATACACGTGAGACTTTACAATATTGTAGCGTCAGTTATGATTTAGGGTCAATTCAGACCGCAATGCGACGCGTAGATGCATTTCTAAATTTGTACTGAATTGACAGATTTCGTGAGCGTGAGACGTCTTGCAAATCTGTCAAATCCATAAATATTATGAAATGCATCTGCACGTCGCATTGCGGTCTGAATTGACCCTTAGGCAATGAACAAAAGGAGCGTTGCAGAGCTGTTGGTATTAAAACAAGTTTACAACATCAGTATCATTTATTGAAAATTACCATTTATATAAACGTGACATGGCATATGCACAGCCACATTCCCTCCCTGACGGCCGCAATCGGAGAGATTTGATAACTTAACTATAATTAAAGAGTTTAATTATTATGCTGATGTAAATCTTCATTAAATTAAAGTGATCATTATATCTCTCTATGTGCAGCCGTGAATGAAGAAATTCTTAACATTAAGAATATTTACATGATGCTTATAGCCAAATACCAAAACGTATGTCAATTAATTAGAAGTTCCCATAACGTTATCTCTACTAACGGGATGATAAGGACAGCATATAACTTGAAAACTATTATACAGGGTGTAATAAAACTAAGTGATAATACTTTAGGGTGTATACTGTATATGGGTCCCCTATAAAGAGCTCGCTGTGAAAGTAGCGGCGCTGAAAGAGTAACTTTTATTTTCACCTTTGTGTGGAAAAATTCTTGACGTGGGGGTCATACAAATCACAATAAATTTTTGTTCTTTCAGCGCTGCTACTTTCACAGTAAACTCTATATAAGGGGCACACAATCATCTTTATGTATTATCACTACGTTTTATTACACCTTGTATATTAGTTTTTAAGTTAGAGGCTGTGTAGTTTCAGTAACAATTCAAGCAATTTAATGCATCATTATACATTTTACCTAACAATGCAAGGCCAATGTGTCTGGGACTATAATAATATCCAATTTTTTCAGTTTTTTTACTAATTACATTTTCAATATACGCATCGGTTTTCCCTTAAATCTTCTTTAGGCTGGCTAATTTATATTTCTCCGCACGAAGCAGCGGTTTGGCGGCCACACTGCGAGATTGTCTACTAGCTGATGTATATGATAATAATAATAATATCTTTATTTAAACCAAAAATGATAGTGTGACCGCGCCGCTATTTAAATAAATCGTTATAAATACTTGCGATCTCGCGGCGTAGCGGCCATACCGCGCGTTCGTGACGCAGCATATAAATCCATCCCACAGACATAGACCAAGATAGATAACGCATGTGTATGTACTTCGCGTACCATATCGCGTTCCCAAACGATAAACAATGCTCGTCTTTCAATAGGACGTCAACTTTAAAAATGCCTGAATGCCTAAAAGTGCCGTATTGAGCTGTAGAAATTCAAATAGAACCGTTGGCCGTGATAATGGACACGTTTTTCATCATCCGTACTTCACATTGTTAGGAAAAAAGTGTCACGCTCATTTTCATACAAATAGAGCGACATGCGGTATCTATCTTGATCTATGTCTGTGATACAGCCTTATGCACATGGGTTGAAAAGAACTGACGAATACGAAATAAAGCCTTTGCAAGCCAGGGTAAATGACTGACATACTACGTCGGCCAATATGATAATAGACCCTTTTTACATAATCGGATTCGATATATCGGAATCGAATTGGATAATATAGATCGCTTGTACCGAATATACATAAAATGGCACAAATACATTTTAAGCTTTGAAAAGATTTCATTTTATAGTAAGCTCTTTCTTTAAGATATTGTCACAATATTATCTTTAAGTGATCAAAGCAAATAAATAAAATAATAATACACCTTAATTAGGTTAGCTTATGCTTTGGTACACTGCAGTTTTTCTTTGGTATCTTGATTTTTCGTATAGTACAAACTTTTTAATTTGTTCAGCTTAAGGGGGTGACAGACGTACGAACTTAAAGTACGCGGGTTTTAAGTTCGCGAACTTACTCGGCTCGCGTCGGTGACACACGAGAATCGCTCACACTGAATTACCATGCCCCAGGCTCGCGGCTCGCGGCTCTTTGCTGACACACAGGCGAATAAGATCGTCGAGCCATAAGTCCGCGTACTTACTCGCATGTCTGTCACCCCCTTTATTCAGTGATGTATTAGGTGTACGATAATATTATGTTATAATGAAAAGAAAATTAGGTAGGTAACTATGATATTTTAAGAGTTTAATATAATAATTATTTTTTATTTAATGTTAATGATTCATTTGTAATAAATGTAAATTTGACTGTACCGCATAAATCCATAGATACATTTTAAATAAATTTCAGAACTTTCAGTCCATATTTTATTTTACATAAAATTGTTTTAGGCCAAGAATTATATACACTTTGTACAATATTAGGCCGGCCCGATAACCACGTTTTCCGTATGCGATTTCCGAATTAGTTTTCCGTGAGACTAGCGCTACGTTCAATTATTTTTTCACGAGCGAACGCGCCGGCTTGCACTTGAAACGTACGTGCGGAATTCGTTCAGTTCAGAAAATTCGTGTGTACCGAATAATGTATTTTCTACTGATTTCATGCATTCGAATTTCCGAATATGGAAAACGAATTCGGAAATCGAATACGGAAAACGTGTGTATGCGCCAGCCTTAACGTCTATAAGTAAAATTAAATTGGATAAACATAAATACGAACTTGTCAAACGTCGATCCCTCGATATTTTTTCCAGGAATTTATTTATATGTTTAAAATTAGCTACTCAGTTTTTAAAGCGTTTTCAGAGCCATGCGGGATTTACCACGTAAGAAATCGGAAAATTCGCGATAGATCCATACTATAATATAAACGCGAACGAGTACCTCACTCCCAAATCACTGAACCGACCAAACTGAAATTTGGTAGGGAGATTTTTTGAGCACATCCCAACCTTTTATCCCTGAAAAATGTACCGTTCCCGCGCGATTTTATATTTAAGAGCCCGGGCTACCCTCGAAATTCTCATACACACGTAATACCAAAATCATTTTCTCATACGAAAATATTTAACATGTTTGAGTTATTTTTCAGCTTAAAATAGTAATTACCTAGGTTCCTGTACAAAAATTAACTTCAAAATATTTAAACACTAAAAAAATTTTTTTGTGTATAATTTTTTATTTACTAAATTTACTACTAAATATTTAAACACAAAAAATTGAGTAAAACACTAAAAAATATATACATAAATATTAAATTTACTACAAAATATTTCAACTCTAAAAAATATTTTTTAGTATTTAAATATTTTGTAGTAAATTTACTATTTATTCATATATTTTTTAGTGTTTTACTCTATTTTTTAGTGTTTAAATTTGTAGTAGTAAATTTAGTAAAAAAAATTTATACACAAAAAATTTTTTTTTAGTGTTTAAATATTTTGAAGTTAATTTTTGTTCAGGAACCTAGGTAATTACTATTTTAAGCTGAAAAATAACTCAAACATGTAAAATATTTTCGTATGACAAAATGATTTTGGTATTACGTATGTATGAGAATTTCGAGGGTAACCCGGGCTCTTAATTAGATGACGCCCGCAACTGCGTTGCGCCAAAACTCGTTTATGGCGTGGGAACCGTACATTTTCCTGGGAAAAAAGTATCCTAGTCCTTTCCCGGGACTCAAGGTATCTCCATACTAAATTTCAACAAAATCGGTTCAGCGGTTTGGGCGTGAAGAAGTAACAGACAGACAGACAGACAGATAGACAGACACACTTTCGCAATTATATATTAGTATGGAAGTATGGATTTGCAATGGGATACGAGTATAATAAAAGTTGTCAGTTGAACAACATTTACATCCACAAGCATATGCTTGCATTGGCATTTAGAGCCATATTATGGCCTACATTATAGCCTTCGGTTTGGACAAGTTAGCATTTTACATCGATTACTAAAAATTGTTCCACACAAAGCTTTACTGCCGCACTCAGAGACGAATATTACTTAATTGTATTTAAATTGGGACATATGGGAGAGACACGCTTCGGCACAAATGGGCCGGCTTGACCGGAGAAATACCACGTTCTCACAGAAAACCGGCGTGAAAGTTGCGCTGTGTTTCGCCGAGTGAGTGAGTTTACCGGAGGCCCAATCGCCTACCCTATTCCCTTCCCTACCCTTCCCTATTACCCTATTCCCTCTTAAAAGGCCGGCAACGCACCTGCAGCTCCTCTGATGCTGCGAGTGTCCATGGGCGACGGAAGTTGCTTTCCATCAAGTGACCCGTTTGCTCGTTTGCCCCATAATTTCATAAAAAAAAATTTTTGACGTAAACCCGATACATTATGAATTATCTGTCAAACTCTTCATCAAATTTAAATTTAATCGTCATTAAAATATTATGTCTCTGAGTGCGGCCGTTAGAATATAATAATTATTTGCAATTTGTATTTTAAAATCGTTTTAAACACATACGGTCGTATGAATAAAAACTTAGCGAGGGTTTTTAAAAGCTTTAAAAGCCTGTTGTAAAATTTAATATGAATAAAGATTCTCTAACAGTGCTCTAACGCCTTTTTGAGGTGACAGCTGTCAAAAAATAGCGCGCCTGTTATAAACCTATTTTAAGAACATTTTAAGCATAATCGTTATGAATAAACGTTTGCTAACAGTTATTTAGGCTGGAAACGTCAAATAGGAGTTCGCAAACTTTAGTGAAGCCTCGGACCTACTTTAAGACCATTTTAAGAGATTGAAATGGTCAAAATATCGAGTATTATCGCGATTTCTGACATTATTGCAATTTCTGAAGGAATTTCTAGCCGCCCTCGTCGACAAAAAGTAAAAGACGCAATTTATGACGCTAGAATTATGACGTAATTTATGAAATCCATAAAGTATATTTTTTGGAACGGAGTTCCTTTTCGCGCGTTGTGAAACCCCTTTTTTTATTCAATATAATAAATTAGCCCCCGCTAGGCCGAAAAAAACGACACTAAAAACGACACTTTTTTATTAGTACCTGCATGTTAGGGGCAGAGAGCGTTGCGCGTTGATAGTATTCCTGTGCGTCAATAGATGGCGTTTTTTAAATATTTTTTTAAGTATTATTATGTACAGATTTTTTTAACATAAGAAATAACTCCGTTCCATTCGGGTATCCTTTGACACCTCTCAAGTTTTTTTTTACAAAATACTCATTATTTTTGACACATTGAACACAATAAATTGGCACACTACCAACATTACCAACAAAAATATTTTAAAACGTCATTTAAAAGTATTTTACTTAGCGAAGGCTTAGAAAGCGTTTATTCATATGGAGTGCTATAAGACGGTTTTTAACTTAAGCGAACATTTAAGTTAGAAAACTGTTAAAACCTTCACTAAGATTTTTTATTCATACCACCGATACTGTGCAGGTTCTTCTTAAATTTTATAACAATAATATCTCAGCAGAACCTGTAACAAATTAGTTTAAATATTAAATTAAATCTTGATAAGCGATTAAATTGATTAAGGGTGAGTTAAAACTAAACGCGATACAACGAACAAAAGCCATTCAAAATTGAAATGCTAAGCGGTGTTGCATTTGAATTTAATGTAGTATTACTTTTAACTTTATCTTTTAATCCCACTGCGTTACACATTATTTTAGTGTGAACTCACCCTAAGGGTGCTTTCCTGTCATGCGTGTTGTGACCCGCGCGCGAATCTGGCCCACATGCGGGTGACAACATGCTCCTGTATGTGTTGCTCGCATGGCAGGAAAAACATCTTTAGGATGCGGACAATTTTGATAGTCGAATATCCGCACGTGACACGTATGACAGAGAAATACGCACTTGTGCTGGCTTCTCACGGCGCGGCGCGTAATATCACGAGCCGCACCGCGCCAGCTCGAGCCACGCGCCGTGTGAAGGGGGTGGTTCGATGTGGCGCCGGCTGGCTCGAACAGGCGCGTTCAATCTGATTGAAGTCGATAACTTTAATGGCGCGGCTCGGCACAGCTCGAGCGGCCCGTGATATTACGCGGCGTGAGAAGCCAGAATAACTTTAACGGTCGTATGAATAAAAACTTAGCGAGGGTTTTTAAAAGCTTTAAAAGCCTGTTGTAAAATTTATTATGAATAAACGTTCTCTAACAGTGCTCTAACGCCTTTTTAAGGTGACAGCTGTTAAAAAATAGCGCGCCTGTTATAAACCTATTTTAAGAACATTTTAAGCATAATCGTTATGAATGATCGTTTGCTAACAGTTGTTTAGGCTCGAAACGTCAAATAGGAGTTCGCAAACTTTAGTGAAGCCTCGGACCTACTTTAACACCATTTTGGTTGATAGTATTCCTGTGCGTCAATAGATGGCGTTTTTTAATATTTGTTTTTAAAAGTATAATATGTACAGATTTTTTTAACTTATGAAAAACTCCGTTCCATTCGGGTGTCCTTTGTTCAACACCTCTCAAGTTTTTTTTCGCAAAATAATCTTTTTTTTTGACACATTGAACACAATAAATTGGCACACTACCAACATTACCAAAAAAAAAATAGTAGAAAACGTCATTTAAAAGTATTTTACTTAGCGAAGGCTTAGAAAGCGTTTATTCATATGGAGTGTTATAAGACGGTTTTTAACTTTAGCGAACATTTAAGTTAGAAAACTGTTAAAACCTTCACTAAGATTTTTTATTCATACCACCGTATATGTTTAAGCCAAATAGTAAATGGCAATGTGCCATTTGTTGTTATTTGGATCCGTCGTAAATGTGAAAAAATCGTCATTTGAAGTGCACAATAAGGCGCTGCCGTTTCTCACAGAAAACATTTACACCAGTGAAATGTGTGCCTCACCGTCTGCACATTGAATCAGTTGTACAAATACATAATATGAACCACTAAGACGGTATGTAGATCTACACAATTACATAAATACACACATCTCTCTAAGGGTGGGTTGCACCAGAGGCGTTATTATAGTTAAGGTTAAGGCATCTAAATATGGCGTCCATTATTGACTTTATTAACCAGAGATTGGACAGTTCATTTGATATTTTGTTATAGTTAAAGTGAAATATTCGTGGAATCCCAGGGAAGGTTAGTACGATGGGAAAATTTAGAAGTTAAGCGTTCGAAGTTCACATGTCATACTTACATCAATTTAACAATATTTGAGCCAGAGCTAGCGCTGCGTGTAGCGTATAGGCCATACCTGGAAAATAAATTTATATTAGATACTATAAAATATACACATAAGATTTTTCTGTATAAATATTTTGGATACTACTGAAAGTAGGACGTAGATAATAGAAAACACGGCACCAAAAGGCAAAAAGATAACCCTGGCGATAGTACTAGTTTTGGCCAGTTAGAGTATAATGTAAACCCACTGTCCTCCATTATACAAGTACGCTGGACTTAAATGATACCCTTTGAAATGACAGCTATTTTTTGTGCCTATTTGAAGCGGAATCAGCTCCCCCAATGCCAGGGATAGGAACTAAATTTGACGTAAAAATAACGTTTGAAAGTCGCCATATTGGCGCTGATAGCAGTAGTGGGAGTACTTGGAACGAATACTAGATTCTACCATGGAGGTATACTATTGATCTGTGGTTTCTACAACCAATAGCGATTGAGCAGCCATTTGCAAGTTATGTCAGATTTAGTTCTCTTCCCTCGCATTGGGGAGCTGATTCCGCTTCAAATAGGCACAAAATACAGCTGGGTATCATTAGTGCAGCGTACTTGTATAATGGAGGTCAGTGTGTAAGCCCGAGGAAATTGATTCCTAGGTAGTTGACAGAACTAGGTGTCGTTTGGTCGGCTTATGTCAATTCAATGTTAGCTGTGATCGGTCGGCTGGGTTTGACGTAACGCGACCAAATTACTTAGGTCCGACATCTGCCTAGGAATCAACTTCTCTGATAGTACTTGAATGAAATTGTCACGATGGTGTGAGCAGAGAACCGCGATAGTTATACGTAGCGTGAATATCTTTTTTAATAAGGGAATATGACACAAATTATTATTTTATAATAAACACTAATAAATAAAACTAAATCACTGATTATAAAAAACGTTCGTCTTTTAAAGTTTTAAGCAAACACGAGTCAGGGCGATTAAAGTGTTTATCAACTGTCGGGCCGTTTCTATCATTACTAGTTATGGCTTCTTTTTACTTTTGAATGGATTCGCTTACTTTATTAATGGCGCATTTTCACTGGTCGATATGCATGCGGGGTACGGCAGATTTCTAAAATGCGCCACGACCCATCAAAATGCGCCATTAGTTGTAATAGGCTCCCCGTATGCTGTATACCGCACGAGTTAACGACTAATGAAAATGCGCCCTTATTTAATTCGAACAAGTGTTATGAAAATATTTTAATGTTACTAGTTTAATTATTATTATGTGACAGATAAGTCAGATATAAAGCCTAGAGTAACGAATTTTGGCACGTCGATTTGCACTACGACTGTCGACTAAGCAGGAGTTATTACAGCAACGTATTTTTTACGTTACACTGACAGATACAAAGAAAATACAATAATCATTATGACAGCATTTTATTATAACTGACTAGCTGTTGCCTGCGACTTCGTCCGCGTGGATTTTAGTTTATAGTTTTTTCCGTACATCGATTGAATAGTTAACGCGCAAATCATAAAAGTATATTGTGTGGGACAATATACTTTTATGACCATACGTCCCGCTTTGGGCGGGACAGTCCCGCTTTCAGGCAGTCTGTCCCGCTGTCCCCCGCGAGGCTGAAATTGTCCCGCTTTCGCGCAAACAGACCAAACGACAATTTAAAAGTATTTTTATGTTCGAAATGCCGAGGCAAATGGCAATGCCCTCTCCCATACAACAAATAATGTGATTATTCTGCCATATTTTGCTCAATATCAATAATATGGTAAATACAACAGACAGGCACTTGAAATATTCACAAAATACCTACTCAATTGTTTACCTCTATACGTTGGTCACACTGAAAGTGTTTAGAACTAGCTAGTTAGAAACATTACTAATGAAAACTTTTTTTGAATTACAATTCTAGAACTCTTTGGTAACTTAATGTGGTATATTGCATTCATTTGTCATTTGTTTTGGTGAATTGGCGGCAAATCTAAAACTCTTGTTACACGTGAAAATTTACTTAACACGAGAAAATTTTCAGTAAATGATTTTTTATGACTTTTGTTACGGGCTTCCTTAATAACAAAGCTTTGATAGGCTGCTATTACCATTTCATAATGAAGCCCCATCCCGTGCCACTATTTACAATTGGTTTAACGAGTTTAAGCGTGGACGTAGCAATCTCAGTGATGATCCGCGTGAGGGACGTCCTTTAACAGCGACTACTGAAGTTAACATTAATGCTGTGCGACGCATGATAGAGGGAGATAAAAGAATGACCTATCAGCAGATACGGGCAAGCCTAGGCATTGCTATGAGTGCAAGTTCAAAAAATATTACATGAACATTTAGGCGTCAGGAAGCTTTGTACCAGATACATTCCCCATACTTCAATCGACGACCAGAAACGCCTTCGCGTGGACTGGTGTCGCCAAATGTCAGATAAGTTTAACGGCGGTGACTCCAATACTGTATTTGACATCCTCACAGGTGATGAAAGCTGGATATATTGCTTTGAACCCGAAAACAAAAGACAATCAGCTCAAGGGGTGTTTCCTTTCGAGGTTTGGCGAACTAAGGTAAAGAAAGGAAGAAGTCAAGGAGAAAGGTGATTGCCTCATTCTTTGGTCCGAAATGTAATTTTACGACAGTTGTGCTAGAAGATGAAAGGACAGTTACTGTAGAATGGTATATCAATCGCTGTTTGTGTGTTGTCTTGGAAAAATTTGAAGCAGCGCCCTCGAAGCAGGACACTCCTTCACCACGACAATGCCTCAGCGCACTCCGCAAGACGGATTGTTGAATATTTGACTATGGCAGGTGTCGAGATATTGAGTCATACGCCATATAGTCCAGCCCTGGCGCCCTGAGACTTTAATTTATTCCCAAGAAAGAAAGGTAAAATTCGAGGTATTCGCTTTACGAGCCCTGAAGATGCGATGAAAGCGTACGAAGATGCCATAGAAGAGACCCCTAAGAAAGACTGGGCCCACTGCTTTTCTCGGGGGTTCCATCAAATGCGACGATGCGTACAGAGGATCGGAGATTACTTCTAAAAACAATAAAAGTATTGGCAACTTTCTGCATTAAGCCATTTTTCATTTTCTAAACATTTTCAGTGTTACCTAGGTACTTTAATATAATGAAAATAACATTAATTTTATTATTCGGGGGTTATTCCGTAGATGTCCCGCTCTGACAAATCAAATTAATGGTCACGTTAGATATGATAGATGTTCCGCGCGGCTTCGCCCGCGTAATTTAGGAATGTCAAGGAAACCGTACATTTTTCCACAAAAAAAGAAACCTGTGTCGTTTCACTATTCTTCATGTGTGTCAAATTACATAAAAATTGCTACAGTAGTTTCTTAACATCTCCGTTTTTTCCACATTTTCCTCCATTTCTTCGCTTCTATTAGTTGTGGCGTAATAAAATATAGCTACTACAAAATATTTCAACTCTAAAAATATTTTTTAGTATTTAAATATATTCTAGTAAATTTACTATTTAGTTATATATTTTTTAGTGTTTTACTCTATTTTTTAGTGTTTAAATATTTTGAAGTTAATTTTTGTTCAAGAACCTAGGTAATTACTATTTTAAGCTGAAAAATAACTCAAACATGTTAAATATTTTCGTATGACAAAATTATTTTGGTATTACGTATGTATGAGAATTTCGAGGGTAGCCCGGCCCCTTAACTTCAATAAATGAAAAAAAAGAATAAAAGAAAAAAAAAGGAAACCCGCCATTTTGTCAATAAAATCTGTAAGTATATCCATTCTTTCTTGTTTCGACTGTTGTTATGCTAAGCCTGCAGACTGTATTTGTGTTATTGTAGCTTACCAGGTAAGCCCGCTGATGCGGCGAGCTGCATGTCAGCCGCTGTCGGTAATTCTGGCGTCGTGCTGATTGGACCTGGTACCATAATATAGTATTGTTTACACTTTAGAGTAATCTTATATAAGGCCGTGTTCAAACCAAAATGTGTAATGTGAGCCCCAGTGTGAACGTGAAAATAAACGGTATTTTTCGTTCACACTACGCTGACTATACGCTATTATAGCTGACGTAGCTACGTAGCCATCAGCGTCCGCGGAGCGTAGTGACGTGCTATATTAATCAGCCGCCGAATTTCAGCGCATATGCCTGGTGTAATAACGTATTGTGGGTTAGGTCATTAGGTGTGGACAAAAAGGTGAATATGTATGGAAATTACAATAAACTGCGTACGTTCGCTCACTATCGGCGGCCGACAGTCAGTTTGGTTTGAACACAGCCTAAGGAGTAAAAACAAGTCAAAACAAAGTTAAAAATTATGGGTACATAAGATTGCACTCCAGTAGCTTCAGAAATGGAAACTTGAACAATAAAGAACGTAGTTTTAAACATTTTGCAATTGTTAGATAACAATTTTCAACATTTTGCCTTATTTATCTGTACATAAGAGTACTTGGTAAAGTATGTTCTAAAAATACGCGTGGTAGGTACTTGGGGACTTCCGATCACTTTTGAGGGATTTGACATTTTAATCCCTTAAAAATTGAGCAAACGATTACAAAGTTTTCTCTTCAAATGTCCAATGACCTATCACATATGTGTGCTACTTCTAAGTTTTAATTATATCCAAGTCTTTATTAGTTGATCTATTAATCGCTAACTTCATTTTTTGCGCCAGGATCATTTCATCTCGAGGTACCAATTAAGTACAATAACCAGACAATAACCGTTCGTTTCCAAACCATTTTCTTAATGTATTTTATTGAGCAAAAGGGTTTTATTTATTTTGGATTTCCCATTACCGGGTTCCTCGAACACGGTTAATGTAACGTGAAATTTTCCGGAGCCTCTAGATATCTGCACACAACCGACGTCTGATAAAAAGTGGAGCGGATTAAGTAAATGTTTTGATATAATTTAATTTGCGGTCTCTTTTGAATGTTTGAATTAATATCGAGTGATAAAAAAGGAGTTCAGTCACAAATTATTAAAAAATTTAACCACCCGAACATTATAGAATCTCTATTTTTTTTGAGAGTGGATTAAAAAGTAATAGCTGTAGAAATTATAATCGGAATTCATTCGCTACGAGAGATCAGGGGGGTGTGCCAAAATGTTTTCGTTTTAGCTTCGTTATAGAATCGCCGATGAAAATGTATGGAATTGACATAAGCGTTCGTTAATATGACGTTCATACATTTGGTTCGGCGATTCTATAACGAAGCGAAAACGAAAAAGTTTCGGTTATTCCAACGCCGGAATCAAACCCACGACCAAACTCGAAACCCAAGCTCCAAATGGAGGCGTTATTATTATTTATCAGGTCATTTAAATTCAAAGGCTCCGTGAATGCCTCACCTACACTCATTGTTCCTCGCGAAACATAATGTCTGCCGTTAGCGTAATAACCATTTGCCTTTATCTCGGCTGCTCACGTAAAAAATATTAATACTGCCCCTTGCCACTGTGAGATTTTAATTAAAATTAACATTTATTGGGCTGTTTGTTTTAACTGTTATTGTTTATTACGATCTTAATTGAATTAAACATTGTTTTAATAAATGAGGAGATTAATATAAACACGCTTATTATTTTAATACGTGTAAACTATTAACAATGTACAGCGTACTTGGGAAGTTTTACCTAAAATACATTTATTTATTTATGGTATTTCGGACTCTTTTTCAAACCCTTCAGATATTTTTTCTGTCGTTTAGTATTTTTTAACAAACGCTAATCATATCAAAAATTCGATATAGTAAATTTTACTCGCCGAAACTAAGACAATAGGTGGCGCTTGGTAACTTTTTACCTGCCGTTTTATCTATGAATTTTGTTACTTAATTACAATAAGTTAATTATATACCAATTGCTAAAATAATTATTTAATTTTAAATGTGGTTAGCCCAAACAAACACTTGATGCGTTGTCGCTTATCCCCGCTGTAAATCATACCTAATACGGTGGATAGTAACGGTTTTTTCAATCAGTCGTAGTTCCACTGTCGCTTAGGTAACCAGCGTGCGCACTCTCGCGCATTTCCTTACTACTGTTTTGTGCGATACGACACTTAGTATGTATTAAAATTATTATTTTCAAGCTAACTCTGTTTTATTGTTTGTTTTATTTAAAAAAAATCTTCAAGTTTAACATGAATCGCAGTCGGCGAATGTAATAAAAATAGATGATATAATTGGCCGAGTTTTATTAATTTCGGGTGTGGAAAGTAACGATTTGGAATCGCTAAGTTCTTAAGGCATGAAGAGGGAACAGACAGACAGACATACGGACACACTTTCAAATTTATAATATCAGTAAGTATTTTATAATATATTCATACCAAATATTTTACTGATACCGTAGCAAAAGTTGATTATTAAATAAACGAATTTATTAAGACAACTGTCTTTTTATTTTGAACCAACTTCCAAAAAAGGAGGAGGGTTCTCAATTCGATTGTAAGTTCTTTGTTTATGTTTGTTCGCGGATAACTCTGCTGTTTGTGGACCGATTTTTAAAATTCTTCTCTTGTTGTATAGTATATAGTTGAAATTTGGTTCCACGTTCACAAAAGTTGTGATCTGATGATGCGATCCACGAGGAATCGACGGAACTCATTAAAATTTTTATGTAAACATGTAGCGATTTTAACTTTTTCTGAAGGATTTCAAACATATATTATGTACTTGCTATCAAAAGGTAACATTTTGCAAAAATGTATACCCTGGTCCGAATGTGCTGTACAGAACTTTTCAATCCTTATAGATTGACTAGCTGTTGCCCGCGACTTCGTCCGCGTTAACATAGTATGCCTATATAGACTTTTATTTAAACTTTCAACCCCTATTCCACCCCCTTGGGGTAGAATTTTCAAAAACGCTTAAACACGTATTCAATCATTTTTATTAATCTACTGATTAAAAATGATTGGATACGTGTTACCAAAACATAAAATTTCATATTTCTAACTCAAGAAATAACGGACTTCCATTGAAACTTTCAACCCCAATTTCACCCCCTTGGGGGTAGAATTCCCAAAAATAAATACGTATCTATTCATTTAATCAGTAACTCAAAAATAAAGTGTCATGTTCCTAACTTAAGAAATGACGGACTTTCATTCAAACCTTCAACCCCTACTTCACCCCCTTCGGGGTAAAATTTTCAAAATTCCTTCCTTAGTGGGTGTCTACTTAATAAAACAACCCTACTCACCAAATTTCGTGGCTGTAACTTTAACAGTTTTTGCTCAGCGATGATGAATCAGTCAGTCAATCAGTCAGGACATGTAATTTTATAAGTATAGATAGAAGAATCATTATAGATGTTCAGGGATTTCAGCATTTAAACCACTAAAAGCATAATATTATGTCAATATATCAATTTCATCAATTATTATCATCATCATCATCATAATAATGCCTCGCAACGTCAATAATTCCCTTTCATTATAATTATTATGACCCTATCATTAGTAGGTACTTCTCATGGTCATTAATCAGTCACATCAAAACGGACGAGTTTGATTATTATACTTGTATGATTTTGGAAATTATATTAGTGTTACATAAATCTCATAATTATTGAGTACCATGTTTTCGAAGGTCATAATAATTATAATAATAAAATTATACATACCTATTATGACCTTCGAAAACATGGTAGGTACTAAAGTAGTTTGTAGTTAATTTGTAGATTAATAACATTAATTGGCATGGAGATATTTTAATTTAATTTTACCAATAGGTGGAATTTATTCCATACGACTTACGAAAGTGTACCTTTTACAATATCCATAGGCACTGAACAGAACCCCTGAGCCTTATTAAAGCCTGATAATGATTAATGATATAAGTTTGGAATTTTAAAGAAAAAATCCTTTATAGTATAAAGAATATTTTTTTAGAAAATGTCATTTTATTCGCGTTTTATAGAATACCGAGCAAAGCTCGGTCAAATAGCTAGTATTCTTATGAATAAACTAAAAAGTGTTAACATAATTCTTGTTTTATATTATTGCCTTTTTAGGGTTCCTTACCCAAATACGACATCTGTCCGTCTGTCTGTCTATCTCCAGGCTATATTCTCAAGAACGGCTATAGCTAGACATCTATAATTTTCACAGATAGTGTATTTTCGTTGCCGCTGTAACAACAGATTCTAAAAATAAAATTAATTTTTAATGGGGTCTTCCATACAACAAACCTGATTTTTTGACCTTTTTTGCTAGATATCAATAATAGCAACAGTTAGGGACTTGAAATGTTCACAAAATACTCAAGTATATTAATTATACTTTTATAATTAATAATAAAATTATAATAAAATAGATAAATAAAAGGATCTCCCGTACAAAAAACCTATTTTAGCCTATTTTTGCTCTATAATTGTACGGAACCCTTCGTGCGCGAGTCAAACTCGCACTTGGCCGATTTTTACGATGGGCCTAAGCCTCAACTAGGTATATTATCTGTACTTAATCTTCATACATTTTAGAAGTCGGTAAGTCCGTACGGTACGTATATAGTACGGTTCATTAGAATTCTGAATATCGTTCTTACTGAGGAACTCAGCTTCAATTCTTTGTTTGAAAATAATTTGTTCAAAGGCATATTTCAAATATTGTATACTTGATTGGTTTTTCTTCAACAGTTAAACTTCAGTTATTTTAGATTGCTGCATAACTATACTGAGCAAATTTCCTCACTGAATCTAAAAAGTAAAAACTTTTGAGTTCTGGGTCAAATTTATTTGATGGCAGGTAAATAATTACTTACACTAACATAATTTTATTTGTCGTATAGTAAACATTGCTTGTCATAATAATGGAACATTATGAAATTTAGACCCCTTTGCTTGTTCAATTAAAACAATAATTCTGTACTTATCCCTTTTTGCTTCGAACCATTTAGGGAAAAATATATATTTAGACATCTTTACTAGATTGAAAGATAAAACGTTTTTGTCGGTTGGTAACTTTTACCTGCTTCTAAATTTAGGTAAATTGTAACCAAACGCCACTTCTACGCATAATAAACGGAAATACCTTTTTTTTATAAACCAATTAATAAAGACATAAAAATACTTTGAAAATCCGTTGGATTTTTTCAAATATCTCTAATAGCTAATTTTCTACGATTTTTTAAAGAAAAAATGAATCTTTAAACGGCTCTGCTGTAAAAATAGCTTTATGGCGCTTGGTAACTTTTGCCTTTCCACCGTCGATATTATGCTACCAAAACGCAAATTTTGCACCGAGGTATACTATGGTTCCGAAGATACTAAGAGAACTCCGGATTCCTTATAGATACAAGTTTGGGGGTTTAGGCGCTGTTTTAAGAACTGAAAGCATATGCTACTATGCAAATTACATTAATCATCATCATCATCATCATCATTACCACATCAGGGTCACCAATGTCACCAAAATTGAACATAACAAATTCAGCCTTAAGTCCAAAACATAAGGCACACATTTGACATTACTTCTGAGAAGTAAGCTGCTTCGATAATACAAGTAACATGCCTATCTCACAACAACACATGAAAACAACCTAATTTCAACCTTTTGCATTGTGTTTAGCGTTCATAGTACAATAACTGTGTGCGGTCTCGCTTGCTACAGTCTGCTAGGGCTGTCGAGCGAGCGGCGCGGCGCACAGTGTTTTAGAAATCCCCAAAATCGGATATGACTAAGTTAATGAAATGAGTCGACGGCGTTATATATTTTAAATGCAAGAGTAGAACTCCCGTGTGCGCATTTTACTTCGTTTTTGAGAAAATCAATTTTTAAATTGGTCATTTTTTGACTCCCTAAAAACGAAATTATTTTATTTAAATTATTTACGAGGGGTTGTAAATTTGCTACCCAGCTTATTTTATTATTAGCCTTGATATTTTCAAATAAAATGCACTTACAAAACCTAGTTGAGTAGAGGCTCACCGCCATAATAATATATTTTGTTTATCGCGAGCGTGCCATACAGCATACTTTTTATAAATTAATAAGACTGACTGTTACCAACTACGTTTAAATTGTAAAAATACTAAACTAATCGTGATAAAAATGATTATCTGAGTTTTATATTTTACATTAGAGGTACCTAACTACGCTGGAAAAAATATTATAGTTTTCTTAGCTATAAATGATCAGTCAGATCAAAAACCAATCATTTATCTAAGATAGTTTTATAATTATTTGTACTCTCAACAAGTGTGTAGTTATGTACCTGTTTCTTATCTATTAATTAAAGTTCGTTAGTTAATTAGTATTTTTTGTCACTTAAATACAGAATAGAAACGAGTAAGTAATTTCATTACTGTAACATTAAAATAATTAAATCTTCATAATTTTGAAGTCGGTGCCAGCTTTACAAAAGTTTCAAATATTTTGGCAGACTGAAGTTTCTGGAAGATATCTGGTACCGACTTATGATGTCTATGTCTATGTCTATGATGACGAAGATTGAGTACAGAAATAGTTGAGTTTTAGCCGAATTCGGAAAAAGGCACTATTAGACAGAAAAAATTATTTAATACTTTTTAGTTCATATTATAAGGATGTTATTATTGTTTTTACCTTGGAAGTCGGTTTTAATTTTTTGTTAAAAATAATTACGGACATACTTTGAGAGAGCAAAAGCAAAGTGCAACGGAGTTGCGGACATCATCTAGTGAAGTATTTTTTCACCTGGGTAGTAAATAGCCTCCTTCCTCACGACGTAGTTGGCTTCCGCTATCCGCAGCGTACACACAAACGCAGCGGGCGACGGCAGGTCTGCGTCTCTCAGCGTTACCATGGCAACGGCGGAGTACCGGTCTCCGACCAGCTCCGTGGTCTGGTTCACACCTTCCAGACGCCTGGAAGAACGTTAATAGAGATCGAATAGGGTAAACTTGAACACTAGACAAGAAGTGTTTTAAGTCATGGCTTTAGAGCCAGTCCACAACGGCGCATTGCGTTGCGTCGTCGCAGCCAAGCAAGCTTAACGTCAACACCTTCCGCTTCATCTCGGGGGCTGCTGTCCGTCATGTGTGCGTCGCGACGACGCAGCGCATCGTGGCCTACTTGGGATAATATAATTTATACTTACAAAAAATTAAATCGGTTTAGACTTTAGCGGTTTAAACGTAAATAGGTAACAGTCAGACACACACCTTCACATTTATAATATTAGTAAGGATACTCCTCTATTTGGCGCAATCAGGTAAAAAGAACAACCATATAAAATTTTTGAAAAATTTTCACTCATTAAATAATTAATTCACAGCTGCTTCAAAATGCAAATTTATTATCAAACAATACATTTGTGAGTGGTTGATCAAAAGGGACCTGAAGGTCAATAATTTGTTTTTGAGTAAAATGCGTTTGAAGTTTCGTGTTTCGACTCGTGCGCGGTTCACAAAAAAAAATCATTAAAAAAAACTACGGCACCTAAAAATATTCTGGTTAGACCAAAAGAAAGCTAAAAGACCACGGATTAAAAAATAAAAATATTCAAGAAGGTACCTAAATAACTTGATTTTGAGTAAATCGTGTTTGAAGTTTAGTGTAGAAACAAGTTACGACTCGTGCGCGGTTCACAAAAAAAATCATTAAAAAAAAAAAAAACTACGGCACCTAAAATATTCTGTTTAGACCAAAACAAAGCTAAAAGACCACGGACTAAAAAAATAAAAAAATAAAAAAAAAACCGTTTCCAATCCTTCAGGTCCCTTTTTGGTCAACCACTCATATTTATTTACAAAATAATGAGTATTACTTTTAATATTAATCGTTTTCCGCTAACCACCTCATTTTATATTTGCGATATTTAATTCGTAATGTGTCACCACAAATGTGAAAACCGACGCGTGATAAGTGCATTAGCTTTAACTAATGCCAAAGTAAGCTTTTGAAAACGCATATGCCTACTTATTTTACAAATGCGAAAGTGTGTCTGTCCGTCTGTTACCTCTTCACGCTTTGATAACTGAACCAATTGAGATTTTTTTGGAAATGCAATAGTTAATTGCGGAAAAATAATTCCCGTACGATAAACGAATTTAGACGCAAGGGAGTTTCTGTCGTGATATATTAGTTATTAATATTATAGAGTCTTAGTTAAAAATTAAAAACATTTCTACAAAAATTTAAAATGTGTTATAATTATGTAACCTAAATCAGCAATATTTTAATATTGTGGCGGTACAATTCACCTAACATTCCTGCATCGCGATATCGAAGTTTTCTAAGCGCGTCGGTATATATACGACAGCTGAAATGTATCACGTGGGCTTCGGCCTGACCGAGCATACCACCTCGCTCGGTCGGAAGATCTTCCTTTGTAGCTTCATTTTATATTAAGCAGCTATTGTCGTTGTTCAGTGTTGATTTGAAAAACTAACTTATCTTGTCTATTCTTTAATGTGAAAGACGTGACTATCTATTATGACATGTAATATGGGCAAGTTCCTAAATTTAACCCAGTATCGATCAGTGTTTATTAAGTCTAGAATCAATGCCATACTATTCGCTTTTCGTTTCTCTCCGGACCCCGTAATATGAGCCAGTGTATTGAAGTACATAGATTAATTTGTTGGGATGTTTCTGTAAAACGTCACACTTGTCTTCCCCGTAGCACACCAGTACAATATGACATCGGATACAAGACGTCACGAGCATTGGCCAGTATACTAGGTAAAGTTTTGGAAATGACGTCTCATGTACCTGTCAGGCGTGGAAAGTGTAAGGATGGGCGCGGGGAAAGCGCCGTCGGCCGCGCAGATCACGTTGACGGTGTCGTCATCAGTCTTGTTCTGGATCAGACGGAAACTCGTCTCCGGGGCTAAAAAAAAAGGAAAAAAACACGTTAACACCATTGCCGAATTCATATTTTTTATGAGTAGGTTAGGTTAGGTTAGTAGTTCACTTTATTTCCGCTGCCCCAGATAAATATCTGTAGGGCATCTATGGACGCTGTCCTTCTAGGATGCTGCCGCCCCTAGGCCGTGGCCTATAACGACCTATTTTATAAATCCGGGGCTGGTTAACACTCACGTCTTATGCGAATAGCATAAAAATTGGAATTGTAGCTACGAGTATAGACATTGTGGCGCAATGCAAGATTATGATGTCAGTAGCGCCAAAATCTTGCATCGCGTTATCGAAGTTTTCTACGCCATATTACACGACAGCCGAAATCTTTCTAGTGGGCTTCGTCCTGACTGAGAATATTATAAGTTAATATATAATAATATTTTTATATAGGATGATCTTTCGACCGAACGAGGCTATAATTTATAACCTAGCTAGGTCGAAAGATATTCCCTTGCAGCCACCACTCAGCACCGTGCAGGATATATAAGTGGCAGCACTAGTCTAGTACCTACTTAAATATTATTATTATTTTAATCTTATTAATACATATCGAAGACATGTTAACAGAATCTTGACTTGAAGCGAGCCAAATTGTCAATTTTACACCAGAGCGATATTTAACTTTAATTATTAGATTACCACAGACTTCTTTATTATATACTAGCGACCTGCCCCGGCGTCGCACGGGTATAAAATATATAGCTTAGTGCGATAAAATGTGGCCTACAGCCTTCCTCAATGAATGGGCTATCTAACACTGAAAGAATTTGTCAAATCGGACCAGTAGTTCCTGAAATTAGCGCGTTAAAGTTAGCCCTTTCGAATAAATTTTCCCGTTTTTTCCACATTTTCCTCTATTTCTTCGCTCCTATTAGTCTTAACGTGATAAAATATAGCCTATAGCCTTCCTCGATAAATGAGCTATCTAACACTGAAAGAATAATCAAAATCCGTTGCGTAGTTTTAAAGATTAAAGGGAACAAAGGGACATGAGGGAAAAAAAGTGACTTTGTTTTATAATAAGTATAGATAGTGCAGGTATTTTAACGATGACCTCGATTTCGTCGATTCGAAAAACCAATGAGTTGCTTCGTACGTAATATTAGAACTTTTCTAATTTTGAGGTCTATAATGGGATTATGGGACACTGGGCGCGTCGTTAATAAATACTACTACTTTATTCCAATCCAGTACCTACCTCAAAATAATCCCTTTAAAAAGGTTGTCGCTAGATATATTTTCATAAGTCAATGAAGTGTTATATTGGCGTGTACTGTCGGTCAGTTAGCGCCCTGACGGCCTGACCGACCCGGTTATAGGTATTGTGAGCAACGGATGACCGGGGTAGGAATCGATTTTAGTAGACTATTCATTAAGGGTGACTTAGCGTACGCACGTGAGTAACTTCTACACTCAAAATAATACGGTAGATTACGCGTGACACACGGGTAGATCAAAATAAACCAAGTACGGCTTTTCGATACAGCTAATTATTTTAAATGAACATAATATTGTTACTATAAAATAAATAGCTTATTCGTGTAAAACTAGTAACTTTAGATGCCTATTTTTTTATACATAAAATACCTGTATAGGTATTTTATAATTATTACAATCTAGCCTAACTAAGGCTAATAAGTAATTTTACGTTAACTTAATCTGCTAAGTAGAGCTACTAAGATTGTGTCCATCAACACTTACTTAAAGTCTCTATAAAGGAGAATACACACTATTGTTTGTGTTCGTCACAGTCACTTTAGGTCTTCATCAGCCCCCCCAATGCCCAAAAGGGGGGCTCGGGGGCGCAGCCCACCGCCAAAACAAAAACAAACACAATCCAGAAAGTCCAAAAGTAGGTTAGGTTAGAACTGTGACTGTGCTGCGGCAGCAGCCGGCGACCGTCACAAAACACGCCTCAGTGCTTTAATATAAATGAATATTCTCATTGTAACAACGTGTTTCATTACAGAAAGCATTGTCTTTATACATTTCCTAATACGATACTGGAATTGTATACAATTCCTAAGAATTGTTTACATTTCCTAGGACATTTATGTATTAAATCATTTTTAAACAATATTTTATACATTTCCTAAGCAGTTTCGGAATTGTATAAATTTCCTAGGATTTGTGTACAATTCCTGGATTTCATACATTTCCGGTAACATATATATATATATATATATATGTTACCGGAAATGTATGAAATGTATGAAATCCATCATGTATATATATATATATATATATATATATATATATATATATATATATATATATAATATACACATGCCAAAATTTTACAGCAGATGATATCAGATGGCGCAATATAGCCATCAATTTACATCAGACTTTTGACAAAATTCTGCGAGGGGGCTCTCTATGCCCTGTGTATTAAGATCGAACTTAAAGCTGTCCCAGTCCGTGTTTTTATTTACAAGCGTGAGAGGGCGCTCTCTCATTATGATTTTCTCACTAAACATCAGAATTATGGATGAGTGATCCGAGCTCATATCAAAGCCTTCCTCGATTCGTAGAAAATTGGATGATATATTTTTGTATATGAAGAAATCAATTAAATCAGGAATTTTATTGGGATCTGTAGGCCAGTATGTAGGCTTTCCTGTTGATATAACTTTGCAATTTGTCTCGTTTATAGCGTTCAATAGCTCTTTTCCTTTTGTAGTAGTAAGTCGGGATCCCCAGTAGGTGTTTTTAGCGTTAAAATCACCATCGAGTGTGAATCTACTGCCAAGATTTTCTAATAAGTTCTTGTACGCATCTGATTTTATAGAATACCTCGGTGGAGAGTATATAGAGGCTAGAGTAACCGGAAATGATTTTGTTTTTACACAAACAGCCACTGCCTGTATTTCTTGTTGCTCATATTTGTATACTTCATAGTGACAAATATTTTCTTTTATGATGACAGCACTGCCACCTCTGGTAGTATTATCAGGGTGTAAGGCATGGTATGTTTTTTTTAAATATTTATTTATTTCAAAAAACTTAAAAACGAATACAATTGAACCTCGCCAAATCGAAGTTTATCGGCGAGATACGCTCATTAACATTTTTGTAGCCCTTTATTTGAATATATGTTTCTGTTGTGAAATGAGTCTCAGATATAAGACCCACGTCGATATTCTCTGTGCTTAGGACTACTTGCAACTCAGTTTGATGTTTTTGTAGTCCATTTGCATTCCAAGTCATAATCTTTAATGAGTTAATCATTTTGATTTCTGTGAGTGAGTAGCTACGTTAGCGCTACTTTCCAGTTTTTTTAGTCTGTTGTCAAATGAGGTCATCAAATCGAGAATTTTGTTTATTTTTTCATCCGTATTTGCGCGAAGCTCAGGCTGTGGTTGATGATTCTTATTAGCTTTAGCCATTTGTGCAAAAGTAATATTTTTAACTATTTTGTTATTATTATTTTTACTAAATTTTGAAGTTTCAGTTTTACCTGCTGATTGATTAGAGGTTGTACAAGTTGTCGGGCCCTTCTTCTTCATTGCTTTGGATTTCATGTTTTGAAGCTCTTTAGCTACAACAAGCCCCTGTAGTTGGCAGGATGAGCTTCGCCACAGTGAACACATTTTGGTTTTGCCTCAGCTGGTTTCTGGCAATCCTTAGTTAAATGTTTACCCGTGCACTTTACGCGTCTGGGTTCTTTCGAGCAGTATTTTTGTGTGTGGCCATAAGCCTGACATCTCTTGTATTGAGGTATCAGTTTTGTGGTCTTCAGTGGTTGGATATCCACTTTGCAACCTAGCGCCGATTTTATGTTATATATTTTATTTATGTCCTCGTCCTCCTCAAACGAAAGCACGAACATATTTAATGGTGATTTATTTCTCCAGCTCAGTTTATTGACCGCTTCCTGGATCTTATAACCTTTTGATTTTAGGTCCTCTACTATTCTCTCTGGCAAACAAGAGGAATGTAAGTTTTTCGCAATGACTCGTATTGGTCTGTCTTGCTTATTCTCATATGAGTACCATAAGAGCCCATTTTGTCGAATCAACTTAGTAATAGCTCTATATGAGTCTTCATTAATAGCATTTATTTTCAGGTTTTCGCCATTCAGCGTTTTTGCAGTAAACGTCACGTTAGGTATGCTTGTCATGAGTAAGTCATAAAATTCTTGGTAGCTCTTGACATTTTCAATAATTATAGGTGGTGGTTGGGGCACCTTCTTAACTTTTTCTTGTTTTGGCTTTTTACTAGACTCTGATTCTAGCTGTTGTAGTGGGGAGAGTGAAGCGTTAAGCTTTCGTTTCTTCCTGCTTTTTTGTCGGACCCAGTCAGTTTCTTTAGGTAGCTCCTCTTCATCCGTCTCATAATCATCGACATCGACAGGAGGAGCCTTGATGACACGACGTTGGCTTGGCGATTTGTCTTTTTCCTCTTGAACTTTTTTCAGTTGTTCCTGAAGGTTTTCTATTTGGTCCTGGAGATCCTTTACTAGGCGTTGTAGTTTTTCACGTGCCGCCTTCTCTTCTAAATAGTGGTTGTATATGAATTTCTCTTTTGCTGTTTCAATCTTTAGCTCGTGTGTAGCCATTATAATAGACTAATGTAACTGCTCCTTAACAATTGTTTACATTACTTGAACAACATAAATTTGCGTGATTCACTATCGGTATCTGGGTCATCGCGGTGTCTGCTGCGTCAGCGCGGCGCGCGGCACGTACGCGCAAGAGAGCGTTAGACAAGCGACCAATCTCAGCGGAAGACAGCTGATCACTCATCATTTAGATGCCTATGATAATAATTAGAATGCTGATTAATTGAAACTGATTAATCATAATGCTGAAGAGTTTGTTTTTCTAATTTCACAGGCTAACTGGACCGATTTTAATTTATATAGGCTATAGAGTACACATCATGGGAGGTTACTTTTATGCGAGAATTCTGGTTTCCACCGAGTATCATATTTACGTAGATAAAGTCGCGCGGAACGTCTAGTATCACAATATACATAGCTACATAATAATATTATGTTGGGTGGTAGAGTTTCGGCGACCCAATCTAATTCAGTGGCCCCCAACCATTTTTTCATGAGGGCCACAAACATGTTTTGGTCTTAGTGTCGCTGGCCGCAACAAAATTTTTTTAGGGTTAAAAATAACATTCTTTATAATTAACGATTTAAAAATACAAAAAATGTAACGACTATCACGTAGACTTTACGTTATTTTGCCGGGGCAGGGCACGAATTTCAAAATTGTTAAACATCACGCGGGCCACAAATAAAGTCCCGGCGGGCGGCCGTGGGTTGGGGATAGCGGATCTAATTTATAGCAAAACGGCCAGTCGGCGTACGGTTTGTCCCACCTGTCGCCCATGTCCGACCAATTCCGGTCCCCGTCTGCTGTCCAACGGTTTTTATCCCACACGTCCTACGGCTTCTATTGAAGCGTTTTTATTAAAGCCCGTAAGTTTATAAGTTACTAGCTGTCCCGGCAAACGTTGCTTTGCATAATATATTTGCAATATTATTTTTAGTGTCCGACCGAAACTAGTTTTACGACCGAAACCGAAACCGAAAACGAATTTCGGCAATGGTGTCTATTTCGGCCGAAACCGAAACCGAAACTTCCTTACGAGGCTCATATTTTGAGGGAAAAATAAAGAAAACGTTATTATAATCAGTTAGTCTTTATTGCTTTCTCTTTAAATCAGATAGATTTCTCTTTAAATCACATAGTTACTAATATCAAAATCACAATAGGTATAAGTAGTTACTACTAATTACTAATAAAATAAACAGAAATAAGTCACTTTTATCTTTAGAACAAATAAACTTAAATTTCTTTCTTATAAACTCAGTTTTACACTTTTTATGACCCTTCAGTCAAAAAGGTAAAAAAAAAGAAAAAAGACAAAAGCTAAACGACTATATTATATAATACTATAAATTAAGTATAAACTATGATCGTAATCACAAGAATGCAGAACAAGAGGCGACGACATCTACATAACCTGTCCCATAGTCGGGTCTTTTACCTTAATAATTTCTCAAAACAAATTTGGTAGTACCTACGTAAGTTAGTATCTACTGTACTTGCCACTTGGATATGGTGATAAATACTAAAATGAACTTTGAAACTCCGAATCCATAATATTATCACCATGAAATGCACTATAATAGTCATTACTAACTACCTAACTAATGTTTGTATACGTATAGCATTTGCGAACCAAAAAAAATATAGGTTAAATTAAACTTGATTATACTTTTAAGTTTTATCAGTCATATTGAATATTATTTTTTGGATGTTTACTATCTGCTCTTATGTTATAACGACATAAAACGAGATAAAACTTACCAAATTCAAAATAAATCACTAGAAAAACGCCACCACCACAAAACAAAACGAACAGCAAACAAACAAGCGAGCGAATAACGACATTGGCTCTGATGACTGATCGGATAACAGCGCGGAAACTCCCGAATGCACATTCGGTTTCGGTCGTAGTTTCGGCAAGTTTGCCGCCGAAAACGAAACCAAACCGAAACTCGTGTTTTTACCGAAACTCAACCGAAAACGAAACCGAAACCGAACATTCGGTCGGACACAAATTATTTTATTGAAGTGACTAAATAAGTATGTCACCATGGCAACGTCGATCGCTATCCCGTCGCACAAACAATGGTCGCCGTCAGTCTCAGGTTGTAATAATTTACTATTATTTATTCAACAAATGCACTTATCAATATATAAAGTACCGAGTAGCCGATTCTCAGACCTACTGAATATGCATATAAAATTTGGTAAAAATCAGTAAAGTCGTTTCGGAGGAGTTCGTGGACTAACATTGTGACACGAGAATTTTATATATAAGAAGATAACACTTACATACTTAGACGAGTTTTTTTTTACTATATCATAATTAAACGTAACATATGTAAATGATAATTATGTTTAACTGGTTACTACATCGAAATACAATTTAGTATTAGTAATAAGTAAGTGTTTAGGGCTCTCACACAAAACTGAGAATTCGCATCGCAGCGTAAATGTCTGTAATAAAACTCATACTAAAAATGATATTGCAGTGCGATGCGAATTCGCAGTTTTGTGTGGGACCCCTTAGATTTTAAACGTCATTGCTATATTTTATAATTTAGGGCTATTACCCACGATTAACAAGTATACCCAATGAAATAAAGGATATAGCCATTAATGTCCCATTAGTGAACAACTAGATCGCATCTTGTAGTTTAATAATACCGCCCGTCCAGTTCAGCGGTTTGGGTGTGAAGAGATGACAGATAGACAGTCACACTTTCGCATTTAGAATATTAAGAATGGGTGGCAAGTTGAACTTACTGAACACAGTCATGTGCTTCGTGGCGACGTCCTCGGCCATGAACGTGGAGACGACGCAGGTGTAGTTGCCGGAGACATCGGTGCCCAACTTGACGATGCGCAGCGCGCGGTACTCGGTCAGCGGGTCGGCGGACGCGCGGTGCGTCAGGTCCACCCGCCCTCGCAGAATGCCGATGGCCTGGGGCTGGTGGCCCGCGATCCACTGGTACACGGGCCGCGTCCGGCTCTGGAAGAACCATTTCAGCACCAGCCCGCGCGTGTCGTTCCCGTACTCGAAGTCACAGTCCAACAACGCGGAGTCCTCAGCTCCGAACTGAACCACTTCGGGCACTGTCAATTTCACTATCCTCACAGCATCCATTTCTGAAACAAAGGAAACGTTATGTTAAAATAGTTTTATAGCAACAAAATAATCAAGGTCCCAGTTTGTTAAAAACCAAGACGAAACTTGTGCACACACTTATATTCTCCATCTTTCTTTAAGGAGACATGGACTCTGAAGTCTGCAGACCGCAGACGTATCGACGCCTTCGATATGTGGTGCTGGAGAAAAATGCTCCGAATCCTATGAACTGCATTCAGAGCCAACGCATCCATTCTGGCTCAACTTAACATAAAAAACAAGGGTCTCTATCATCTGCATTCTCAAACGCATTTTAGAATACTTCGGACACATAACCAGAAAAAAGGAGAGAACCTTGAAAAACTCATGGTTACTGGCAAGAAAAGTACCACGAGGCCGCAGTCCCATGCGTTGGTCCGATCAAATCCGCAACACACTTGAGTCCACCGTCTACGAAGCTCTTCGAGTAGCCGAATATAGGAATAGCCGGCGTGACACCATAAGAAGAAAGGTCATAGAAGAGGGAGATCACGACCCTGAGACATGAGGAACGTTACATACAAACACCGTGCCGAAGTCTGCCACCGCCGCAGTGTTCGGGTGTTAGGTTTTTTTCGTTACGGAATTTGTTGATTCGATCACCGCGCTCAAAACCCGCGATGAAAGCCATGCAATGGCTTAGCAATAATTATTGTCCGTGTCAAACATCCATATTTCCATATACATATCCATACTTCCATACTAGTCCATACTAGTCTATACTAGTCCATACTCCATACTAGTCCATACTTCCATACTAGTCCATACTTCCATACTTCCATACTAGTATTATAAATGCGAAAGTGTGTCTGTCTGTCTGTTCGTCTGTCTGTCTGTCTGTCTGTCTGTCTGTCTGTCTGTCTGTCTGTCTGTCTGTCTGTCTGTTACCTCTTCACGCTCGAACCGCTGAACCGATTTTGCTGAAATTTGTCATGGAGATTCTTTGAGTCCCGAGAAAGGACATAGGATAGTTTTTATCCCGGAAAAATGTACGGTTCCCGCGTGATAAACGAAATTTTGGCGCAACGAAGTTGCGGGCATCATCTAGTTAGGATATAAAAGTCATAAATATAAAATAGATGAAGTAAGCAAATGAATGAACAACGGTTTAAATTATATTTAAATAATTAACTGACACTAATGGATGATCCGAGTGCAAAATGCTGTTCCCTATTTCGATGATAATCAATAATCTGTAACCATCGAATTTCAATAAAAAGGAAGCACAGCTCTCATTCATTTGCCGTTTTCATTTTGGTTGAATAAAAAATCGGCAACATATTGGGCAACGGTAGTTGATTTCCATCTGCAGATGACCCGTTTGCTCGTTTACCCCCTAATCTTAATATATATAAATCTCGTGTCACAATGTTTGTCCTCAATGGACTCCTAAACCACTTAACCGATTATAATAAAATTCGCACACCATGTGCAGTTCGATCCAACTTGAGAGATAGGATAGTTTAAATCTCAAATTATAGTCGCAATTTTAATTTATTGCTAATTATTTGTCTGTTATTATTTGACAGTCACAATTATCTGTTAACTCCAAATGATTCTAAGAGATGTCGATACCTTTCGACTGGGTTGAGTAAGTAACGGCTACTGGGTACTTTATATATTGATAAGTGCATTTATTGAATAAATAATAGTAAATTATTACAACCTGAGACTGACGGCGACCATTGTTTGTGCGACGGGATAGCGATCGACGTTGCCATGGTAACATACATATTTAGTCACTTCAATAAAATAATATGGAAAAATAATATATTTAGTCACTTCAATAAAATAATATGGCAAAATAATATATTATGGCAAAGCAACGTTTGCCGGGACAGCTAGTTTTATTATATAATAATAATGTTTTTTTTGACTAGCGCATTCATTGAATGACACCATTCAATTGAATTTATATAATTAAAATTTTTTATAAATTATATAAATTCAATTGAATGGTGTCATTCAATGAATGCGCTAGTCATTCAATCGAATCGCAGATTGAACCAGATGATACGTCTGAAATGACTTATTCATTAACTTAGCTTTGTTACACCCTATATGCACAGAATAAAATAACCATTTGTTTCTCAAAAATTAATAATGTGTATAGTTATTTCAGTTGTTTTGCATAGCTAGCAAGTTTTAAATATCGTTGTAATATCTTAGTAATAACACTAGCATTGGCAGTAAAATAATTTTGTTGATGAAATATTTCGCTTATTTAATCTATTCCAACTTAAATAACTATTCAAAACAATGAATTATTGTGTAACAGAATTATTTTAAAGAGCTTGGAACATTATTAATTCAATTGCCAATGTCAAAATTGAAAAATTTGCTATTAAGCAATAATATTATTTCATACGATAAACAATTTTGTATCTAACTTGTGAATAATAATTACCTGATGTTTCAGTAATGAGGAATGCTTATGATTTGCGAATTTTGTAAATTAAAATGATTATATTTCTCGTTTTAAATTATTTTTTATGTAATTATCTATATTTAATTGGTATAAATGATGAATAAATCGAAAATTGGACTGTATTTAAATATTTGACATACCTACTGCTTTTGGTTGCCAGTCACATTTATAATAATTAACCAGCTGATCCGGCAAACTAAGGGCCTGTTTCACCACTTCCTGATAAAGTGCCGGATAGGCTATCCATAACTTATTTGACAGATTCTCCACGCTCTATCTATAGTAATATTTAATATTAAATATAATATTTGGAATAGAAAATATATTACTTTAAACGAAATTTTTACCTCCATATCATCGTCATCCAGGACTACGCTAGATATACTTAGCAATTTTTTCTAGCCTCTGTAATCTCCTTCAATTTCAATGAACAATTAACTAAAAATAATTGCGTAAAAGGCTATACAAGTAATTCAAGTAAACAACAAATCTGCAAGTGTCACTTCGTCTTTGCACAAAATTGTTCCTAAAATTGTATTTTTTAAATTAAATATAATATTTAAATACAAACCTTTTCCCTCTTCGTCTCTATATTATATAGGTTGATTTCACAAACATAACGACAATGGAAGGAAAATGACTCGCACGTGTAACGTGCTGAATACATGAAATTTGCAAACACCACCTATCCCCTAAATACATCCCCGCTTATCAAAGAAATACCAGTTATCCTGCTGTTCACCACACGCAATGTATGCCAAGCTGCGGTTTAACTTCAATCGCGATGTGACGCGCTATTAACATAATACAAGGTCGGGATTAGAATAGGGCGTGAGATAAGGCATGCATAAACCCTCATTGCTTCTATACTTCACCGTCAAGTGTCTATTAGCCTTCAAGATAATCCTCGTGACTTTTATGTTTCTACGGTGGTATACATGTACGTGGCTCGGCTTTGGTACTAACTTCAGATCAGAATCTAAATATTCGCATCACCTCCACGACGAAAGCGAAACGGCTAAGCCGTATAATTTGTTGAAGTTAGAGTCGGTAGAATTAGGCCATGCAGATTCAGAAGCTTGGCTCTACATGAGATCTGATATCTTTTTCACAGGGTAAACTTTATGTTGTCGTCTGGGCAACATTTCACAAGAAATGTTTTTGTTGGGATTAAGATATATACGTAAGATATATAACGTATAATGTTGGCTAGTTAATGAGTAATGGAACGTAGTTGAGTTGTATTTGAAAGAGCAGCCAAGACATTCCAAAAATGTCTAACTTGAAAACAAATTGTGAATATCCCACCCGGGTCTATCGGTGGATCGATAAACAAGACATATTTTTCTTCTTTAACTATTAATAGATCCATACTTAATATTATGAAGCGAAAGTGTGTCCGTCTGTCTGTCAGTTAACTCTTCACTCCCAAACCGCTGAACCGATTTATTTGTTTGGTATGGATATACTTCGAGTCCTGGGAAAGGACAAAGGATACTTTTTATTTTGAAAAAATGTACGGTTCACACACGATAAACGAAATTTGGTGCAGCGGACTTGCGGGCATCATCTAGTTTTATACAAGATGTTTGTGTAAACATCGTTGTCCTCGAAACCATCAAATGAGCCCGTCAAAATGAACAACTTTTTCTATGAGAACAATGCTGGGAATTAAAAAAAAAGACGGGTTCAATCAAGTTTCAATCAAGTTTCAATCAAGTTTCAATCAAGCTTCAATCTAGTTTCAATCAAGCTTCAATCAAGTTTCAATCAAGTTGTTTCGATCAAGTTTCGATCAAGTTTCGATCAAGTTTCGATCAAGTTTCGATCAAGTTTCGATCAAATTTCAAATCGAGTTCGAGTTCGAGTTCGACACAAAATACTACTCTCCAACCGTCTTACGGTTTCTCCAAGCTTTTTCGATCAGTACGAGAATCTGACGCGAGTTTCACAGTTTTTACCCATCCCACAAAAGTGCTCAACGTCGCTAAAGAAGTTTTCACTTCAAAAATCTGTCTTCATACCCATACAAATTGTCGATCCGGGCATCCGTGTGGGTATGAAGACGGCATTTTTTTTTTTGAGTTCCCAGGATTGTTCTCATAAAAAAAGTTGTTCATTTTGACGGGCTCATTTGATGGTTTCAAGGATAACGGTGTTTACACAAACACACTGTATAAATTTCTTATGAACCTGAGTAACGTTTTTTACTAGTAGCAGTAACGTAAAAGTAACGAAGTAAAATTTTTGCTATCCTTTTAACACATTTTTAACAACTTTCACAGAAACATTACTTTGAAGCTTGTTCGAAGATCTCAAGTACTATTATCAAGAGGTTGAACGACAACTAAATAGCATTGAAAACAGTCGCTTTGGCAGGATTTCAAATAATATAATACATCATTGAACTATGAACCGTAAATTCTGTGGTATAGGAACTATGTTTCTTTGCGAGCATCATAACCCTCGCACGAGCTCGCTCTTCTAACAAATGGAGGCTACTACAGTAATCATGCAAATCGAGAATCTTTGTTTCCTTAAACTTGACTGATGTTTACGCTGTGATCACAAGAGCCACGTTATGACTGATATTTTACCTCATCAAAATTGAATATAGAACCTCACTATTTTAGGGATCCGTACCCAAATGTTAAAAAATGGCAAGGGTGGGAAGGTACCGAAAACAATTCTTGAAAACTTTGAATTTGTACGGAGAAACTTCGCGTCGCCCCCCATAATATATTTCTTGTTATTTATTTTGTTATCTTTGAACTTTGAACCGATATACTTTACTACTTAGTATCGATGTTTTATCGTATTTAACATTATAAACAAGACTGGATAACGCTTTGTCACTTTAACGTATCTTTCTGGTTTTGTCAATAAGTTACATAAATCAGCAACTGCTCTAATATTATCTTTTCTTTATACCTTTACAATTTATTATGCCTTTTAGAGGTTGGGTGTGTAATTATACTCTCGGTGGTGTATAGAAATATAAAATTATCTTAGATACACGCCACAAAATAAACCGACTGAACGTGACCCTTTTTAACCGACTTCCAAAAAACGAGGAGAAACCAATAACAAGCTAATTTTCCGTTTTAGGGTACAACCAAGATTTACAAAAAATATTCAACTTGGTCGGCCGCTTCGTTTGACGTCAAAAATCAAAGGTCTGAAGTATCTGAAGAACCCTCAGTTGGTTTCAACTGTATGATTCAGAGATATGGTGATGCCCCCTCAGATCTGCTATAGTTGCATTACACGTGTGATAATAATAATAATAATAACTCCCACTCTGGTTTTGGTGTCGGTGGCCGGTTTCATTGAAACAAGGCCAAGAGTAATTTTATAGTGCCCAAGTGTGTGCGCAGTACACATGAGCAATCTCTATATTCCTTTACTCGCATAACCCGATGGGACGGAAGACTGACACGACCGGCGAGAGATCAGGCGCAGGACCGACTTTTTACATGCCCATCCGATGCATGGATCATCTAACATCTTACTTGTCAGATTCAGATGTTAGATGATCCTATCAAAGTACCCGTGTAGAGCAAGCGAGAGAAATGAGTGGCTTGATTTTTATTCGGTGGTGTCCACTTTTCTGACGTTTCACTAGATTTAGTTTAGTGAAATGACATATCACTAGATATTTTTAGTAAGAAGACGTAACAAACAAGAATATTCGGCATCTACCGGGAGATCGTGATATCCCTAGGGATATCGTGAAATCCCTGATATCCACTTTTCCCTGCGACACATATAAGATAAGACTAGCTGTCCCGGAAAACGTTGCTTTGCCATAATATATTTGCCATATTATTTTATTGTAGTGACTAAATAAGTATGTCATCATGGCAACGTCGATCGCTATCCCGTCGCACAAACAATGGTCGCCGTCAGTCTCAGGTTGTAATAATATACTATTATTTATTCAAAAAATGCACTTATCAATTATCTATATCTATATCATTATATAAAAGGCTTTGTCCTGAATGACATGAAAATGGAATCAAGCTACGGCCGAAACCAGTAATTGTAGATACTTACTTGAAATTTGGAGGGAGTATTCTTCGTATGACGTAGGCGTGCGATAAGAAGGGATTTTTAGAAATTCCTCTCCTAAGGGTGTGAAAGGGGGGTAAAGTTAGTATGGGACAACTCGATTCCTTAGTCTGATCTGCTCGAAAATTCGCATCATTATTATTTGATGTATTTTATGGAGGATGTAATTCATAGTTTGTTGAAATTTATCCTTAAAAGTCGTTAAAAAGCATGAACAGTTTACAGCGCTTTACAGCGTTTAGCATCGGCTTGCAGCGACGCAGGGAGTCAGAGACGCCAATCATTGCTTTTTGCTACAAGAGACATAATCTGTGGCAAAACTTACCGGGGTATGTTATGGCTGTTTTACACGTAGCCTGTATGCAGGAGTCACAATAAAATAATATTATCGAAATCAATTAGTTGTTAAATGTAAATATTAAGTAGGTATATATTTGTAACAATTTATTGTTGTTATAATATTATTGTTTTCTTATACTTTTGTAGAATTTAGATTGTCTTGAATGGAGGGCTTATATTAAACATTCTGTTTTGTCATCATAATATTGTTAAAAAAATATTTGGCGTTCGAAATTCAAAATTGATTATTCCCGTACGTTCAATTGGTGTTTTTTTTTTCATTGAGATTTAATTTAATGCACATAAGATTATGTAAAGTGCCAAAAATTTAAAAATATTTTTTACCCTTTGGGTACGGAACCCTAAAAACCAGTGAAGCCGTTTCGGAGGAGTACCTACGGTAACTAACATTGTGACACGAGAATTTTATATACAGTGTGTAACAAAATTAGGTGATAATACTTTAGAGTGTGTACGTGTTCCTTGTAGAGAGTTCACTGTGAAAGTAGCGCTGAAAGACGATTTTTTTTCAAGCAAGGGCAAGGGCCCGAGTGTCACCAGTTTCCCCATACAAAAGTGAAAAAAAAATTGGTCTTTCAGCGCTGCTACTTTCACAGTGAACTCTCTACAGTCTACGAGAAACACGTACACATCCTAACGTATTATCCCTTAGTTTTGTTACATCCTGTATAAGATTATTATTTTACTAGCTGACCCGGCAAATGTTGTTTTGCCATTTAAAGTATTTCTACTTCATCACTTGATACAAAATCTTACCCCTCTTTTATCCCCTAAGAGGGGTGAGGGGGAAAATTTCATACACCAGATGTTAAGTTGGAAGAAGACAAATATACCTGCGAAAACCGCATTCAAATCGGATTAGTAGTTTTCGTGTGATAGTGGAACAAACATACAGACAGACAGACAGACAGACAGACAGACAGACAAAAACTAACCACATTTTTGGCTTCTATAGCGATGTAGTGACACCCCCGCTTATTTTTTTTTTTAATATTTATAATGTACAGAATTTTCATTTCTACAATTATTATATGTATAGATGAGTAAATTATGTCCATAAACTTATAATATACTGTCGTAATTATGTCTTGACTCTTGACTGACCTGACTGGCTGAAAAAAAATAGTATTCTAAATTCGAAATTCAAATTTTATGCATGACAGTGAAACTCATTTTGAAATCTTCAAATTTTATTATTGTGATTTGCGATAGCTGGCGATAGCTTTCTTATTTTAGTTTGTGTTATTTAATTCTGAGTCTCAGACCAATAAAAAAAGATAGACAGAGCCATCCATGCTACGCGGTGAGGCAGGCAATAGGAAGCCGATACGGCCATAGGAAGCCGGCCGCCCGCCATTCCGGTTTCAACGAGTGACGGCGCATGTCGTTTTCATCTGTGTGTTAAATGTGTGTTAAATGGTGCAAAAACAATTCTTGTGCTCAAAATAAACCTTGTGGGATTACGTTTCACAAGTAATTAGTTGAATATTTATGTATTACCACCGAAATAACGAATTTAATTTATTAGTTTTAAAAATTGTCTCGGGAGTCTCGGAACACAGAACCTCAATCAGTGCTGCATGCTGGTCGCAAGATATTTTTCCCCATAATAGGGGAAAAATATTATTACGTGCTGTATTATCCTGACAAATGTTTATTTTTAACCTAAAATTCGTTATTCATTTAAAATCTATTAATATAAATAAAATTGGAGTGTCTGTTTGTAGTATTGAAAGATTTTTTTACTATTTGCATATTAATCTGTATACGATACATACTGCATACACCAAACAACATTCTTTACAATTTTTGTCTGTATGTATGTCTGTCTGTCTGTCTGTTCTTAGTTGAAACACATAATATATTATAAACAAACACAATCCAGAAAGTGCAAAAGTAACCTACTTTTGGAAGTAAAAGTAGGTTAGGTTAGAAATTAGACCACAACACAGAGGGAGCCGAGCGTGCCCCCCGCCAAAACAAAAACACAATCCAGAAAGTCCAAAAGTTGGTTAGGTTAGAACTGTGTCTGTGCTGCGGCAGCAGCCGGCGACCGTCACAAAACACGCTATGCAAATTGCCGAGAATAAAACTTGATGTAGCCTCAGAATCCCGAAAATTTCAAAGGTGAGTAGACATCAACTACGATAACATGGTGCACCCCTCCGACTGTTTCAATGTGTGTAGTCACATCCTTATGAAAGAGTTTGTATGTAGTAAGTATTCAACCAATCACAGTACACGTAATATTTCAGTTAATGTCACTTATTACCAAGATTTGTTGGTCAACTGATCATAAGCTAGCCTACCGCGCAAGACAACGCACATCAAACGTTTTGACAACGCATTTCAAACGTTTTGAATTTTGGAGGGGCGCGCCATATTATCGTAGTTGATCTCTAGCTCCAATACTGGGGGGTTTCTCAGTGTGGATTCGGTACAGGGGCTGTTTACCCCTCCTCCCCCCTTCCCCCTCACCGCCGCTCCCCTTCAATTTTGGGATAGGCTTCCGAACCTTTACCGTATTTTTTAGTCATTGTTTGTTTCTCTATCTATAAATAGGTATCTATCTATCAATGTCTATAGATATAACTAGCTGTCCCGGCAAATGTTGTTTTACCTATATTATTTTATTGAAGTGACTAAAATATAAGTATGGCGCCATGGTCGTCGGACCTGGCTCTCTTAGGCATTTTCTAATATTTAAGAAAATGTTAATAGCGTGTAATATTCTAGCTCTGAAAAGAACTGTTGTTTAGCCCTGAAAAGAACTGTTGGTTAGCCCTGAGAAAAACTCTCGCACGCGCACCCCCGCCTTGATGACGCCTATTTCGCAACGGGCCGTGCAGTTGAAATCGTAATAATATTTTAATTTCGCCATAATTTCAAAACCAAACGTCCAATTTTAGTCATTTAAAGACCAAATATTATCTACATAAACTCATTAATAGCATGAGTAAAATAAACGCGTTTAAATGAAGTCCAAAAAAAATCAAGATTTTTTAAATAAAAAATGGTTGTTGTGCCTCATTCGACATAGATAGGTATAATGTGTTGCGGACTTTTTTGTAGATATTTATAAGATCTACAATTAATTGGAACATTATATGGTTCTATATTTTATAGTTTAGGCAGCGTATGCAAAATAAGTAACTTTTCTGGTTGATTTTTTGCACCTTGTGTCCGAAAAACCCAAATATCTTACGGAAACCTATTTTTTCCAAAATAAAATGTAGCCTATGTTACTCGTAGATAATGTAGCTTTCGAATGGTGAACGAATTTTTAAAATCGGTCAAATAGTTTTTGAGCCTATTCATTACAATTATACAAACAAAGTTTACCTCTTTATAATATTAGTATAGATAAAATTGTAGAGGTAAAATTTTTGTACATCTATACTAATATTATAATTCTGCAGAGTTTGTTTGTTTATTTGTTTGAACGCGCTTATCTCAGGAACTACAAGGCCGATTTGAAAAATTATTTTACTGTTGGATAGCCCATTTATCGAGGAAGGCTATCAAAAAGCTACAAAGTCGCTTTTGTCCCTCATGTCCCTTTGTTCCCTTTAATCTTTAAAACTACGCAACGGATTTTGATGATTCTTTCAGTGTTAGATAGCCCATTTATCGAGGAAGGCTATAGGCTATATTTTATCATGCTAAGACTAATAGGAGCGCAGAAATAGAGGAAAATGTGGAAAAAACGGGGGAAATAATATGAAAGGGCTTATTTGAACGCGCTAATATCAAGAACTACTGGTCCAATTTGAAAAATTCTTTCAGTGTTAGATAGCCCATTTATCGAGGAAGGCTATAGGCTATATTATATCACGCTAAGACTAATAGGAGCGAAGAAATTGAGGAAAATGTGGAAAAAACGGGGAAATTATATGAAACTAGATAACGCCCGCAACTCCGTTGCGCCAAAATTCGTTTATCGCGCGGGAACCGTACATTACCGTAATAAACCTATGTCCTTTCCCGGGACTCAAAGTATCTCCATATCAAATTTCAGCAAAATCGGTAACAGACAGACAGACAGAGGCACACTTTCGCATTTACAATATTTGTATGGATTGCTTATTATCTTAAGAACTACTGGATCAATTTTTATGTTATGCGGCAAACATGAAGAATAGATCACGTGAAGGGACATAGGCGTTTTTTTTTGCGGAAAAATGTACGGTTGTGTAAAATTCCTAAATTACGCAAGTGAATCCGCGCGGAACATCTTTATATAATAAAATCGTAGGAAAGTCAATTCTGTACTTACATTGAATATTTTTGTAAATAAATAATACTTGGGATGTAAGGGATGCTAACGCGGACGAAGTCGCGGGCAATGGCTAGTATAATATAAAGCACCGAGTAGCCGATTCTCAGACCTACTGAATATGCATATAAAATTTGGTAAAAATCAGTAAAGCCGTTTCGGAGGAGTTCGTGGACTAACATTGTGACACGAGAATTTTATATATAAGAACACAATCTAGATTATAGTATATTATAGTATGGAGTAAGGACTAACATAATAAAGCATGCGCACTGAGTAAACGGCCTCAAGCTATACTCAACTTACATCAGAACTCTTCAAGTATTTCGGCGAGTCACGAGCATTATGATGAGAAAGTATTATCATTTTTCATCCCGCCGTTGGAAACTTTTGATGGGTATCATAATAAGAGATAAAAGATTTGTAACTTTTTGGCAGTTGATGTTCGTATTCCGCGTTTCAAACAAATAGGACGAATTCATTGTGGTTTCATCGTCATAGCCGTTTACATTATTCCAGTAGCATTTCAGCACCGGATTGGATTTAAACTGAATTGGCATAATGTAAACGGCTATGACGATGAAACCACAATAAATGGATTGGATGATGGTGATCCGTTCGCTCGTTTGCCCCCTAATCCTATATAAAATGGAGTTTTATCTATATATATATATATATATATATATATATATATATATATATATATATATAAAACTCAAAGGTAACTGACTGACATAGTGATTTATCAACGCACAGCCCAAACCACTGAACGGATGGGGCTGAAATTTGGCATGCAGGTAGACGTTATGACGTAGGCATCCGCTGAGAAAGGATTTTGATAAATTCCAACCCCAAGGGATTAAAATAGGGGATGAAAGTTTGTATTATACTTACTTCTTAACGCGAGCGAAGCCGCGGACAAAAGCTCGTTTTACATAATTTAGTCTATGTCACATACTACTACCACAAATTATTATAGTACTTATTTGAATTGTATTCATTAAATTTGTGTAATTGGCAGAGGTTTACATATCGTTAGTAGCTTAGTAATTGAAGAACTTGTTTTCAGTGAAATAGGCTTCAATAACGAGCTTCAGATGTCAAGGTCGAAGGGCTATGTCGGAGTACTAACATTTTGACCTAGACCTAAGGGTTAGTTCAGATCGAAACGAGGCGTGACTTGGCATGTTATAAGTAAAACTAATTTAAATTTTAAATTTCTTAACACAACTTGATATTTCAATTTTGTATTTCCTGTCACAGACAAATTTTTTAGACCTGTTTTAGATCAATATTTGTGTAGTATTTTAGAAGTATAAAATATAATATTTACTAAGCCACATACTTTTCTAAGATACTGAACAAGGCAAGGGCCCGAGCGTCACGAGTTTCCCCATACAAAAGTGAAAAAAATTTTTGGTCTTTCAGCGCTGCTACTTTCACAGTGAACTCTCTACAGGGAACACGTACACATCCTAAAGTATTATCACTAGTTTTTGTTACACCCTGTATAAAATAAATATTTTATTTGCTGCCAAGAAATTGGCTGGCAGTTTATTTGAGTACGAAAATTCGAAGTTCAAATTGTGTCCGCTCGTTCTGAGCTAATATTTGGCAATCACAGAACATTTGAGGCAATCTTAAACTGCTTAATCTTCATTATCTCTCCAAAATTTATACTCTACTAAGTTTTACTTATGAAACGATTTGTTGATGTTTTTAAATAAGGTTGACTTACCTATATATACTTATGTTATAAATGGGAAGAGTCTGTCCGTCTGCCTGCCTAGTCTATCTGTTACCTCTTCACGTCCAAGATGCTAAACCGATTTTGCCGAAATTCGATATGGAGATACTTTGAATCCCGCAAAAGGACTGCATAGAAATTTATCTATTTTAATTTTGACGCAACGGAGTTGCGGGCGTCTTTTATTATTAATAATGCACACGTGGTAGCAACATATTATTGTTTTGCGATCGTCTCTGTGGTACCGTATAATTTATTTCATGAATCATGTCAAGCGAAATCAAGGCAGCTCATTAAATATGCAGGAGTATTAACCTCGTAACGTCGTAGATATTTCGAGTATGGATGACATATTAGGTTGAAACATTAGGGCACATCATTTCATGAATAATCAATATAATAGAATAGGAAATATTACGCATAGGTCGGAGCAGAGGGTGCTACTATGGGGCTCCGGGTCAGGATGGGAACCTGCCCGGCTTAGCTAGTCCCGGCGCCGAGGGGAACGCTTTAGTTTGCCGGAGCCTTCCCTAACTTGGTGGAAGTCCGGTCCCTTGTGAGGTAGACCGGCCGGTCGTGTAGGGAGTCCTGTGTTAAACCCAGGATATCCCTCCGTATACGGCTGAAGGTAAACCGCAGGTGGTTTTAGTGGGTAAGAGTCCCACATACCCCCGGGGTGCTTCAGTAACTGAGGCACATCCCCCCCCGGGGCACCCATGATGGGTTTCCCCTGCGCATAAAAAAAGAGGGTGCTACTAGCACATTCAGTAAATAATCCGATCAAAATCCGACACGTTGAACAACGGGGCTAAAATGGTCACATTTAGCAATTCCTCTCAATCAATTCACAAAATGAATTGTCAAAACTGTCAAACTCACGAATGTAAAATTAGTACAAATTTGGACATCTGAATTGCCAAGACTATGTCAAAATAACTCATATTAATATGATTCATAATATGATTCTCCAAAGCGACCATTTTAGCCCCGCTGGTGATATTAGAATATTGGCAGAATCGTTGTCAAACGTCGAACATAACTTTTTGTTTACTGTCTATACTGGTGATGCCTTTAGCGTAAAAAGCAGAAAGTGTATCTTATTCTAAATAGTCTACACCAGTGGTCCCCAACCTTTTTTTCAAACGGGCCACAAACATGTTTTCGCCTTGGTGTCGGGCGCCGCAACAATAATTTTTTAGGGTTAAAAAATAACGTAATAATTATTTAAAAGTGAAACAAAGACGACTTTACATTATTTTGTCGGTGGGCGTAACTTTGAAAATGGTTTAACATCACACGGGCCACAGATGACGTCCCGGCGGGCCGCGGGTTGGGGATAGCTGGTCTACAATCTAGAATGCTACGCGCCTATATGTACGAGCTTGTAGCAGATCTACGATAATGTAGCACTAATAAATTTGTCAATCGAATAGAAGAAATACGACTAGATGGCGCCCGCAACTCCGTTGTGCCAAAATTCATTTATCATGCGGGACCCGCACGTTTTTCCTTACACCCTGTACATACCTTTATATATTTTTTTACATTACACGCATACCGTATTTAAAAACGTCAGTGGTTGTAGTGCGTAAGCAGTATGAAATTGTTTCGTTTTTTTTGTATTAAATATGGTTTTAACAATGATTTGAAACAAAAAAAAAATAATAAAATTAATGTACCTATAGCTAAATATATTAGCCAGATTATGTAGTACCTAGGCAAGTCACAAGGTTTGTTCAATTTATAAGTATACTTTTCCTCATGCAAATCTTTAAAAATATTAGTCATATCCACTTTGTTCACTTACGTATTATTTTGTTACTTGGATAAATAATAATTAGTGTAGTCGGGTCACAGTTAAGGTAAAGTAAAAAATCGTGTTGGATATGTTTTAGATTGCTTGTTTTCTATGAGAGGCCGGCAAGAAATGGAACAGCAAAAAATGGAAAGGGCGTAGCGACAAAATTGTTTTTGTCACGTTATTTAAAAACCATAAATACATTTCATATATTAGGGAGCATACCCATACTACGTTACCTACTTTTTAAGATTTTTTGATCCCCTCCCTCCCCCTGGTGACCACGCGTAGTATATGCCATGACCCCCCCCCCCCCCCCGCATCAATTGTTCACGTGGTATTGACAAGAATAATTTTTAATCATTTGTAAGTAGAAAGTAGATAGCAAACGAAAATAATTTTACTCATATTTGTGTTTCTTAAGTTATTTATTACAAAATACTCTTTGCATGCTTAAATAAATATGGGAATAAAAATAACGATCACCAAAAAATATTTTGCAATCAAGTTTGCCAAAAAAGAAATACTTGACACCGATATTTATAATTTAATTATTACTAATTAATTTAATATGGGAATAAAAATAACGATCACCGCTGCTGTTTTGCTGCGCTGCTACTTTCACAGTGAACTCTATGTAAGGAACACATACACACCCTAGACTATTATCACTTAGATTTAAGTTTAATATACCTGATATATAATAGTCTAAAATTACAATAGAAAAATCAGAGAAATTAATTTCTAGACAGATGGTGGACCTAAGTGATTTGGTCACGTTTAAAGTTAAACCGAACCGAAAGATCACAATTAACATTGAATTGACATGATCCGACTACATGACGTTGGTCTGTCAACTACCTAGGAATAAATTTCCTCGATGGTACATACAGCTAGTATTTACTAGCTATATTTTAGTCACGACTGTAGTTCAAATTGTAATCGAACACCAAGATGTCCCGCGCGGCTTCTCCCGCTTAAATTAGGAATTTCACGGAAACCGTACATTTTCCCGCAAAAAAATAAATTATGTCCCTTTATGTGGTCTACTCTATATCTGTGGCATATAACATAAAAATTGCTCCAATATTTCGTGAGATAGACTTTTTCTAATAATTTTTTCCCGTTTTTTCCACATTTTCCTCTGTTTTCTATTAGTCTTAGCGTAATAATATACATACAGACCTCGCCTCGGCCTTCCTCGATAAATGACCTATAGATATAGCTCGATAAATCTAAACACTGAAAGATTTTGAAAAATCGGACCAGTACTTCTTGAGATTAGTGCGTTCAAGCAAACAAACTCTTCAGGTTTATAATGTTGGTATAGATGTTTTTAAATCGAGTCGAACTCGAGTCTTGATCTTATGCTAAGTACTGACATACGGTTTTGCTCGATAGTTTTACTCCAAATCGAGCAATAACCACCATGTGGACCGCCAACACGCTCGAAGGCTCGCTTCGAGCCGGCTCGATGGAATTAAATAATACGAGTATGTCAAATATGTCATTTTCTTCGATTTGGAATAAAACTATCGAGCAAAACCTTATGTGAGTACTTAGGATAAAAGACTATAAAAAGCACCAATAATAGGGTCATAATAGGTATAATATGGCAGTGATGAAAATGATTATGATGAATGTAATTTGCATAGTAGCATAATATGCTTTCCGTTCTTAAAACAACTCCGAAACTTGTATCTATTAAGAATCAGGAGTTCTCTCGACAGCACCTTCCGAACCATGGTATACCTCGGTGCAAAAAATTACTTGTTGGCAGCATAATATGCTTAGAACACTTCTCACGAAACAGAAGTCACCACATGTTTCTGTATAAATTTTGAGGAGTTCCCTCGATTACTTTGGGTCCCTTTATCATATCACCACTTTTGTGAATATTGGGATGGGAATATTTGTGAAAATTGGGATACCCTATACAGCAAAAGAAAATTTTTGAAAATCGGTTCACAAACGGCGCAATAATCGTTGAGCATAAAAAAATGAACATAACACCTCCCCCATTTTGAAAGTCGGGAAAAATAGTAGCCTATATGTTATTTTGATGTATTTAATGCTATATTATTGTAAAGTTTTATTAAAATCCATTCAGTAGTTTTTGCGTGAAAGAGTAACAAACATCCAAACAAACTTTCGCCTTGGCCTTTATAATAACCAAGCTTGACAGCTTCACCAAACTTCAAAGTGCCTGACAAGTGACAACAGTGCCTGTTTTTTTTAATGGCTGTTGGTTATAATAATTATTTATAAATAACCTAAATGTCAGTGTCAAATATTAAATGGCGAGAAAAAAAAATCGTATGACGTTTCTCTCGGCAAAATTGACTACGTGACAAAACTCTAGACCCCACCTAAATGGGTCACGTAGCATGGGTATGCTCCCTTATCTAAGCTATGAACAAATTAAAGTGTATGCTTGAACCAATCTATGTACAAATTTTGGAAGCTTGAATCACTCTCCTCTGTTGGCAAAATAGGAATCCCATTTTTACAGAGGTCTTTTTGATTGATTATTCTGTGTTATAAAAGTTGACTAGTAGAGTAGTAATTCAAAGGCAAAGACATGATGAATACTGACAATGAACATTAATTTCTTAGCTTTAGTCATTGCTGAGAAAAATCGATATCGCTACAGCCAAATTATTAAGGCGTCGTCTTAAGGATAAACCCCAATTTGTTATTCCGTGACTCCCGGTTTACCTAGTTACAATATAATTAACGAAATGTAAAAAATATGAGATATAAAGCACAATATTCAAAATACTTAAAAAACTGTAAACATTTTAATAAGACGTAATACTTTGGCTGTAATTAATTTACAAACTCAACTCTGACAAAAATCTATTTCATCGAAATATAAGTAAGTATTAACTAGGATAATTATTATACATTTTATTTGAATAAATTGTTAGTAAATCTTTATTAAAATCTTCTGAACCGAACAATTTTGTTTCTTAATATTCATTTCCAAAGATATTTTAAATAAACATGAAAAATAGAGAACATCCGCCCCTAGTAACTACAATTTTATGCTAAGCTAAAATGAATCTTATTGCGATGCGTATACGCTTGGTCTTTGGTTGTCTGCAAGGTTATCGTTTTGGATTGAGATTAATCCCCACCTTAAGCGGATTTAGCCTAAAGAGTAAGTACAACTAAACACACATATTATTATGTATGTCATTTATTACATTTTTAGAATTTAATTTGTGTCGAGAATAATACATAACCCATAAGGCATCGATAATACAGTCTATTCACGTGCCGCCTTTTAAATATTCAGTGAACTCGCCCGGAAACAACCACGAACATATAATTTACTGTATATTGTCATTTTGTAGAAGGTTTACTAAGCAAATATTTATGTTAGTTATTGTTTATACACATATTTTGAAGTTCATATTTCGTTCATTTCATGTTTCTATAATAATGTTTACTCGATAATTTAAAGTTTTTCAAGCATATAATTTAACTGGATATAACGACCGTAACTTACTTATTCTGATGTGTTATTTAAAACAACTAGATGCATTTGAAATTCCGTTGTGAGAAATTCGCTTATCTCACGGGGACCGTACATTTTTCTGGGATAAAAAGTATCCTATGTCCTTTCTCGGTACTCAAAGTATCTCCATACCAAATTTCAGTAAAATCAGTTTAGCAGTTTGGGTGTGAAGAGGTAACATACAGACAGAGTGACACACTTTCGCATTTCATCGAACTTTCGCTTTTCGCATAAAATCGGTCGGTTTGGATGCTACGATGCCACAGACAGACACACAAACAGACTGACAAACAGACACACACACAGACAGACAGACTGACAGACAGACATACATATATGTCTAACTTATAAGACCCCTCTTTTTGTTGGGGGTTAAAAATGTTACAAATTGTACCTACTCGAGCGATAGTTTTCAAACAATCGTATAAAACCCTTTGATCACATCATGTTGGATTTTTGAGATCAAAATATTATCAAATATATTGATGTTAATAACATAATATCCATACTAATATTATGAATACTAGGGTTTGTCTGTCTGCCTGTCTGTTACCTCTTTTCGCTTAATTCGCTGAACCGATTTTTGCAGATACGTTCGAGTCCCAGGAAAGGACATAGGATACGTTTTAACTTTTATCCCGGAAAAATGCACGGTTCCCGAGCGATTAAACAATTTTGGCGTCATCTAGTTATTATATTATGACGACCTCTGTGGCTCAGTGGTGAGCGCGTTGGTAGCTCAAGCCAGGGATCGCGGGTTCAAATCCCGCCGACGGAACAAAAAAGTTTTCAATGTTCCCGGGTCTGGATGTGTATTAAACATTATGACGTGTATGATATAATAAAAATCTTAAATATATGTATAGTATATAAAAGTATTAAATTTATTATTTCCGTTGTCTGGTACCTGTAACACAAGTCCTTTAGGTACTTAGCACGGGGCCAGTCTGACGTGGTGTGAAGCGTCCATAGATATTATTATTATTATTATATAATACAATTATACTTATATAATTATTATACTTTGTATTCTTTGAGCCTCGATAATAAAGTATCCTAATATTATTATTTTCCGCTGTGGGTACGGAACACTTAAAACCTTAACAGGCATGAATATTTTTCATATTTCCTTTGTGTTGCGTATGCATGGCTCTATAAAGAAAAGCTTACAGTCCTAGGCGACGCTTTTCTTATCTTTATAGCTTGTTAACTTTATTATGTACTATTGAAAGTAAGAATAACTTAAATCTTAAACTTACTTTAAAATGATCACTTAAGTCTTAAAACAATTTACTAACAAGATGTTGCCAGCAGCTTCAGTCTAACAATACGTCTCCACCATAAAAACTATTTTTTTTCCATGCATCCAAAGTAATTTTTATAAGAAATTTTAATTGAATGTTTCTATCAATTTTAGTGTGAAGTGGTAAAAGACAAGCACAATAGGGATGATAAGGTCAAAGATTAGCGAATTTTGTTAATAAAATAAAGAAATCACCGTAAAAAATAAGTGTTCCCAAAATTTCAGCTAGATAGCATTTGTATTTTTTTTGTTATGCGCCTTCAAAGTTGGATAATTAAGTAGATTTTTTTTTCAATTAAATTTCTTAATATTTGTATACCATTCGATAACTTATGTAATTTAAAGCAACTTTTGTTATAAAACCACTTTCATAAACGCAATATTTAATATACCTATCGAACAAAATTCTCTCCCGATCCATACAAACTACGAAAGAGTGACGTCAGTCTTTCGTAGCACTTTGTATGGAGCGTTTCGGGCAGGTCTATTTTATGAGATATTTAAAATTGTCAAATCTTGGTGAATTTTTAAGCTATCAGAGTCATTATTTCAGCGATGTTTCTATTTTTAAGGGTCTTTCAATTACCAATAAGAAAAAAAAAAAATAGTCATCACGCCTATTCTTTTAATAGTAATATGCATTAGCTGCTAATGATCTCATGTCAATTACTAATAATTACTTTGTGTAACTCCCTGGCGTTGTGAAGTTGCCAAGGAGTTATAAAAGTGTTATTCAGACCTCAGGTATAGCATTCAGCCGACCTATTTTCTGGTATTCTCGGGCTTTTGTTTACAACTCCCTAGGTCTATTGTAGGTTGTGACTTGTGACCTACAATAGGTTCAATGAGCTTCACTTTAATCCCGACTTTACCTCTATTCTCCGTCTGACAAGGCCATTTCCCCAAGACTTTTTCGTTATCGTTTCGTTATAGAATCGCCGATGAAAATGTATGGTATAATAATTGACATACGCGTTCGTTAATATGACGTTGACGTTCTACTCGTCTTCTGTCAATTCCATAGATTTTGATCGGCGATTCTATAAAGTAGCGATAAAGAAAACACCTTGACTCACCCCCCAGGTCTTATTTCTACAGAAGTTCATACTTATATCACAGTGTAAATACTGTGCTTATATTATAAAATATTATGCTTTCAATGTGTCCGTCTGTCTGTTACCACTTCACGACCAAACCGCTGAACCAAATTCGCTGAAAGGTATGGAGATACTTTGAGTCCCGGGAAAGGACATAATAATATTATGATATTTTTTACGCCGGAAAAATGGGCGGTTACTATATTTGTTGAACATTGATTGAAAATTTTAAAAGCATTTTGAATTCATGTATCTCATTACTTCCATTGTATTTAAAATAAATTATATTTTAATGTTTCTAATGTCTTTTTTTAAGGTCTCTCGGTGTGATTTTTATTTTTTTATATATTTATTATTTTTTTCACTTGTGTTACGTTTATTGTAATGGAATGTAACGTATATGTGTTGAATAAATGTTTTATTATTATTATTTGATATAGACAAGCAATGTTAAATAACGCCTCTCACCAGTCTCACCCCGAAATTATTTACTTATTATTCATTTATTCTCATGATACGTATGAAGTCAGTCAGTTTTGTCACGTTTTTAATCTAAATAGCGAAGATGTGCCAATAACACGATCGGCCCCTTTGGCGACGTTCGACACGCATATTAAGCTAAATATTACGGAATATATATTTTACGTTGAATATGTCGTAGGGTATAATTATTATAATCATCATTTTGTAATTCTAATGTTCGCTTTGTTCATTATTATTCATTATAATTGATCGGTCTCTATATTTTACTAGCTGTTGCCCGCGACTTCGTCCGGGAAAGAATAGTTCATCACATCCCACCCAAGTATTATTTTTCAAAAATATTCAATTTACGGAACACGTGTTGACCCAAACTCTAAATAATATTCGCGCAAAATTTGAAGTAAATCCACTCAGTACTTTCGAGTTTATCCCGAACATAGATACAGACAAGCAAACAAAAATTCTAAAAACTATTTGTTATATATTTGGCTTCCATATCGATTGTAGATTACGTCCCAAGTATTATTTTTTCAAAAATATTCAATGTACGGAATTAACTTTCCTACAATTTTATTATATTACTAGTGGTCGCCCGCAGCTCCGCCCGCGTGGATGTCGGTTACCGCTGCAAAAAGCCTACCCAGGAAAGACACGGTCAGCAAAATGATTCCCAGGTCAATTCACAGAAACATCGACGACGCAGTCATTATCCGCAGGCTGCACAGATTGTCTTTCTGTGGATGTTAATACTTCAGTCGGAATTTCCAGGAATTGCTATTGTCTTCTATTGTTGTCGCGATCACCGGTGCTCGCGCGGGGCCTGAAGGATTAAAGTTGTTAAAAATGAGAATATTTAAATGTAATTTATACCTAATAAGTTTTCACTTCTGCCGGTAGTCCCAGAATGCAACCCGTTGTTTTAAGATAGATAACTAAAGCGATTATTGTAGAGCTTCTCTATAAACAACATTTGACGTTAAGTTTTTTTCAGGTAACAAAATATACTGATGGTTGGGAGCCCCGACTCGTGATAGGCAATGTAAAGTTGCCCATGCGTAAAACATTTTTTTCGTAAATCTATTCCTACTAATTTGAATGTTTGGATTTATTTATCGTTAGTACAAAAAAAAATTACTTTAAATAGGCAAATCAGTAGGGATCATTGGTATTCTTGGTGTATTATATGAGCTAATTCACCAGCTACAGGGCCGGTCACCTTCGCTACTGCGCACACCCGCCTTGGTAGCGCCCACTTCGAAACGGGCGTGAATCGCAATTTTTAATTTCGCCGTAACTTCTAAATCAAACGTCCAATTTTAATCATTCAAAGACCAAATATTATCTACACAAACTGTACTTAGTGATGAAATAATTTATTTTGATAAGGATTATCAGCATGAGTAAAATAAATGCGTTTAAATGTAGTCCAAAAAAAATCTAGATTTTTAAATAAAAAAATGGTTGTTGTGCCTCACTTGACACAGATAGGTATAATGTGTCGCAGAAATATTTGTAGATATTTATAAGATCTACATTTACTTGGAACATTGTATGGTTCTATCTTTTATAGTTTAGGCAGCGTACGCAAAATAAGTAACTTTTCTGGTTGATTTTTTTCACCTTGTCTCAGAAAAACCAAAATATCTTACGGAACCCTATATTTTCCAAAATAAAAAGTAGCCTATGTTACTCGTAATAATGTAACTTTCGAATGGTAGAAGAATTTTTAAAATCGGTCCAGTAGTTTTTGAGCCTATTCGTTACAATTAAACAAACAAACAAATTTTACCTCTTTATAATGTTAGTATAGATAGTATAGATTATGTATAGATAATTATCTTATCATATTATGATAAATTAATCCATACTAATATTATAAATGCGAAAGTATGTCTGTCTGTCTGTCTTTTAGCTCCTTACGCCCAAACCGCTGAACAGATGTTAGTACGGAGATTTTTTGTGTCCCGGGAAAGGATATAGGATACTTTTTATCCCGGAAAAATGTTCGGTTCCCGCGCGATAATCTAATTTTGGGGCAACGAATTTGAGGGTGTGATCTAGTGTGTTATGATAATATTATGAATATAATAATACTTAGTTAAGTAAGCGACCCGCCCCGGCGTCGCACGGGTATAAAATATATAAACACTGAAAAAATGATTAAAATCGATAGCCTATGATCCTTTACGTGGTCTACTTCTTATCTGTGCCAAATAACATAAAAATTGCTCCAGTAGTTCGCGAGATAACCCCTTTCAAATAATTTCCCCCGTTTTTTCCACATTCTCCTATTAGTCTTAGCGTGATAAAATATAGCCAGCCTTCCTCAATAAATGGGCTATCTAACACTGAAAGAATTTTTCAAATCGGACGAGTAGTTCCTGACATTAGCGCGTTCAAGTTGGCCGTTGGCCCTTTAAATAATTTTCCCCGTTTTTTCCACATTTTCCTCTATTTCTTCGCTCCTATTAGACTTAGCGTGATAAAATATAGCCTATAGCCATCCTCGATAAATGGACTATCTAACACTGAAAGAATCATCAAAATATATTGCGTAGTTTTAAAGATTAAAGGGAACAAAGGGACATGAGGGAAAAAAAAGCGACTTTGTTTTATAATAAGTATAGTCCATGGAAATCGTACAATAAAAGGGGTCTTCACTTGCATCAAATGGGGTAGTTCTGATTTTTTTATATGTTGTATGTGATGAGGTGGTAATGTCAAATATAATTTTTCCACCTCGGAATCCTTCCGGAACATTGTAAAATTTATGAAAAACCATTAAATTTTTTGATCAGTTTTCAGTTTTTGCCATTTTTTACCACCAAGGACCTGTTTAATGGTAGAAGTTATCAAAAATTACTTTAAAGAAGACAAAATTTTCAACAAAATGAGAATAGTTAGGTCTCGATAAACTGAATAGTTTCAAAGGTACAGCTGTCCAAATGTGTGTAAATTTTCCAAAAAAAAAACATTTATTTTTCTAGTTTTTACAAGTTCTCGTCAATGTGGTCAATTATTGATCTATTTGACGGCCTAAATTAATATACGTTATTAAAGAAGACAAATTTTTCAACAAAACGAGACTAACTTGGTCTATTAAAATCTGATAGTTCCCTAGCTACAGCTGTTGAAAGTTGCTGAGGTGAGTAAACAAAATGAAATAATATGACTTACTAGGCTTCGCTCGCGTAAATTAGATATTTCACGGACAAATTAGTCCACAAAAAATAGCCTATGAACTTTTACGTGCTCTACTTCTTATCTGTGCCAAATAACAGAAAAAGTGCTCGAGTAGTTCGTGAGATAAGCCCTTTCAAATAATTTCCCTCGTTTTTTTACACATTTTCCTCTATTTCTTCGCTTTTATTAGTCGTAGCGTGATCAAATATAGCCTATAGCCTTTCTCGATAAATGAGATATCTTAAACTGTAAGTATTTTTTAAATCGGACCAGTAGTTCCTGAGATTAGCGCGTTCAAATAAGCCCTTTCAAATATTTTTTTTTCCTTCCGTTTTTTCCACATTTTCCACTATTTCTTCGCTCCTATTAGTCGTAGCATAGTAAAATATAGCCTATAGCCTTTCTCGATAAATGAACTATCTAACACTGAAAAAAATTTCAAATCGGACTAGTGGTTCCTGAGATTAGCGCGAAAAAGAAGCGCTTAAATTATTTGAAAGGGTTTATTTGAACGCGCTAATTTCAGGAACTACTGGTCCAATTTGAAACATTTTTCAGTGTTAGACAGCCCATTTATCGAGAAAGGCTATAGGCTATATTTTATTACGCTAAGACTAATAAAAACAAAGAAATAGAGGAAAATTTTGAAAAAACGGGTTAAATTATTTCAAAGGGCTTATTTGAACGCGCTAATCTCCGGAACTACTTGGTCCGATTTGAAAAATTATTTCAGTGTTAGATAGATCATTTATCGAGAAAGGCTACAGGCTATATTTTATCACGCTACGACTAATAAAAGCGAAGAAATAGAGGAAAATGCGGAAAAAACGGGGGAAATTATTTGAAAGGGCTTATCTCACAAACTACTGGAGCAATTTTTCTGTTATTTGGCACAGATAAGAAGTAGAGCACGTAAAGGTTCATAGGCTATTTTTTGTGGACTAATTTGTCTGTAAAATATCTAATTTACGCGGGCGAAACCTAGTAAGTCATATTATTACATTTTGTTTACTCACCTCAGCAACTTTGAACTAGCTGTAGCTAGGGAACTATCAGATTTTAATAGACCAAATTGGTCTCGTTTTGTTGAAAAAATTGTCTTCTTTAATAACGTATATTAATTTATGCCATCAAATAGATCAATAATTGACCACATTGACGAGAACTTGTAAAAAGTCGAAAAAAAAATGTATTTTTGGAAAATTTACAAACATTTAAACAGCTGTACCTTTGAAACTATTCAGTTTATCGAGACCTAACTATTCTCATTTTGTTAATAATTTTGTCTTCTTTAAAGTAATTTCTGATAACTTCTACCATTAAACAGGTCCTTGGTGGTAAAAAATGGCAAACAAAATGAGAATAGTTAGGTCTCGATAAACTGAATAGTTTCAAAGGTACATCTGTTCAAATGTTTGTAAATTTTCCAAAAATACTTTTTTTTTTCGACTTTTTACAAGTTCTCGTCAATGTGGTCAATTATTGATCTATTTGATGGCATAAATTAATATACGTTATTAAAGAAGACAATTTTTTCAACAAAACGAGACCAATTTGGTCTATTAAAATCTGATAGTTCCCTAGCTATAGCTAGTTCAAAGTTGCTGAGGTGAGTAAACAAAATGTAATAATATGACTTACTAGGTTTCGCCCGCGTAAATTAGATATTTTACAGACAAATTAGTCCACAAAAAATAGCTTATGAACCTTTACGTGCTCTACTTCTTATCTGTGCCAAATAACAGAAAAATTGCTCCAGTAGTTTGTGAGATAAGCCCTTTCAAATAATTTCCCCCGTTTTTTCCACATTTTCCTCTATTTCTTCGCTTTTATTAGTCGTAGCGTGATTAAAATATAGCCTATAGCCTTTCTCGATAAATGATCTATCTAAAACTGAAATAATTTTTCAAATCGGACCAAGTAGTTCCGGAGATTAGCGCGTTCAAATAAGCCCTTTGAAATAATTTAACCCGTTTTTTCAAAATTTTCCTCTATTTCTTCGTTTTTATTAGTCTTAGCGTAATAAAATATAGCCTATAGCCTTTCTCGATAAATGGGCTGTCTAACACTGAAAAATTTTTCAAATTGGACCAGTAGTTCCTGAGATTAGCGCGTTCAAATAAACCCTTTCAAATAATTTAAGCGCTTCTTTTTCGCGCTTATCTCAGGAACTACTAGTCCGATTTGAATTTTTTTTCAGTGTTAGATAGTTCATTTATCGAGAAAGGCTATAGGCTATATTTTACTATGCTACGACTAATAGGAGCGAAGAAATAGTGGAAAATGTGGAAAAAACGGAAGGAAAAAAAATTATTTGAAAGGGCTTATTTGAACGCGCTAATCTCAGGAACTACTGGTCCGATTTAAAAAATACTTACAGTTTAAGATATCTCATTTATCGAGAAAGGCTATAGGCTATATTTGATCACGCTACGACTAATAAAAGCGAAGAAATAGAGGAAAATGTGTAAAAAAACGAGGGAAATTATTTGAAAGTATCTCACGAACTACTCGAGCACTTTTTATGTTATTTGGCACAGATAAGAAGTAGAGCACGTAAAAGTTCATAGGCTATTTTTTGTGGACTAATTTGTCCGTGAAATATCTAATTTACGCGAGCGAAGCCTAGTAAGTCATATTATTTCATTTTGTTTACTCACCTCAGCAACTTTCAACAGCTGTAGCTAGGGAACTATCAATTTTAATAGACCAAGTTAGTCTCGTTTTGTTGAAAAATTTGTCTTCTTTAATAACGTATATTAATTTATGCCGTCAAATAGATCAATAATTGACCACATTGACGAGAACTTGTAAAAACTAGAAAAATAAATGTTTTTTTTTTTGGAAAATTTACAAACATTTGGACAGCTGTACCTTTGAAACTATTCAGTTTATCGAGACCTAACTATTCTCATTTTATTGAAAATTTTGTCTTCTTTAAAGTAATTTCTGATAACTTCTACCATTAAACAGGTCCTTGGTGGTAAAAAATGGCAAAAACTGAAAAGTGATCAATAATTTAATGGTTTTTCATAAATTTTACAATGTTCCGGAAGGATTCCGAGGTTGAAAAATTATATTTGACATTACTACCTCATCACATACAACATATAAAAAAATCAGAACTACCGCATTTGATGCAAACCAAAATGTACCAATTCCATGTACTAGTATAGATGATTCATTATTCTTAAAGGATATTAACCAGTCAGGTAGATGACGCTTTAACAGATTACGAGGCACCGTATAGCTATAGTCTATTGTTACAAAACTCATTCCCAGTTACACCCTAATCTCCCGCAACTTTATTACGGTTAGGCCTAAGCCCATTTGGATTAAAATTGTATTAGCATAAATTCGACTCTTACTTTTAACAGCCCAGCCGTAGCTTGTAAAGGTCAGGTTATTGCCTTCATAAAGGTACATAATTTAACACAAAAAGAAAAAAATCAATAGCAATAGCACAGTGGTCATTTTATTATAACTTGCATGTCAACAAGTAAAGATATCAGAAGTATATAAGTCATAATTTAAGGCGCTATATTTTAAGTAGCGCAAGGCAATTTTACCGCAAGGGCAATTTTATACTTAATTAATTAATTAATTATAAAATGCTTCTATACGATTTTGAGTTGCAAAGGTGTCTATCAATTAGACTAATTTCCTACAATACATCTATTTTCGTTTAAAAATAATCTTCAAATTTCGTATTTTTAAGAGGTCATTTCGAAAATTAAATGTATCGAGGCAAAATACATTAATCGTGTTTCTAGTTCTTCTCAAACTTAGATAAGGCTATGAAGATATGTATATCTCATACCAGATTTGTAACATTTCTGAGGGTCCTATAGAATTACATCAAAATGGACAGTTTTTTCAATATAGCGCCTTATTATTTAAAGACGTAAGTGGATGAAGTGGATAACTTTTAATTTGAAGATGATCGTTTTTTTGCTTAAATAGAGGCATAATTAAGATATTGATTAAAAATAGATTTTACGTATAGCCAGATATTAGCCCGATGATGAAGTAGGTATGTTGCAAGGTTTCTTAAAACATTTAGAAAAAAAAAAGTATTTCTGTTATATAACCACTTCTGCCACTCACGTCTTTAATTATATGATATATCCTAGTTATCTTCGCCTTCTCCGGCTATGTAACGTCGCAAAATTAATTTTACAGGCAATTGATTTACTGCTTTATTGAGACGGCACGTTCTGTCGACAGCGACGCAGGGTAGATTTATTTATTGCATCTCGTCGCTTCTTAGGACATTTAAGTTTAATTATAGAACTTAAACATATATTATGCAGTATTTTCCTTTAAAAAAAATACGCGTGGCACTCGAGGACTGCCGCGGTGGAGCTATGCATAGCATTTTTTATCAACTTATGCAATTGTAATTTGCACACGTCTAGTTGCACGCACACAATCACCTTGCCGAAGTCAGCCGAACTGAAACGACGGAAGACGAATGTTAGGTGTTTTTCGTTACCGGTCGCCGCGCTCAAAGCCCGCGATAAAAGATTTGCAATCGCTTAATTATAGTTAGTTCAAGATCTCCATTTTCTAAATAGGTAATAATCGAATCAGGATTTACTTTGCGGAAATCCATACCTTAAAAATATTTAGTTATAATATTAGGTACTTTAGCAATATTCCGCGAAATATTGCTAAAAAAATAATAACTATACTAAATTTTAATCTCCATTCTCGAAAATGGATCGAGATTACAAATGACTTGACATACTTTTACTAAGCTACGCGCACATTTTGACGAGACTCAGCGTGGCGGAGCGCATACATGTGACGTGAATCATCGTTCACTGGGTATAAAACTTATATGAAAAATGCCGCTCGCCCCGCTGCGCCCAGTCATAGCTTGCGCAAAGAATATTATATCCGTTAAGGTTAATCTGTATTATCTAAGTACTTTTAATTGGGACAAATTCAAAAATACCTATAATAAATGGTCGGCACGTTCCGAAGCAATTAAAGCATACACACATAATATTATTATCCTCTATGTGTTACACAGTTGGGCAGAACTCACCGACCGATTAACCGATTAACTTAACGGAACTCGATACGCTTGTCCGGGGCTGTCCGCCGAGCTCGGGGGTTCCCCGCCCGCCCCGGAACGGACGCGATACTGTATAAATTACAACCCCCACTATCTCACGCAGTAAATTAAATGGAGTACCTGGTACGGGACATTATGTTTCCCTTTGGCACTGGTTTGTTTCAACAGTTTGAGAGAATAACATAGCCGTAAAGACCTAGAATGATATTTTGATACGTGGTTGCAGACACGACGTTGAAAATAGACCGCGGGTGTAGAAGCTCTGTGAGAATTAACAAGATGGCGACATATCCCGGATTTATTTACGTCTGCCCGAACGCGCGGTTTGGCGGCTACACCGCGAGGTTACAAGCAAATAGGTACATATTATATGTAACGATTTATTTAAATATCGGCGCGCTCGCGCTGTCATTTACGTACAATTGCTTGTAATATCGCGGTGTAGTCGTCAAACGGACGCATTTAATATGTATATGTTACCGTTAATGTAGGCTGTTTATTCAGTTAGACTGCAGATTAACAAGGTATTCAGCAGATTACCTGGGTGAGTCAGTTAAAGCGCAAAAAGTTTATTCTAGTCTCATTATTTACATAAAACTTTATAAAGCACAAAATCAATTTGTAGAAACCAAAATATATTAAAGGCCATTTGAAATCTTGTGATGACGAAGAAATAAATTGCATTTAATAATTCATTAGTTAATTATCATTCAAATTCATTTAAAATCTAAAAGACTCAGTTTGCGCGCCGCGTCGTCGTATGTTTACGAAGTCCATCGAATGATCGGGTGACCTACATAATTAATTATTAGGTACTTTTAATTTGCAATAATTCATTGGTTAATTATCATTAATATTTATTTAAAATCTCATAAGAAATTAAGGTGACGTAAGCGATAAGCCCAGGTAGTCATTACGAACAATAGGACACCGAGGCGAGCATAGCAATGCAATAAGTAGCGATTGTAATATGAAGGAACAATGGAGCGTGGTGATAGTAGATAATGAGGGTTAAGCACAAAAGCTAACTTTGAAACTAATGCAAATACGCAGAAACAGATCGCATATATCGAACGGACATAGTCGAAAACCCCTATTTTGACACCAAACTCTTTTTTTTTTTAGCGACGTCGCCACTCGAATCGACAAAAAGTGATCGAGAAAGTTTGCGAGCCACGAGCGGGGGGAGGGTTGGACCCAGAATCGTGATCCAGAATCCGCGAAAACACACTACTGCTATCCCGTCGCACAAACAATGGTCGCCGTCAGTCTGAGGTTGTAATAATTTACTATTATTAATTCAACAAAATATGCACTTATCAATTTAAATAGTACCGAGTAGCCGATTCTCAGACCTACTGAATATGCATATAAAATTTGGTAAAAATCAGTAAAGCTGTTTCGGAGGAGTTCGTGGACTAACATTGTGACACGACAATTTTATATATAAGATTTTTTGGACATAAACAAAGGAACAATTACTTATTAAATTTCAAGTAAAATGTAACTCCACTAATGAAATATAACAGATCGTAACTAGAAATCGTAAACATTCTCACTGCGCCCAAATAAGTTTCACTTCAACGTGTGTATACAGTAAACTATTGGCAGAGTTTACGTTTCACCAGCATACGATAACAGCTGCTTTACAGGGTTGTCAACCGATCGCACACAATGTATTCTGGCAAAAGGATATGTTTCATTATTCTGAGGCATTCTCGTGCAAGTGAAAAGTTCTTTTGTAAGTACTCATAGTTAGCAGATCATTTACATCAAAGCTTCATATTATTTTCAACTGCAAAGTGGCGAAGTGTTGGCAACAGCACTTCACCTACACGAACAAACAAATACCATACATCAAACAAAACTCCCGGTTAATAAAACCACAAACGTTTGCACACAATCCCCGAAGTTTGACAGAGAAATATTATGATTTCCGTTCTATATCGACCAGAGCAATCAGCTAAAAGCTCGTCCGACCTCTGGTCTGTTGGACACGTTTTTATTAGGTACTAGACGTTCCGCGCGGCTTCGCCCGCGTAATTTAGATATTTCACAGACAAATTAGTCCACAAAAAATAACCTATGATCCTTCACGTGGTCCACTTCTTATCTGTGTAAAATAGCAGAAAAATTGCTCCAGTAGTCCGTGAGATAAGCCCTTTCAAATAGTTTCCCCATTTTTCTTTGTTTCTTCGCTCCTATTAGTCTTAGCGTGATAATATAAAGCCTATTATAGTATTTCTCGATAAATAAGCTATCTAACATTTATCGAGACTCAGTGGCGAAGCGTCCATATAACCCGATTCCCATCGGCTTCCCTTAGGGCTTAGAAAAATCGAATATATGGGCCAACGACATATTTATCTAATAAATATTTTACATACCTACTTAAAAAACTTTGAATTCACAATGTTATATGCAATAAATTTTTCTCTCACTTGAAATACATAGTTTGAATTAATAACTATCGCCTACAAATTTTAAAAGGCAATGCAATGTGCGGGCGCAGAGAATCAAATAAGCCGCAGGATTAGCGGCTTATTTCTCCATACAACGACAGTTCATAGTAAGCATCTGTCCTTTTCATTCCTGTGAACTGGTCGTCATGTTCTGTCTCGTTCTAGCACGCGCGATATATACTTGGAAATAACTCGATGCCCGACGAGTTATTACGGAGAAAGGTTAATTAGCAACGCACAAGTGCAAGCGAGATAGATGAGTCATGAAGTAAAATTGTTATGATTCGAATTTAAGAATGAATGTAGCGACATTATACTTTTGATGGCGCGTAATACATTTTATTTTGGTAGTATTTTTTATAATACGACTTTATTAAGAATGCCTTTAGCGGTACTAAATATGACAGGCGCGTAATACATTTTTATTTTGCTGGTTTTTAGATTGACATATTAATATGGCGGATAGTGTGTTTGAAAACAACATGTCGTTTGTTTTGTTTTGTCGAATTTAAATTTTGTTTTAGCGTTAGAACTTAGAAGAGTGTCGTGAATTAAATTAATTTATATTGTGACTTGTGAATTGTGAGTCGTACGACGTAATCGTGTAGTTCGGAAAATATGGCATTAATTCAGAAAGACTGTTGTCTGACAGATTATATTTTGCTGTCGAAGGAAACTTTGTTTTCCAAACTTAGTTTTGAAAATTAAAAGCATGTCATTCAATTATAAATTACCAAAATTGGTAAGTATATTTTTTACTCCGGCTTCCCTTCTCAAAATATTCACCCCTCGCCACTGTCGAGACTATAACTGAGATTAGCGCATTCAAACAAATAAACTCTTCAGGTTTATAATATTACTAGCTGTTGCCCGTGACTTCGTCCGCGTTAACATAGTATACCTATATAGACTTTCATTTAAATTTTTAACCCCTATTTCACCCCCTTGAGGGTAGAATCATCATTCATTCATTCAATCATTTTTAATCAGTAGCCCAAACATAAAATTTCATGTTTCTAACTCAAGAAATAACGGACTTCCATTGGAACTTTCAACCCCAATTTCACCCCCTTCGGGGTAAAATTTTCAAAATTGATTCCTTAGTGGGGTGTCTACTTAATAAACACAACCCTACTCACTAAATTTCGTGGCTGTAACTTTAACATTTTTTGCTCAGCGATGATGAATCAGTCAGTCAGTCAGGCCATGTAATTTTATAAGTATAGATTATAGATTATATAGATTTTGTCTTTGGCTGGCGTCCAACAACTGTGTCATATCGTTATTACAGTTTATCAGTTTCTGTCTGCGGGATAATCGACTTTATTGTTAAGGTGCCTCTGATGTGTATCGACAAAATTTTTGCTCAATCAGATTCAAAACTTTTGCAATAGCAAAATATTTTAAGACATAGTTTTATAAATTATTTCTCGTAAATATAAATTATTTTAAAAATATAGCTCTTATAGATTTCGAAAAAAGTAGCTGTGGCATACGGACGGACAGACAGACATGACGAATATATAAGGGTTCCGTTTTTTGCCATTTGCTAAAAATGAGAGTCAATTAAGTTAGCTTGTTGTAGACATTATTTTTTTGACATTTTTATGACTTTTTGGGTTCCTTATCTAAATTGGACGGCGTTATGTAATAACATATTAAGCGACACTTGAGAGAATTCGAGAAAATAAGCTTCAAAGATTTTAAACTTAAAATTGTCGCTGTGAGCTCATTATTTATGTTACGTGTATTATTTTTTACTGTCAATTAAGATGTATATTAAGTTTAGATTAATATAGAATATATTACTGTGTAGAATATACTTTAAAAATAATGAACGATAATGATTTATAGCAATATATTAAATTTGTCAACGTACTATACGACATTACTGTCGTTTGATTCTTTAATACGATTTATTTTGGGTGAAATAAAGTGCAATAAAAGATTAAATCCAAATATTTTAATGCAAATTTCTCAAATTGGAAACGATTTCGAAACGGAAACTCAAATTGGAACGAAAAAAAATTTCTCAAACGATTTATTTTGGGTGAAATTAAGTGCAATAAAAGATTAAATCCAAATATTTTAATGCAAATTTCTCAAATTAAACAAAAATTATACAGTTTTTTAAAGATGATATTGTATGTCTTTAACCCTAGATAGCTAACCTCCGTCGAATCGACGGGCGCGCAAACTATTATCGCCATATTTTTTTAAATGTCGCGTCCGAATATTTTGTTTCGTTTATTTAACTCATTTGCCGGTGAGGTCGTTACAGTGGCACACTCGTCGTACAGGTAAGTGCCATAGTTTTCGGTATATGCAGACTTTGCCCGTCGATTCGACGGGTGGTTAGCTTTACAGTTAGTTTTTCTACTGAAATGCGTGTATTTATTTTTGACGTAAACTGTGTTTTTTTTTAAGATTTTTACCAAGTTTTCGTTAATTTACGATGTTATAAATAATTTATTAAACCAAGAGCTTAGTAAAATAAATATTTAGAAGCGTTCTTTCTAAACAGCCTTCGACTATAGTGCGCAGAGCAGTTTTCGTCGGGCCAAGCTTCTTTGGAGGGAATAGAGAACGAAGAAGAGTCTTTTCAAAATTCTTCAAGACAAAAACGGAAAAGAAAAACATGTGGGAAAATGCTACTACAAGAAAAGCGCATGACCAAAAGTATATTTTGCTATAATTGTAAGGTAGCAATATGAGGTAAACAAAAAGTAAATTTTTGTATCACATGTGCTAAAGAAAAGTAGTTTATTTTATTTTTTATTACGTTTTATATTTCTATGTGCCATATAATGCCAAAAAAAAAACTGATTGTTTTGTTTTGAGTATTATTTTATTTTCTTTAAGAAAAGTTTGATTGAAAATGTTCCGATTTTTTTAGATGTCTAAGAAAAAATTTTTAGTTTCAAAAGTAAATAAAAAATGTAAATATGCAAAGTGTTGTTTTATTGCTAAGTTCATCATATATCTGTAAAAAAAATCCAGGTCCAGAAAGTGGTAAAATCTCAATAAAAATACAATTTTTTTTAATATCCGTCGTTTCGACGGATGGTTAGCTTAAACAGGCTAATGATTACGAAAATACACATAAATTTGAATAGTTTTTTTATAGTCAAATACCACAAAATAACATAATTACTGGCTTGTCTCGCTATCCTTTATGAAACTAATATAAATGCGAAAGTGTGTCAGTGTGTCTGTTTGTTACCTTTTCACGCCCAAACCACTGAACCGATTTTGCTGTAATTTCGCATGGAGATACTTTGAGTCCCGGGAAAGGACGCAGCATACTTTTTGTCTCAATAAAATGTACGGTTCCCGCGCGATAAACGAATTTTGGCACAACGGCGTTGCGGGCGACGTCTAGTCTTTTAATAATTAAAATGGCACTTTTTCAACATAAAAAAACAAAAAACTTAGCGCTCAGTGATAAAAAATTCATGAAATCAATTTTTTATTTTTTTAATCTTCATCTTCTATATCAAAATCTGCTGCCAGAATAAATGCAGATTAGGCGGTTAGTTCGTTATTGCGTTTTTAATGAATAAATTGAATCGGATTATCTACAACTTTTGTGGATATAATTCGTTTATGCATTTTAAATTCCTGTTTGTGTATTTTGTAACAGAAACTTAGGCGCATAATTCTTTAATACGTAACTAGATTGTGCAAAACTTCTAACAAAGTTTGACATGTCGCTTGATTCACCCCTTATTATCAGGCACTAGGATTGACTTTCGAACACAAAATTAGCTGAATACATAGTTAATGATGCCTAGAATCGATCTGCATTAATAACTAATTTTTTAAATTTTGTCGCTTGATTCGTTATTACATAACGCCGTCCAATTATAAAAACGAACAATAGCCAAAATAGGGGATTTATATACAACATGTTTTTATACATTTTGTACGGAGCCCTTCGTTCGCTAGTCAAACTCGCGCGGTTTCATAAAAATGCGGTGGTATAATTTTCTTCAAGAAAGTTCGCAACAAGGAAGTAAAGTAAAGAAACAATAATTTATACGTGACCAAGTAGAAAGCAATGGCTTAATTTGAGCACGAAATACGACGTTAAATATAAAAACTTTGCAACTGGTCTGATTGAGTCCGCGATACAATCTTTCGCGTGTTTTAACTTTTTAAGTTTGCTGTAATACAATGTACAATGAAAGTAGTGTTCGTTACTATTTTGCTTCGGAGTTTTTAAGGCGCTATATCGAAAGTAATTTTACTGCAAGGGCAAATTTATACTGAATTTGTATGACTATAAAGTCGTGAATACGCTGCGGCCAGAAGCTATCGGATCGCTCGGAAAACATGCAAAAAAACGTAATTATTTAAAAAATAACTAGGAGCATTTAAGCAAAATGCTTCTATACGATTTTGAGTTGCAAAGGTGTCTATCAATTAGACTAATTTCCTACAATACATCTATTTTCGTTTAAAAATAATCTTCAAATTTCGTATTTTTAAGAGGTCATTTCGAAAATTAAATGTATCGAGGCAAAATACATTAATCGTGTTTCTAGTTCTTCTCAAACCGAGATAAGGCTATGAAGATATGTATATCTCATTACTCCTATAGTATTACGTCAAAAAGGATAGTTTTTTCAATATATTATATAGCGCCTTAAGAGCGACCCTTATTTTGTTTGGAGAAAAGTTCTGAGGTAAAAACTTTAACGCTTTAAGTAAATAACGCTAGTGTGTCTGGGTTTATATTTATCGACTTTATTTTAGTAGCTTTAACACGGAGTTAAATTTACTTTTCATAGAGTTATGAAAAAAAAAAACAAGAAACCTTATTTTCAAGAGCTAAAAATATACATGGCCACACCAGAAAAATATTGGATGACGATACGCGAAGAAACAATGCGTAATAGCGATACAAAATTGAAATTTCAAGCGGAGCTGCGTCAAGAAATTGACATTTAATATAGGAAAAAGTTATAGTAAAATTATTTTTTTTGAGTCTGACCCTTAATTGTGACGAGAGTGATATTACCCAAAAATTTTCACGACTTTGATATTATATACTAGATGATGCCCGCAACTCCGTTGCGCCAAAATTCGTTTATTTCGATTAAAAGAATCCTATCCTATGTTAGTATCAATTATACATATGGGGCCCCCGAAGGTCGGGGGCCCCGTATAATTGATACGGCAGATACGGCGGTAGCTACGCTCCTGATACAGTTCAATATCAAAGTACTCAGCGCTGAAAGATAATTTTTTTTCATCTTTTGTATGGGACAATTATTCCTAACGAGTGACGCTGGGGCGCTTGCCCATACAGAACACAAAAAAATTTGCTCTTTCAGAGCTGCTACTTTCACATTAAACTCTATATTATAAAGGACACATACACACCCTAACGTATTATCAATAGTTAGTTTTGTTACACCTGTATAGAACTTCTTACACCTTGTAACTTCCGGTGCTATACTCTGGCCACGTAGCATCATACATTTGGTATGCTACGAGTATGCTACGAGGGTCGCGCTTAAACTGGTCAGACTATAGTTCATGTCCTACAAGTGTCCTACAAGGAGCTCGTCAATTTACAAACTAATTTATTAATCCTTCAGGCCCCGCGCGAGCACCGGTGATCGCGACAACAATAGAATACAACAACAATTCCTGGAAATTCCGACTGAAGTATTAAATTATAAAAGCGTATTTTAAAATTATGTTGACCAGTAAACCGTTAAAAACGTTGTAACGTACAAAATCAGTCAAGTGTGAATAACATGTCGTCGGCGCCCCGGCGAAACACCTGTGACCGGACGCACAAGTCCTTTCAAATGTCTATAACGGTACCAGCCCCTAGCCAACACGTTTTATTTGTCGCTTCTTTATAGAATCGCCGATCAAAATGTATGGAATTGACATTACACGAGTCGCACGTCAACGTCATATTAACGAACGCTTATTATTATTACATTTTGATCGGCGATTCCATAAAAAAGCGACAAGGAAAACGTGTTGGTTAGAGGCTTAGGAGTCAATATAAGGTCTTATACTGCTGTAATGTTGCCTGAGATACTTTGATAAACAGCTTCATTGTATTCCAGCTCGGGAAAAAATGACACAATGAAAATCCTAAATATGTACTGTATCAGAGAAGTTGATTCCTAGGCAGATGGCGGGACCTAAGTATTTTTTGGTCGCCTTAAGTCAAACCCATCTGCCGTCAACTGCATAGGAATCAATTTCCTCGATGGTACCTATATTCAAGATTCTTAATAATATATCATAAACTTATAATGCTATAAGTTTATGTAATATATTATACGCATGTATGTATAGCACACATCCATACGTGACAAAATAAGTAAGAAAATTGTCAATGTTTTTCAGTTTTGTCGCCGCGAACAACAACTTGCGACTCCCGATGCCTCACGCTCAACCACTGAGCTATAAACCATAAAGGTCAGAAATCACTGAGCCACAGAGGTCGTCAAAGGATCAATTCAGACCGCAATGCGATTACGCGACGCGTAGCATTTCTAAATTTGTATAGATTTGACGGACTTCAATTGCGTGAGACGTCATGCAAGACTGTCAATTCAATACAAATTTAGAAATGCATCTACACGTCGCGTTGCGGTCTGAATTGACCCTCAAAAGTCAATACAATAAAATACAATCGTCGTCATATATCTATGTGCAGTTATAACTAAATAAGTAATAGGCCGCTTAATTACTAGTGCAATAGGGCTCAAAATCGTTACCGTAAACGCAGCTCAGTAGCCATAGTATCACGCACGCCGGCCGCAGCACGCGCGATCGACACCGCACCATCGTCACAACACAACACACGCGACCAACTTCCTCGCGTCGTCGAGACGTCCACCCTCTCCGAGCTCTCGCCCGACACTGAGGGGACTATGTTTACCCCTCGGTTCCACGTGACCTGTTCAAGTTTTCGGTAAGTGCTAATCGGCCTCTATCAAAATATAATAGAGAACTGCTTAGCTGCTTTCACGAAACGGCAACGAATCGTAAACGTTACAGAAGAGTTAACTGAATAAAAAAACGTTTCACGTTTAAACCTAGATGTGCTTCAGTTGGTTGATATACTCGAGTCGGTCTTTTTTTTTACGAGTTCCTATCTGGGAAAAAAAATTATATCCGGTTAATACCGGACTGATTTTATCGTCGACAGGCATTCGGATAATCAAATGCATGAAGAAAAGCTGGTTCGATGTATGTACAAAGTATAAGTAGACTAGACGTTCCGCGCGGTTTCGCCCGCGAAAATTAGATATTTCACAGACAAATTAGTCCACAAAAAATAGCCTATGATCCTTCATGTGGTCTACTTCTTCATTCTTGTCTGTAAAAAATAACAGAAAAATTGCTCCAGTAGTTCATGAAATAAACCCTTTCAAATAATTTCCCCTGCTTTTCCACATTATCCTCTACTTCTTTTTTTCAAATCGGACCTGTAGTTTCTGAGACTAACGCGTTCAAATAAGCCCTTTCAAAAAATTTCTCCCCGTTTTTTCCACATTTTCCTCTATTTCTTCGCTCCTATTAGTCTTAGCCTGATAAAATATAGCTTATAGCCTTCCAAAAAAAAAAATCCTTCTTAAAATTCTTTCAGTGTTAGATAGTCCATTTATCGAGGAATCGATAAATGGACTATATGAATGAAGAAAGGAAGAAATATATGAAAGAATTTTTCAAATCAGACCAGTAGTTCCTGAGATTAGCGCGTTCAAACAAACAAACAAACAAACTAACAAACTCTTCCGCTTTATAATATTATAGTATAGCCTTCCTCGATAAATGGACTATCTAACACTGAAATATTTTTTCAAATCAGACCAGTAGTTCCTGAAATTAGCACGTTCAAACAAACAAACAAACTCTTCCACTTTATAATATTTGTATAGATTCCTCGATAAATGGACTATCTACAACTGAAAGATTTTATTAAATCGGACCAGTAGTTCTTGAGATTAGCGCGTTCGAACAAACAAACAAACTCTTCCGCTTTATAATATTAGTATAGATTACGCGTTTGTTAAAAATAAAACACAGAGAATCAATGTTTATTTAAAAAATATTGAGGTATATATTTTCCGTTGATAGTCCGGATAATTGTGAATCCGTGTAACTGAGGGCCGGATAATCGAGTTTCTACTATATTTCTGTAAATAGTGCCACATTTCTGAGTTTCCGTTCTACGTTGCATTCTTTTTCAATGCCCAGTGGTTTTTATAACGAGTGAAAAATTTTCAAATATTATGCTTATATCCATACTGATAACCTAAACGCGATTGTGTGTCTCTTTATAAGAATCTAGTATTCTTATATTATATATATTAGATAGATATATATATATATATATATATATATATATATATATATATATATATATATATATATATATATATATATATATATATATATATATAATCGGGCGTTATAAGATATATATATACCTATTACTACTATTACCAAACTACTATTCAAGGAGTTATCCCAAAGACTGGTTGAGAAAACTAATGATCCCAGAGCTGGCGCTTACCTCGGCCAACGTATCAGTCTTGCGATACAGCGAGGTAATGCTGCCAGCCTCTTGGGTACATTGCCCGCAGCCTCCGACTTAGATTTAGTTTTTTATATATAGTCTTTCTTTTTTTATTATTCTCCCCCTGTTTTATATTTTAGTAATATATTTTGGCATGTAAAACTTACTTACAAACTTTTACAAAAATATATATATATATATATATATATATATATATATATATATATATATATATATATATATATATATATATATATATATAGGTATATATATATCTTATAACGCCCGAAACTTTGTTGTGCCAAAATAAGTTTGTCGCGTGGAAATCGTGCATTTTTCGGGACAAAAAGTATCCAATGTCCTTTCCTGAGATTCAAAGTATCTCCATACCAAATTTTAGTAGTGAAGTGAAGTAACAGACAGACAGACACACATTATATTAGTACTAGATGACGACCGCAACTCCGTTGCGCCAAAATTCGTTTATCGCGCAGAACCGTACATTTTTCGGGGTTAAAAAGTATATCGCTCGGGATAAAAGTAACATATTATTATGTTAAAGTATCCCCATACCAAATTTCAGTAAAATCGTTTCAGCGGTTTCGTCTTGAAGAAGTAACAGATATTGGTATGGATAATATGTTAATAGTATACTTTAAGTAAACACAACATTTGAAATCAAACAATTTGGATTTTATGTATATAGCCAGACATTGCCAGATGATGAAGTAGGTAAGTTACAAGGTTTGTTGAAAGAATAAAGGAAAAATCGGCCAAGTGCGTGTCGGGCCACGCGCAATATAGGATTCCGTAGTACCGCTAGTTTTTTAAAGAACAATGGCCAAAATGGACTACAAAAAAAAGTTTATTGTTACCAAGGTGGAACTATCACTAAAATATAGTTTTGGTAAAATGTTATCATTATATAAAAACAGTTTATTTTTAGAAGCTGGGAAAACAAAGATAATCGTCTCTAAAAATATGAATATTGATTTGGCGTTTTTGAACGAAAGACAATGTTTTTTTTTTATTGAACGCATCTGTCATTCGTAGGGAAGTCCATCTTTTTTCCACTGTCAAAATCGATATTATTTCTGACTCGAACTGAATTTGACGCTGATTTTTTTTACTTCAAATAACCGTGTAAATCCATGACTAATAGAAATACGATAGATTAATAATTTAATTAGACTTTATTAAGAGCTAAATATTCTTTTAAATAACGAAAATAGAAACTAATAATCTTTCTGAAAAAAATCGATATTACAGTAACCGATCGACTGTGGACCTCCCTATTTTATGACAAGTAAACAAAAGATTCATATTTTTCTGCGCAGACCGTCTTGTACCTTTGGCGTCAATTCAGTGTTCTGTGCGATTTTCTGTTATCTTCTGTTTTTTGTGCGTTTTGGCTTTGTTTACGGACTCCGATTGATTCTACTCTGTTTGACCTGGCACTCGTTTATTGGACTTTGTATTTCGACACGGTTTGGATGATAAAGTGAAAGACGTGGCTAAAATGTTTTTACGCATTAAGTGTCTTACCTGTGGATTGTGTGTAAATCGCATTGCGCGACACACTGTCTTTGAGCTGGATACAAGAGTGGTGTCTTTTATAGCTGAAAGGATCTCTCCTCAAATCGTAAGTTCTTAAATCAATTTCTTACTGATAAAACATAACGCAACACGCTTTAGCATACTTAGGTACTTCATTATCATTTCAATAGCTATATTATTATTTTGGGAGATGAAAAAAAATCTCAGTTCTATTAAGTATTTTATTTTACAGATTACGGAGCATGACATAATATGCCAAGCTTGTTTTGATGCTACAATGAAGAGGGACTCGGGACTCCTCATAGGTAATCACAGATTACATCATTACAACACGGTCAAATTAACTAGACGCACGGTTTGAAGACGTCATTATGGAGCTTGCATGTTAATTTGACATTTCGATGCGTCAAGTTAATTTGACCGTGTTGTACAAGTATATAAATGTAGGTAGTTGCTTGGTGTCAAGAGGGCGAGGGAAAACCGCTGTCACTAATGACAGGCCGTCTTCTTCTCCCTCTTTCTACACGCCACAACCTCAAAAACTTATTACACTATTTCTTGAAACTCCCAGCTTTTAAAAATATATTGAATGCTGTGCTTTGTTACATTTAAATAGGCAATTGAAATTACATATGTTTCATTAAGTTACGTTTTATAAGATTTTTATAGTCCAAGCATGTTAGGCGAATGGCCTTTGTTCTTTGTGTATGATCAATGAATGTACATTTACGTGTTTTACACTACTAACAACATCATCTCAGTTGCTTTCAAAGGAATTTGAACGAAAAGTTCCTTTATACTTCGCCGAAAATATTTTTTTAGTTGATCGACTATTACTCAATAACTTATGAAGTTTTATTAACCGTGATAGTTTTCCTTTTAAATTCACCATATTTCCTACTCCTGTGAATTTTTTTCACATTTCCAGAAGCTACCGTTTAGCTGGCAGAAGGGGGGGACACTGGACTCTAACGATTTTTTCACTTTAAAAGTTAATATTTCACAAACGAATCCCTAAACCGTGAAATGCTCTAGGAATACTCATAATATTTTTAAAAAACCTATCCAACGACACCCCACACGATGGGGTGGACGCGAAAAAAAAATTGATCCCCGCTTGATGTGTAGGGAAGGTACCATAAAAAAATATTTTTTTAAGATTTCATGTACCATTTTGTTGCCATCATTAATATGTGCATTCATGCCAAATTATAGCTTTGTAGGTCCTATAGTCTCTGAGCAAAACTGCGGACAGACAGACAGACAGACGGACAGACGGACAGAGGGATGGACAGACCGAAACTATAAGGGTTCCTTGTTGACTACGGAACCCTAAAAATGAGTAATTGTCCTTATATTATGAAAATTAAATGTTATTTACCCACTAATTCATCCACTGATGTCTTCAATTTTGTTTTTCTACAGTCATTCTTAAAATATTCTTCTAATACATTAGCAACCTTTTTCTTTTTTACTTTTTTTTGCAACTTCTTCCTTCGAATCAATGCAATCAATTCTTCTAAATAGCTCCATGTCTCTTTACGTTCGATGTGTATTACATAAATATCTAAAGCTCGCCCGGAGCTTACAAACTTTGAGCTTTATTGCGCGATTTGTGACCTTTTCTGAACAACTTTAGCCGAGTTTTCCGCTCGTCATAAACTTTTTCCTTTTTAAAGCTTTCTAAACTAGAGCTTCTTGCACTTTAAATGCCAGCATTTAATATAAAATGTACTTGTATTGTGTAATCACAACGCTTCCGTGGGTCAAACGTTTACACTATACAGGGTTTAACAAAACAAAGTGATAATTTAGGGCGCATAATAATAATAATAATAATAATATTAATAATAATAATAATAATAATAATAATAATAATAATAATAATAATAAACACGGAAAACAAGCAATGGAACAGCAAAAAATGGAAAGGGCGTAAGCGACAAAATGGTTTTTGTCGCGTAATTTAAAAACCATAAATACATTTCATTTAAGCTATGCACATATTAAAGTGTATGCTTCAACCAATTTATGTACAAATTTTGGAACCTTAAATCACTCTCCTCTGTTGGAAAAATAGGAATCCCTTTTTTTACAGAGGTCTTTTCGATTGATAATTCTGTGTTATAAAAGTTGTCCAATCGTGTTATGCTATGGGCAATTCAAAGACAAAGACATGATGAATACTGACAATGAACTCTAGTTTCTTAGCTTTAGTCATTGCTGAGAAAAATCGGCATCGCTACAGCCAAATTATCAAGGCGTCGCCTTAAGCTACCAACGCGCTCACCACTGCGGTATGTCCACAAATCAGAGCTGACAGAGTTTTTATTTTTAATTTTATTATGTTGTGTCATGTCACATGTGTGTCATGGGCATATTCATAGCATGGAAGTAAAAAGTAGGTATATTTTCCAGAGCTACTACTTTCAGCATCAAAGCAGAATATGTTTTTGATGATGATTTCGTTGTTTGTGGACCAATTTTCAAAATTCTCGTGTTGTTGTATAGGATATAATCTTAATTTAGTATAACAATCACGAAAGTGATGAGCTGATGATGGGATCTATGAGCAATCGAGGGAAATCCTTGAAATTTATCAAAACACTCATAGTGGTTAAAATGTTGTTTCTAGTAAGTTAAACATATGTTACGAATAAGAGAAATTTCATACGAAGGTGTCTCATAGTGCAAAGGCACTGAACAGAACTCCTGAACCTTTAAAGATAAAATTTTGGAAATTGCAGCATCGCTTAGATAACTGCAAGGATTTACCACAATTTTGCTTACAGTAACATAATGTGAATAGTTTACATTCGTATTGGTTATTTATGCATAAAGCCTAATTTTGTAGATACTTAACTAAAAAGAGTGAAATTATTATTTTTAACAAAAAATTAAAACCGACTTCCAAGGTAAAAACAATAGTAATATGAACTAAAAAGTATTAAATAACTCTTACTCTTTAATAGCACGCCTTTTTCAGAATTCGTCTAAATCTCAACTATTTCTGTTCTGTTCTGTTCATTACTTTGAAGTCGGTACCAGTCCCAAAAGTTTCAGGTATTCTGACATTACTGAACTCGCGATTAAATTAGCTGGTACGGACTTCAAAATAATGAAGACTGGTAGTATATATTATGTACAGAAATAGTTGAGATTTAGACGAATTCTGAAAAAGGCGTGCTATTAAAGAGTAAGAGTTATTTTATACTTTTTAGTCCATATTACTATTGTTTTTACCTTGGAAGTCGGTTTTAATTTTTTGTTAATTTGTATGTTGATAGGTTGATAGTTATATAATTTAAGAGTAACATTGTCCTACAAATAGAACAATCCATATTTTAGGACCATCAAGTCAAAGTATGAAATCCTTTCTATCTCTGTTAGCTACCACTTTCAAGATTTTTCGCAAATAAAAAAGTTGTGTGTCTTATCAAAATGAAGCTACTCACAAAATATTAGCTTGTTAGTAACAAAAAAAAATGTTCTAGAGCTCCTTGACTAGTCCCCGTTGATCCTCCTTGTGATAAAAACCTACCAACACACAGAAACGTAACTCGTTAATTACCTAATTAAAATGTTCGAAGTAAAAGCATCTAGGAGCTTTTTAAGTAAACGCTTTGCTGCTCCAAGCAATATACTTAATAGCGATACAAAATTACAACAGATTGCAAACAGATTTACCAAAGAGAAATATAAGAAAAGGCTCCATGTATAAATTGGCACACAGCACTCTCATTAGGTTTTATGAAAGCTGGGATCAAGTGAAGTATCGTAGCAATATGGGGTCACAGAGATCAAGAAAATATATGCGCTGTAAGCCATTGAAATTCATACAGGCTTATTCAAATCCGAAATAAGGCATTCGACGAGTATCGAAAATTTTTGCGCAATGTCCTTTCTTCTAAATTGTTGTGGTTTTTAAATGAAGTAAAATAAAATATATTTGTTATACTACATTATCATCTATATAGATCAGCGACCAATATAGATCAGCGACCAATATAGATAGACAAACAGACAGACAGACAAACACACTTTCGCATTATAAATGCATTGCGATTATTTTTTTTATCTTGATCTCTCTAATCTTGCTCTGAATACATATTTCTCACCTTATTGACATTTAATTAATAAGAAAATTTAATTAGTTTCTAAATGTGAAAACGTGTAAATGGTGTCTAGATTTTATACAGCCTTCTACACATTAAATAAACACTGTATGTTTTCCAAATAAATCAAAATAAAATAAAAATACATTGACCGTACCATTTTATACTTCTTCTTTTATTTTGATTTTAATTTTTGTAGCAACTTTCTAAAAGCGGTAGTTGTTTGCCATCTCTCCTTTGAAAGGATTCAAACGCGCGGCATATCTAGTTACAACACCACATGTTTATTTGCTGCCGTGGGAAAAACGGAATATTAATATATTCATAACAATTAGTGCGTAAAACATACTTTTTTTATGAAATAAGGGGGCAAACGAGCAAACGGGTCACCTGATGGAAAGCAACTTCCTTCGCCCATGGACACTCGCAGCATCAGAAGAGCTGCAGGTGCGTTGCCGGTCTTTTAAGAGGGAATAGGGTAATAGGGGAGGATAGGGATGGGAAGGGAAGGGAATAGGGGAGGGTAGGGAAGGGAATAGGGTAGGGGATTGGACCTCCGGTAAACTCACTCACTCGGCGAAACACAGCGCAAGCGCTGTTTCTCAATGTGGTATTTCTCCGGTCGAGTCGGCCCATTCGTGCCGAAGCATGGCTCTCCCACGTATTGATTTTAGTTTTCCTAAAACCATCATGTCCTATTTTAGACGACACTCCGAAATTTTACTAAAATACTACATGACGCCCGCAACTCCGTTGCGCCAAAAGTCGTTTATCGCGCGGGAACCGTACATTTATCCGGGATAAAAAGTATCTTTAAAAGTTCTTTCCCGGGACTCAAAGTGTCTCCACACCAAAACCAAAATCGGTTCAGCGGTTTGGGCATGAAGAGGTAACAGACAGACAGACAGACACATTTTCGCATTTATAATATTAGTAAAAATGAATAATATTATAATCCCAGGCAATAACAGTGGCAGTTAGGACCCATTAAAAAATCCAGAATAAAAAAATTAAGTAAGTACAGAATTCAAAATCACAGCAACATTGAGGCTCAGAAGCAATATTTCATACGTTATGGCCGATCCATTTCGCTTCGCAGACAGGTTCAACATTGCACGAAATATGCCTCGAAATCTGCGCTAGAAAAGCTACAAATTCATACGATGCCCTAGAGGCTGGCAGGTCGATATTACAACACGCCCTAAAATACATATCTGTAAGCCACGCTTAAATAGTTAAAATAAACACGTAATCTCCAAAAAATTCATAGAGGAAAAAATTAAGCGGACTAACTTACATAATAATACTGTTTTCGTAGTTTGTTCTATTTTTAAATGGTCTTTTATTCCTTTAATTTTATTATGAGAACATTGCTCTCAGACTTAAGCACATTATCTCCAAAGCTAGGAGATATGCATTGTACTAAACCTATATGAAAAGAGAATATGAAAAATATTTTATTATTTTGTAAGACTGTAAAGCTCTAGTTTCCTCCAAAAGCGGTATCGTTTTTAAACAGACACAATGATGGCCGCAAAAAGACGGCCGTAGGCACGTGGAATGTTCGAGAGTTCAACGGTCATATTTTTACGGTGAACAGATCACAAATTATGCGTTACATAATATATTATAAATAGTATCTCATGAACCCGTACAAAATCAATTAACATTTCACCATCCTCGCTGGTCCAGTTGACGAAACTCATTTTGAACAATAACGTGTGCAATGTCCTTTAAAATGACTTCACCGCTACGAAAAAAACGTTCACAGACCATTCGACACCGACATGTCACATGACGGCCTTCATGCAAATGGCGGCACCGCTTTCTGACATTACGGTGTCAATTACCGCGGGGCTAAAATGGTCGCTTTGTTGAATCATGATATGAATCATAATGTGATTCAATTCTTTAAAATCGCAAAATGGAACTCTGCTTGCAATTCATTTCTGTATTTTTGTACTGATTTGACATTTGTCAGTTTGACAGTTTGACAATTCATTTGCTGAATTGATTGAGAGGAATTGCTAAATGTTACCATTTTAGCCCCGCCGTTCTCTAGGAAATCGCGCATTATTGCTTACATAGACGTTCGATTCTAGTGACGTTATTTACCGCTGTATTATGGCCGCTACTTGATGACGCCGCTTTTGGAGGAAACTAGAGCTTAAGTGAAGTCAGGCGAATCGGGCTAGGCAGCTCAATTTAAAAAGTTGTCAAAATATTATTAAACCGTTCAGCAAACATGAAATGCCGTGGCACACGTAGCGTGCCTTTTAAACTGCTATAACCGCTGGGAATCGAAATCAGCGGACTTGGCAGGCGGCCAATAAGAACACCTTAAGTCGAACATGACGAGGTATTGTATCGGATAAGACATTATTTGATACGATAAGCTGCTTTATAGAGATGTACCGATCATGACTTTGGCCGACTGGCCGACTAGCCGATTAGTCGGCTGCAAAGAAGGGCGACTAATCGGCCGACTAGTCGGTCAAGCCGATCATGGTTTCGGAAGTTTCCGTAACGCTTTTTTACTGCTGTTTCGCGGGTAAGTCGCACACGCCGCCTGCAAAAGTGTCGAATCGTGTTATGTTTACTTCGCGTATGTTACTTTATTTTGTTTCTATGATATAGTTGATGGTTTTCATTAAATATTTCATGTAAGTACATGTAATGTCGATTTAATAATACATATATTTACTTTATAATATTTACATACACAATTTGTTGCTAAATTGCCGCTATAACAACAAATAGTAATTGAAAAAAAAAAAAAACAAAAACAAACGTAAAAAATGGTAACAGGTAGGCCCTTGAAATTTTCACAAAATCTTTAATTTAATTTAATTAAGGGGGGCTCCATACAAAAGAGACAATTTTTGGCTCATTTGTGCTCTGTGACGGTACGGAACCCTTCGTGAGAGAGTTCGACTCGCACTTGGCCGATTTTATTTCAGCTTTGTCGTGTTAGTGGTACAAAGATAGGTATATTAACTTAGTTACTTTGAAAACTAGTATTTTTCCAAATTAACAAATAAGGGATGTAATTAAAAACCAACAGAATCTCACAACAATATATATTCTCATGTTCATTTCCAAAATATTTACCTACAATAAATTAAATAATAACTACACATTAAGGTTAAATATGTTGACTATATAATTGGTTTGCTTAATTAACTTTTAACTTAAATAGTTCTCATTGGAGACAAACAAAGGATTATTCTCTCAGGGTCGCGTTACCAGTTCGCGTGTCTTGATCAAATTTACTATACTTACCCATATTTTATTGTTTCAAGAGATTTTGAATATTTAGTTTTAAACAATCCGAGATGACTATGATAATCTATTTACAAGTCCTAGTGTTGATTTTGGTCGTCTTCTGTACAGTAGCGGCTCCGAGAGGAAACAAAGTTAATGGTCGGAGCGTCTACCGTATAAATTCCTAGCTCCTGACCTTGAGACACTGACCTGGATTGATGTGGAGTGAGGATCTGAGGATTGTACCTTATATCCAATATATATATCTATACAACATTTGCTCGGACCTCGGTATGAGTTTCATTGCACAAAACTGTGACTTCTAAAATAGTCAAAGAAGCTTCTTCATTAGGAAACTGCTGGATTCCTGTTGCTACAATATATTATTCAAAAGAAGAAGAAAAGGAATGTAGTAAGATGTGAGAATTAATGACCCATCTGAAAAGACAAGACATCCATGAGAAAACACATCTAACAACTACAATACCGAATAAATGGAAATTATGGGTTTTACATACCACGACGGCTGCTAAAACATAATTATTTGAGTTTTCACAGACTAAATCATTGCCAGCGCGATAACCCTCCTCTGCATGTGGACAACGAATGTTATCAAGCCATGTGCTAAGCCCTAGGGCTTCAGATTTGAAAAAAATATGGTATCAGCATCATAAGACACTTAACGCTGTTAATTATTTTTGGCCTATAAGCCATGAGATCTATAAAATAGATGCTGATTATTCTAGATTGAAACACAGCCAAACTCAGATATACTCCAGGCATTTTTGGAACAGGCTTTCCAAAGCCAGCTCCAAAAATGATCCTCTGGAGAGATGACTGACAACTCCTCTAACGGCAAATGTCAATGTCCTCATGACATTGACGTAATGACAGGTAATGACATTTCTTTTTTTTTCATATTTTGGCAAGGAAATGACAATCAAAGTGTCGTGTTCGTTTGCCATAGAGAAATAAAAACACGATACAAGTAAAAAATTGAATGCAAAGAAATTGCAACGTTACAACTTTTAAAATAATTATTAAAACAACGTACAAAGAGAGAATATCAGACATGGTTTAACATTGAACATTGGCTTACTAATTAAACACGTTTTCACAAAACAAATGAAGCAACAGAAGGAAGATAATAATTTACCTAACTTTTCACTCTAAAATGTTAGATCATTATTATACTAGGTGACGCCCGCAACTCCGTTGCGCCAAAATTCGTTTATCGCGCAGGTACCGTACATTTGTCCGGGATCAAAAGTATCCTATGTCCTTTCTCGGGATTCAAAGTATCTCCATACCAAATTTAAGCAAATCGGTTCAGTGGTTTGGGCGTGAAGAGGTAACAAACAGACAGACAGACAAACGGACAAACAGACACAATTTCGCATTTATAATATTAGTATGGATTATATTTTTAATTTAAGGCCATCCCCCGAGCAAACAACCTTGACCTAGATACATTTGCCGCGTCGCCGAGATCGCACCAAAACCCTATTTTTTATTTATCTTAGTTCAAAATTGACCTAAAAAAAATTAAAACGTGGAATATGTACTTTATGGATTGTCATGGATCTATTGGCGTGTGTTTCAAATAACAGTAATTTGTAAATACTAAGGAGATGCTGAATATATGCTTAAATTTTAATAAATCGGTTTTACTTTGGAAGCTGATATCATTAGTATAATAAACAAAAATAGAAAATTTAAAACGTGGAAAGGAATATTGATATGCTGAAGATTATTGCTGTATTTTTATTATAGCTTTGTAGCTTTAAAATTATGAGTTTATAAGCCCCTAAATACGGTAAATTACGGAATCTCCGTAAGGAACGCCGTTAATGTTATACCGGCAACAGATTTACACAATCTGTGAAAATTTCAGAAGTCTAGCTGCTATAGCGGTTCTTGAGTTACAGCCTGGATATACACAGACAGACAGACAGACATTGAAGTCTTAATAATAGGGTCCCGTTTTTACCCTTTGGGTAAGGAACCCTAAAAAAGGAAGCGATCCTTAATATCACAAATGCAAAACTAAGACTTACTTTCAGATGAAGAAGAGAAGACCGGAAAAAATGTGGGGGCAGACATTGACGTCCACAACTTACGTCACGTCGCGTCGCTACTAAACTTACCTTCTGTGGAATATTTATTTTGTGTTATAAAAGTGATTCGGTCCGTTTCACCAACCGACGGGGACAATTCCCAACAGGCCGGCCGGAATGACCAGTCGTTATTACGAACGTGTTCGAAGTTTTTCGCTTTTTAACAAGATTCCAATTAGTCGATGGGCGAATGGCGATCGACTCTTTTGTTTTCCACAGTTTTTTTACGAATTTCGCAGCTTATTTTCATATTCCGCTTTGCCTAATTTATGGGATGATTTTAATATTTTTTTTTTAAATTGCATAGCTATTATCGTGGGCTATGAGAGCAGTGAACGAATCAAGCAATTCCGTAACGAAAATAAACCTAACACCCCCCCACTCCGACAGGTACAGCGCGGCAGCGGTGCGGCGGTCGGTGGGGCGTTGTCATGCATCGTCTAACGTCGTTTCAGTTCGGCAGACTTCGGCACGGTGTTTGTGTGTGCGGGACTAGACGTATGCGAATTATAATTGCACTAGCTGTTATCCGCAACTTCGCGAAGATACGCGGGAATCTCTTATCGCACTTTAGTGTAATAATTTTAAAGTTTATTTTCAAGTGCGCCTCCATCCTCTCTGCTGCGCTCCGTTTTGTCTGCGCTGACCCTAAAGGTATAAGTTGGATTTTGGAACCGAGCGATACGCGACAACTGCAGACGACGTGTCGTCGCGACATCACTGGTTTCTATGTATTTCTATGAAATACCCTCCGCAGCTAGCGACACGAAGCTAGCGACACATTATTTATAGAAATACATAGAAACCAGTAGTGTCGTGACGACACGTCGTCTGCAGTTGTTGCGTGTCGCTCGGTTCCAGCTTGTACCTTTAAGGTCAATTCAGACCGCAACGTGACATGCATTTCTAAAATTGTATTGAATTGACAGACTTGTCACGCAAGTCTCACGCAAATGCCGTCTTTAGGGTTCCGTACCCAAGGGGTAGAAACGGGACTTCGTTGTCTGTCCGTCTGTCTGTCTCCAGGCTGTATCTCAAGAATCGCTATAGCTAGACTTGTGAAATTTTCTCAGATTATTTTGTTGCCGCTATAACAACAAATACTAAAAACAAAATAAAATTAATGTTTAAGGGGGGCTCCAAAACAACAAACGTGATTTTTTTTGGCTTTTTTTGCTCGATGTCAATAATGGTAACAGGTAGGGACTTGATATTTTCACAGAAGCCTTAATTATATGTGTAGACATATAATTAAGGCTTAAATAACTAAATACTCTAATTAGCTCTCATATAAAATAACACCATTTTTGGCCTATTTTTGCTCTATAATATATATTTGAACCCTTTGTGCGCGTGTCCGACTCGCACTTGGCCGATTATTTTTAAATTAAATTACAATGAGCACTGAGAAGTTTTATGGGCTATGAGCATGACAGGTAAAGCGCCTTACATTATTCCTGTTCGATGGTAATTTTGTTGCTAGCACTGAAGAGATCCAACTTGTACAAAACCACGGCATAAATCCTGTACAAGTCATGGAGTAGTTTCTGAGTGAACTCGAATTTGATACAAAACCAGATCAAACGGCTACTGAAATAAATAGTTTGAAGCGCTTTAGGCCGTTTGTCCACTACGCCGAGAAACGAGAACGAGATTATTTTGGGCCGCTAAGATGCCACACTATGACGCCTCTGTGGTCCAGTGGTTAAGGGCGTAGCTTGACTCGGAGGTCGTGGGTTCGATTCCTGCGTCAGAAACATGTTATTTCCAAGTTTCGCTAGGACAATGCAGGGACAGACCTTTCTCTTACAGCTGTTTTATCTGCAACGCTGAATAGAGAGTCTGCTTAGTCGGCTGTAGTCTCCTTTTGTGAGTCAACCATGGCACAAAAGGAGGCTGCTGAACGTGATCGAGAGAGATCAGATCCTGCTCGACGTTTCCGTCGATATCGTGGCAATGCCATAAGTCAACAGAGTGTTTTGCTCCCTGCTACTAGGGCTACACTATAATATAGGGACATTAGTACCCCGGGAAAGCTTCCGAGTGTAATTCCGTGAAGAGCTCTGTTAGAGCGATGTGCTAGGAGAGCAGCGGAAGTTGTTCGATAGAGTACCCGTTGCTCTTCTATGTTCGGAAGTCTGTCCATCGCAGAGGCTTAAGTGGGTAAAAATCCCACATATCCTACCCAGGAATCTTTTAGAAGATTTCCCCTGCGTCAAAAAAAAAACACCTGACTGTCTGACAATTAGTAAGATGATCCATGCGTCGGATGGGCATGTAAATGTCGGTCCTGCGCCTGATTTCTTCCGTTCCACTGGGCTAAGAGAGTAAAAAGGAATAGAGAGTGCTCTTGTGTACTGCGCACACACTTGGGCACTATAAAATTGCTTCTGTGTAACTGGTCTGCTTTCAATGAAACCGGCCACCGTCACCGAAACCGGTGTGGGAGTTATTATTATTACATTATGACCTCGGCTATAAGTTTCATTTTGCTCTACGGCCTACGCCACTACAAGCATGGGTCGCTAGACCGATGTCGGTAGAAAATGAAACCTATATAGCCTAGCCCCTAGGTCAGTGGTTCCGAGCCCGGGGGGAACTGCCCCCGCGGGGGTAAAACAGCTAAAAAAAGGGTAACAGGGCCTGTAGACAAGTGGCAAAGCGCTAACGGTAACGCTAACGATAGCGCTACAAAATGTATGGATTTGACATTACTATTAGTATTCGCTAGCGAAGCGATGACTTTAAATGTCAAATCGCATACATTTTGTAGCGCTAGCGTTTTGCCAGTTGTCTAAGGGGGCAGAGGTGGTACCTAAAATGGATGAATGGGCAGAAAAAATATATATTTTTGTATTTAAAATAAAATAATAGTAGGTAGGTACGCCGCATGGCGATCTCTTGAGTTCATAAAGTCGCGGTGAAGCGGGAAACGAGATTCACACTAATATACACAATTACAAACTAATACACTATAAAGTTATTTTTAATTGCTGTGTTGTTTTCTTGAAATATTTTTAATGGAGGGTAAAATCTATATTTGTATGGAAATATATAGTGATTTCGGTTTTTTTCTGAAGCACTCGAGGTAAATGCTACCAAAAAGTAAGACTTCGCACCAGGTTATACCCTGGATCCGAAGGTACCGAACAGAACTTTTGAATGCTTATAGGTACAGGTTCGGGGATTTCGGTGTTGTTAAAACAACTGAAAGCATAAGCTACATATACATCAATTTGATTAATCATCATCATCACAACCATAATTATACCATGAGTCATCACACTATGACCCAATTATTGGTACTTTTCGTGATATTTTGCATCGAAGCAGATGTTTTTGATGATGATTTCGCTGTTTGTAGACCGATTTTCAAAATTCTCGTGTTTTTGTATAGGATGTAATCTTAATTTTGTATAACAATTACGAAAGTGGTGAGCTGATGATGGGATCTATGAGCAATCGAGAGAAATCCTTGAAATTTATCAAAACACTCATAGTGATTGTTTGCGCGTTTTTGGCTGGCTTGGTTTGGCCTTTTACTCGAGGAGTGAAGAAAACAGCTGGATCGACTTCTTGCGTATATTCAGCTAAAAACTTTTACAATATTTTGCGAATTTTTAGAGAAAACGTTAAGGGGTTACAATGCGTATTTTTAAGATGGAGAATGCAAAGAAAACCTAGGTGCGTATGAGGGGTGACACGACTGTGTATCACGTCATCGGCGGCCAATCGCTGCAATTATCGCGCGATGGGTGACCAATGGGCTGCTGCAGGCATGATACGTCAGCTAGGAGCAGGATAGCAGATATATCCTATCTTGTGCGTGAACAGTGATTAAAATGTTGTTTCTAGTAAGTTAAACATGTTAAGAATAAGATAAATTTCATACGAAGGTGTCTCTTGGTGCAAAGGCACTGAACAGAACTCCTGAACCTTTAAAGATAAAATTTTGGAAATTGCAGCATCGCTTAGATAACTGCAAGCATTTACCACAATTTCGCTTACAGTAACATAATGTGAATAGTTAACATTCGTATTGGGGTTTTACGTATAAAGCCTAATTTTATAGATACTTAACTAAAAAGAGTGAAATTATTATTTTTTAACAAAAAATTAAAACCGACTTCCAAGGTAAAAACAATAGTAATATGAACTAAAAAGTATAAAATAACTCTTACTCTTTAATAGCACGCTTTTTTCAGAATTTGTCTAAATATCAACTATTTCTGTACATATACTACAGTCTTCATTACTTTGAAGTCGGTACCAGTCCCAAAAGTTTCAGATATTCTGACATTACTGAACTCACGATTAAATTAGCTGGTACCGACTTCAAAATAATGTAGACTGTAGTACCTATATGTACAGAAATAGTTGAGATTTAGACGAATTCTGAAAAAGGCGTGCTATTAAAGAGTAAGAGTTATTTGATACTTTTTAGTTCATATTACTATTGTTTTTACCTTGGAAGTCGGTTTTAATTTTTTGTTAAAAAATAATAATTTGAATTTTTGTAAGTGACGTCCCGGTAACGGCGGCGATGGATAAACTGCCTAAATCTGCTTTGGTGCGGTGGGATCCAGTTTTGCGGTGGAAATAAGTTTAGCAGAATGTTCGAAACGATGAAATGTTTAGTAACAGTAACAACATCGTATATAGGTAATTAGTTAAGTATTTTCGTAGGTAGTATAAAAGGTTTAGTTTTAATTTGATACTAGATATTCTTTTAAGGCGGGGAACCATATTTTTTTCAGGATAACAACTGGTCGTTGTTGAGCAAATTAAGGTCCCAACCCACATTTTTTTTGTCGTTAAATTTTGAATGCAGTTTTACCTACCAGTGTGGAGGTAATAGGAATTATTTAAAGACTGATTTACCGTGACCGTTTATTGTTGATGAGTTACAATATTGCGAGCTTAAGAGCCCGGGTTACCCTCGAAATTCTCATACATACGTAATACCAAAATCATTTTCTCATAAGAAAATATTTAACATGTTTGAGTTGTTTTTCAGCTTAAAATAGTAATTACCTAGGTTCCTGTATTTACTACTAAATATTTAAACACTAAAAAATAGAGTAAAACACTAAATAATATTTACATAAATTAAAATTTAATTTACTACGAAACATTTCAATTTAAAAAAATATTTTTAGTATTTAAATATTTTGTAGTAAATTTACTATTTATTTATATATTTTTTAGTGTTTTATTCTATTTTTAAGTGTTTAAATATTTTGAAATTAACTTTTGTATAGGAACTTAGGTAATTACTATTTTAAGCTGAAAAATAACTCAAAGATGTTAAATATTTTCGAATGAGAAAATGATTTTGGTATTACGTATATATGAGGATTTCGAGGGTAACCACAAATCCTTAATTACAAAAAGATGACTATTTATATAGAGTTGACGTTTAGTCATTCCTGTACAAAGTGGGAATGGTGCCGCGGTCTAGAAACCTAGATGAGGAGACCTAGATGACGCAAACATGAATGATAAATAATAATTTCTTAACTATATAACATAATATAAAATATACAATATGTAGGCACATCATTCCCCCCCATGAAAGAAAAGAAAATCCATTACAAAAGTAATACCTAATTAAAAGTTAATTTACATGACAAATATATTCATTGTTATGATTAAAATAAATAAGTTTAAGTTAATAAATACATACGAAATTATCAACACTAATGTCAATAAGCACTGAATAACTGTCTTTTATATTATCACTGCACTGTGCTATTATATTTTATTCACCACTTTTTTAAAACTAAAATATCACTTTGCGGTCGCGGATGAGCTGTTGAGGTTAAGGTTACAACCTAAAACGCACCGTCGGCTTAACGAGTCGCCCGGATCGCGTTCTATGGGTGTATGGTTCTTATGTGGGTCAGATGAGATGCTCTTTGTTCCGGTGTGTAGTAGGAGATCAGGCTTTGTTGTGTTCTCCTTTTCCTTATACGGTTGGGTGTTCGTAACCAATTCGTCATCGTTAGCTAGGAAAGCGGGTTTCATCTGGTCAATAGAAATTACTCTTTCGTCGTTAGCCATTTTTATCTTGAAACATTTTTCCCCCCGTTCAATGACTCTGTAGGGCCCGGAGTAAGGTGGTGTGAGGGGTTCCGTAACGTGGTCACAGCGAACGAAAACATGAGAACAGGGCTGTAATGCTGGGTGGACGAAGATTTTTTCTTGCCGGTTCGGTTTTCTCTGAACGGACGATAATGCTTGAAAATGTTTCCTTAAATTTTCTAAAAATACGTCGTCGAACGTAGATGGTTTTGTTGGCTCGAAAAATTCTCCGGCACACTTTCGGCCGTTATGTCCTTGAGTGGTATAGCCTCTGGCCATCATGTGGCTCTGTCGATGATAGTCAGTAAATATCTATAGCCTTGACAATAGGTTAGAGGTCCCACAATGTCAATATGAATATGTTGAAATCGGTCACTTTTTGGAAATACACCGAGTGGCGAAATTGTATGACGCTGAGTTTTTGACTTCTGACATTCTATGCAATTCTTAGTCCACTGGTTTATGTCTTTGTTCATGTTGGTCCAAAAATATCTATTTGCGATCCTTTTTCTTGTAGCGCGTACGCCGGGATGACTAATTCCGTGAATAGCGTTGAAAGCGGTAACACGAAACTGTCGCGGCAAATATGGTCTTGCTGATTGTTTTGAGGTTTCGCAGAATAAAGGCATGTCGCAGTTGAGATAGTTAAATTTTTTGAGATGATAACAGTTTTTGCAGTTCCTCGTCATTGTGTTGCGCTCGTGATATCTCGTTGTAGTCGAGGGGAGAAGGCATGTCTATTTGTTCTAGTCTAGAAAGCGTGTCTGCTACGACGTTTTTCGATCCTTCTATGTGTTCGGTTGAAGTGCAGAATTGACTTATAAAATCGAGCTGACGTATTCTACGATGGGTATCACTAGTGCCTTCTTGTGCAATGCGAAAATCAATGGCTTGTGATCCGTATATATCATAATTTGTTGACCTTCAATTAAATATCTGAAATGCTTGACTGCCATGTAAATTCCTAGCAACTCTCTATCATAGGCACTGTAGCGCTGCCGAGTTTGATTAAATTTCCGTGAAAAAAATCCGAGAGGTTGCCACTGGTTGCCAACTTTCTGCTGTAAATCTGCTTCTGCGCATGTGTTGGAGGCGTCCGTCATTATCGCTAGAGGTGCTATGCTTATGGGATAAAATAATAAGTTGCATCCCGTAAGTGAGATTTGCATTGTTCAAATGCCTCTTCTGATTCTTTGTTCCAGGTTATTTTAGTCTTGTACTTACGCCTTGAACTGTGAATATATGAATTAAGTATGGATTGGTACGAAGCGGCGTGTGGAAGATGATTTCGATAAAAATTGATCATGCCCAGGAATCTCCGTAAATCAGGTAAATCAGGAATAAAATGATAAGCTCGAAAAATATCAATTTTTGAAAAAAAATTCTTTCCGGCTAGAAGGTTTGTAAAATCGTGAATTCTTGGAATCGGGTATCGGCCTGGCTTCGTTATTGCATTCAGAGCGCGATAATCCCCGCATGGACGTAGCTCCCCGTTCTTTTTGGTTACCACGCGTAATGGACTTGCCCAACAGCTTTTCGAAGGACGGCAAATGCCTATCTGTTGCATGTAGTCAAACTCCTTTTTGATCTTGACATATTTTTCTGATGGAAGTGGGCGTGCGCGAGCGAAGACGGGTGGACCCTTAGTCTCGATGTGATGCATAACTGGATGTTTCGGTGTATCTTTGTAGCAAACCGGTTTGGTGATGTCCGGGTAGGCTGATAGTAGCTCGTAGTAAGGGTTAGTGACGTCAATTGTTTTGATTGTCGCTCCGTCATATGTCACCATAGATCCGATAATGTTGAGACTTGTCACAGCGTCTATTAATTTCCTGTTGCTAGCGTCGGCTAATAGCTTGTGATGGCTTAAGAAGTCGGCGCCTAAAATGGGCTGTTTTACGTCTGCGAGAATAAAAGTCCAGGAGTACGGTCTTCGAAGTTTGAGATTCAGTACTAGATTCTTGGTTCCAAAGGTTTTAATCACGGTCCCATTGGCTGCATATAAATTATATTCCTTATCATTTTTGCTGGTATAGTGTCTTTTCGTTGCAGGTAGAACGGAAACATTAGCCCCAGTGTCCACCAAAAAGCATAGGCCACTGTTGAAGTCAGTCACGCATAGGCGGTGGGCTGGCGAGATGGTGCAGACATCCGCCGCTGGCTGCACCGAAACTAGTTTTCAAAATTTATTGCCATGTTGTTTTTCCAGGTACACAGCTCTGTACATTTCTTAGCTCATTGTCTGAATCGATTCTGATAGTAACATAATCCTTCCGTACGGGGCTCGTGCGGCGTCGTGTTACGGCTGCGCCCGAGCGATGATGATCTGTTATAATATCTATACATGTGACGATTATAATTGCTATTATTTGTATTGTGATTCCTCCGCGTCGATCTTGATCTTCGTAATTCCATTACTTGTAGGCTTAACTGGGCAATCTGTGCCTGTAAACTAGCGTAGTCTTCGGACGTTGATGATTTATTGGCGAGTTCCAATAAGTTGAGAGGTCTTGCGTTTTCCAGTACTTTGTCTGCGATAGCTGCCAATTTCTCTAGATCTTTGACATCGCTTACAGCGAGCACGGCACGGGTGGATGACGGTAGATGACCTTGCCACATAATATTCAAAGTATCGTCTGGGATTCTTTGAATATTATGTTCTGGGATTCGGGCTAAATCTCGCATGTACCGTAGCAATTGTGAAGGTTTTTGGTCTCTCAATTCGATTTCACTCAACAGTTTCTGTAATTGGCGGTTTTCTGATTCTTCGTAGACCGCCAGAAGCCTGTCCTTAAGAGCCCGGGTTACCCTCGAAATTCTCATACATACGTAATACCAAAATCATTTTCTCATACGAAAATATTTAACATGTTTGAGTTATTTTTCAGCTTAAAATAGTAATTATCTAGGCGCCTGTACAAAAATTAACTTTAAAATATTTAAACACAAAAAATAGAGTAAAACACTAAAAAATGTAGTAAATTCAATATTTATATATTGAATTTACTACAAAATATTTCAACTCTAAAAAATATTTTTTAGTATTTAAATATTTTGTAGTAAATTTACTATTTATTTATATATTTTTAGTGTCTTACTCTATTTTTTAGTGTTTAAATATTACACAAAAAAATAGAGTAAAACACTAAAAAATATATACATAAATATTGAATTTACTACAAAATATTTCAACTCTAAAAAATATTTTTTAGTATTTAAACATTTTGTAGTAAGTTTACTATTTATTTATATATTTTTAGTGTTTTACTCTATTTTTTAATGTTTAAATATTTAGTAGTAAATTTAGTAAAAAAAATTTATACACAAAAAAAAATTAGTGTTTAAATATTTTGAAGTTAATTTTTGTTCAGGAACCTAGGTAATTACTATTTTAAGCTGAAAAATAACTCAAACATGTTAAATATTTTCGTATGACAAAATGATTTTGGTATTACGTATGTATGAGAATTTCGAGGGTAACCCGGGCTCTTAAGCGCCTGGTATTTGTTTGTCGTTGGTGGAGAGAGTAGGCTATCGCTGACCTGTTGAATGACGTCTTTGCCCAGTTTGGTGACGACCAGGTTGTACTTTGCTTCATCAGACAGCTTCTGTGGTGTTAAAATTGCCTCGCATTGGACGAACCATAGACGTGCTTGGTCACACCAAAAATCTGGATACGGTGACTGCTGCTAGCTCGGGCGTAGCGCTGCTCGTTGAAGCGGAAGTGGCTAGAGGAAATTTTGAATGTTCGGGGTTGCTCATCTTGGACTTCTCTTCGGTCACTGACACGTCGCGCCGGCACAAAAATTATGTCGCCTTTTGAAATCTAAAATCGGTGGAATCCGCTTGTGGAAAGCCGATTTAGATGTGCGATTTAAATAGCGCCGGTTTTCCGTCGGGCCGTCGTCGGGGTCACCAATTTACCTACCGGTGTGGAGGTAATAGGAATTATTTAAAGACTGATTTACCGTGACCGTTTATTGTTGATGAGTTACAATATTGCGAGCTTAAAGCGAAGTGTCCTTAATTACAAAAAGATGACTATTTATATAGAGTTGATGTTCAGTCATTCCTGTACAAAGTGTGAGTGGTGCCGCGGTCTAGAAACCTAGATAAGGAGACCTAGATGACGCAAACATGAATGACAAATAATAATTTGTTAACTATATAACATAATATAAAATATACAATATGTAGGCACACAGTCTTGTTCTTAGTCGTCTAAAGAACATAACTGCATTCATAACTCAATACGTAATTTTTGTGGGTTAGTACACGAATGCTTAACAGCGTCCAACTATCCTATTATGTTCCTTTCTCGGAATTCTGTTTCTACTTTCTATATTAAATTTAATCAAAAACCGTTCAGCGATTTCAGTGTGAAGATGTGGCCTGTACAAATAGACACAATGGGCATTGTCAAAAAAAATCACATGTACTTTTTATATTTTTTTTCGTTAAAATAGGGTATTTTAAGAATATAAATTAAATAATTTTGAAATTCATTGGCTAGTTTTTTCTCAATCAATTTTTAAACTTTCGGTCTGACGTCATCATCGGCGGCCAATTGACCTCTGCAGGATGTTTTTTTTTCCTTTCAATCTTATTTATAACTAGCGACCCGCCCCGGGCGGCGTCGCACGGGTATAAAAAATATAGCCACTGAAAAAATTATTAAAATGGATAGCCTATGATCCTTCACGTGGTCTACTTCTTATCTGTGCCAAATAACATAAAAATTGCTCCAGTAGTTCGCCCTAAGCCCTAAGCCCTTTCAAATAATTTCCCCCGTTTTTTTCACATTCTCCTATTAGTCTTAGCGTGATAAAATATAGCCTATAGCCTTCCTCGATAAATGGGCTATCTAACACTGAAATAATTTTTCAAATCGGACCTATAGTTCCTGAGATTGGCGCGTTTAAGTTAGCCCTTTCTAATAATTTTCCCCGTTTTTTCCACATTTTCCTCTATTTTTTCGCTCCTATTAGTCTTAGCGTGATAAAATTTAGCCTATAACCATCCTCGATAAATGGGCTATCTAACACTGAAAGAATCATCAAAATCCGTTGCGTAGTTTTAAAGATTAAAGGGAACAAAGGGACATGAGGGAAAAAAGCGACTTTGTTTTATAATAAGTATAGATGGCTGGTTCGACAATTGCAAGTTCTCATTATGTGAAAGCTGATACGAGAAGCTCACCAAAAGTTCGAAACGTAATGTTGGTCGTATTTATTCCTAATTTAACGCCATTGAAGGTCAAACTAAGGCTAAACATATTTGTTCAAAAATATAAATAACTAATGGGTATTTTTTTCGTTTATATGCAGAAAAACGATCACTGACCTTATTCCTCGAAATGTTTTTGCAATGACAAAATTAAAAAAAAAAATGGATAATCCCCATTAACATTCACAATATTATGGATGGTATGGATCTTAAAAAGTTGTATATTGAAAAAATAATACAGACTTCAAAATTGTACTTATAATTTCCTAACTCAAAAACTACTAAACCGATTTTAATGAAACTTGAAGTATACCCTAAGTTGAACAATTATACCTAGATAATTATAAAACAAAAAAGAATAACTTAAATCGGACTTGTAGTTCCGGAGATATTCGAACACAAACATAAAAACATACATACACTTTTGAAAGGCACATTTGTTCATACCATGATAAAGTTATAGATTACTAAACATATACAAAAACTAGACAGTTCTGGAAATATTACAAACATAATATGGGTCGAATTGATAACCTCCCTTTTTGAAGTCGGTTAAAAATCAGCTGGCCACAATCGGTGTTAACTCAATACTACGGACTGTACGGAGTCTGTCGGATACTACAGTCAGTACTTATTTCGCATTTATTAAATATCTACATCTGCGAATAATATAGTTTTTATTATTCGTAGGTCTACATAATATATTTTAATAATACGTTCAGCCAAGTAGAGTGCAATCATCTGAAGCTGCAGTGGAATCTCAGCGAGCTAAGTGCCACGAAACGTCCGACGCAGCCTGACAGAAATACACTGGAAATTCTGTGATTCTCCAACAGCGAAATAATGCTATTATAGATGGTTCAGCGCTCAGCAGTATTATAGAAATGTATACGATTTTTATTCGGCGGTATCCGCTTTTCTGACATTTCACTAGATTTAGTTTAGTGAAATGACATATCACTAGATATTTTTAGTAAGAAGACGAAAAGACGAAATAAACAAGAATATTCGGCATCTACCGGGATTTCGTGATATTCCTAGGGATTTCGTGAAATCCCTGATATCCTCATTTCCCTGCGACATATATAGCAGTTGAATAGTCTATACTCTATAGCAGTTTTAAGCTGTAATAACTTTTAACATTATACATCATTAGTCATTACTTAGCTTATCATACTATCATAGTAAGGCGAAAGTTTGTGTTTGTTACTTCTTCACGTCTAAACAGCTGGGGCGATTTTACATTTAGGCTACTTTTCACTGTGGGAAAATATCACAATTTATTTTCCATAATAAACCGCGTGTAACACCGTGGGCCACAGCTTGTAATTTTATAATACACACGTCCTTACTTCAAGCCTACAATGGATGCTCGATTTTGACAAGCAGCTAAACAGACTGTAGCGTATTTTCAGGCTTCATAAATTATTATATTTCACGTTTTATACTATGTGTTTTGGTAGCTCTAGATCTCTTTACAGTTATTTGGCAACTGAAGGACGCTTTTAAATCAATCGAGTGATTATTATTAATCAGTCAAAAATATTAGTACACACTTTAATTTATCCAGCATCTCTTCAAGATAAATATGCCTAATAATCCATACTTCCATACTTTTTTCATACTAAAATACGTAATATTGCAAATGCGAAAGTGTGTCTGTCTGTCTGTTACCTCTTCACGCCCAAACCGCTGAACCGATTTTGCTGAAATTTGGTATAGAGATACTTTGAGCCCCGGGAAAGCACATAATATTATGATACTTATTACATACGTTTTATGTACGGTTCCTGCGTGATTAACGAATTTTGGCGCAACGGAGTTGCAGGCGTCATCTAGTTAAATAGGAGACAATAAGAGACAAAAATAAACAAAAATTAGGCTGTTATCAGCTTCATCTTTATCTGTAGCGGGTGTAAACACAGTCTGTGATTACAATACATTTAATTTCTCACTAAACTCGAGCCGTAATAACCCGACTGGACCGTAATAATTATAAAACGAAACGTTCCCAGCATTCTAACATTCTGATTCTAATTAGTTTTATTCGTAATGAACTTTGGAAAATCACGGATCGTTGTGGCTGAATTTAATTAAATGATTCATACTTTCGGTGAAAGTTGATTTGAAATTTTGCTCAAGTTGAACGTTTGAGTTTCGAATATTACATTGCATTAGGGAGCGCTGCGGAAAAATCTGATGTTTTCAGTATGCGTTTTCCGAATTTGTTTCCCGTATTTGGAATTCCAAATGCACAGAATCGGTAGATAATACAGTAACTGGCGCACGTGTTACGCGTAAAAAAAACGAAGGTTTGCGCTTGTCTCACGGAATTCCGAACACGGAAATCGTATGCGGGAAACGTGTGTAATGTGTATGCGTAATGCGGCCGGCCTGGCTATATAGTATCTACGCTGTAAATGAATACAAAATGCGTTCCCCTAAATAACAGGTCAATTTTGCGTAATTAAAAAAATGGTAAATAAAATTGTTCATAAACTCGTCCCGCACGAGATAAGCGCGGACTCGCCTCATGAATATAAACAGGGGATTAGAGGACATTGTATGATATACAGCGGTAAATTCGCCACAAACTGTACAAACTAGAGAAATTAATCCATAGACCTCCGTAATTTCGTTATGTCTAGCTGATGGATTTGTATTGACTACATAACGAATAACGTAATAAGTAGCGGTTTTATTTTATTCCAATCCAGTAATCCAATCCAGCGCTGCATATGCAGTGGAATGCAATTTCAAAAAGTTTACATTATTCCAGTAGCAATCCAGCGCTGGATTATAACATAATCACTGGATTGGAATAATGCAAACCAACCACAAGTCTGGGAAATAACAAAGGCTGTGCGTTCCAGTAGCAGTCCAGTGCTGGATTAAGGCCGTCCCCCGACCAAACGACCTTGACCATACATTTACCACATTGCCGAGATCGCACCAAAACCCTATTTTTTTTACTTAACTTAGTTTAAAATTGACCTAAAAAGAAATTAAAACGTGGAATAATATGTTAATTGTAGTTTATAACATTGTCGACCTATTGGCGTGTGTTTCAAATAATATGTCCGAACATAAGCGTACCCAGGATTTCAGCTAGGGGGGGGGGCAGCATGGTCTGGCTGGCTTTTATTGTGATATCCAAGATTTTTTTACAGAATTACCATGCCATTTTTCAATATTATGTTAGGTTATTTTTTTACTTTGTTCCATTTTGAGTCTGCATTAATTTTGGTGTAAGAGAATTCCACATAATTTCTTCATACGGGAAGCTTAAAAATCAGTCTTTTCGAACTGGCCTGGCCGAAAATTTCGAAGTTATTTCGTTTCCAACACTTCATTTTACGCAGAGTAGATAACACGTTTTGAATTCCCACTTTACAGGAAAATTGACGTTTATTTTTCCCTCCAAAATGTTTCAATTATGATTCCGAAGGTTAGGGTCAGCTTCGTTTTTGATAAATAGTAACAGTAATAAAGATAAATCGTTCTGATCACAAATTCGAACGATTTGTTGATTTGCAATAGCAATTTGCTTTTAAATATTTGCCACAACAATTCCACAGGCGTTTTGATGGATAATAATTGAATGACATTAGTCAAATCTGTCTTTCAGAGACTGACATTTTATCTATCATAGAGAACCTAGAGCGCGTTCACAAATAAATCCTAGTATACTGACCAGAGCTCCTTAGGCTTAGAATCGCCGTAGTCCCATACCGTTGATTCGTTTCAAAATATTTGACAGTGCATTTTCGAATATGTGTTTGTTGTGATGTGATTATAATACGTCACACTTGTCTTACTAGTGGAATACCAGTACAACACAGCGTCGTAAGATGACGTCTTAATCACTGGTCAGTAAACTGGGTTTTATTTCGGAACATAGGCAATATGTTTGATTTACAAATATTACAATATTGTTTTGATGTTGTTTTGTAAACTAGTTTTTTGGTGAGAGACTACCTTATTAGGTATCTTATTGATATAATATATTTAATAATTTACATTCGCCAAACGATCATTTACACGTTTTTAGTAGGTTTGAAAGTCATAAATGCAAATATTACAGCTAAGTCGGATAAAAATGTACAGAGTGCCTCAACAAAGAGAAATATTTTAACGGATGTGTCGAAATATTTTAACGGATGTGTCAAAATATTGTAAAATGATAATACTTAAGTATATTAAACAAGAATATTATTGAACATATCCAATCCATAGCAATGGAAAGATATAACATCTTAGCACTCTAGTAAAATCGTAAATCTGCACAAGAAATCGTTAAAAATAATATTATTGTTAAGCGAATAGAGCCATATTCATAGTGACACCATGATTTTAGTATGATATGATATTATGTTAAACTACATTATTTATCGAACATTATATCCATTCTTTACACAAAAAATAATGTTGACCGAAAGTAAATATCCTAAAACCTTATTTGATTTTATCAAAAATATAATATTTTGTGAATAAAAATCACAATGACATTAAAAGGAGAGAGCAAAGAAATTACATTTTAAGCAATTATTTTTGAAGTGGAAACTTCTTTAGCAGCGTTGAGCACTTTTGTGGGATTGGTAAAAACTGTGAAACTCGCGTCAGATTCTCGTGCTGATCGAATAACCTTGGAAAAACCGTAAGACGGTTGGGGAGTAGTGTTTTGTGTCGAACTCGAACTCGAACTCGAATTTGAATTGATTGTAAGGGTTTCGATTAATTTAAAAAAAACGATTTTTTAATAATCGATTTTCATAAAAAATGGGTTAAAAAATGCACAACGTTAATAATCAAGTTTTCACTTCTGTGTCCCGGATTGCAACCCGTCTTTTTTTTTTACTCACGACAATCTGGTGCAATTCTTTCAAACCCTTCATTAAATGAGGGATGTTTGATGCTATAATATAGCCGTAGGGCCGTGGCAAATGTCGTGTCAGTCATGCCTGTCTACTATTATAACTGTCATATTATTATTGTCTATAATGACAGCTATATCGTAACATGTGGAAGCTATTTCGTGACATATGAAAGCTGTTTGACAATAATTGACAAGATAGACCCTACAGCTACATAGCGCCAAATTTTCATTGAAGTTTTCATCATTAATTAATATCAATGTGATTGCGGCAGTTAGTGTAAATTAATTGGTAGCGTTATATGTTACCTTTATAATAGCTTACAATTAGCCTAAACAATTGTTAATATTAGAGCCACTTTTATGCTTTTAATTAAATAAAGGAATAAAATTGGCCAAGTGCGAGTCGGACTCGCGCGCGAAGGGTTCCGTAGAAGGGTACCTATAGAGCAAAAAAAGGTCAACGTTTTTTGTTTTTGTATGAGATCCTACTTCGATCATTTATTATTATTAATTTTGTTATGAACTAATTGATGGTCGCTATCTCGTTGGAAATTCTTTAAAAAATCGTTCATCGCGTGGGAATCGTAATTTTTTTCAGGATAAAAAGCATCTTTAGTCCTTTCTTCACCAAATTTTATAAAAAACGGTTCAGTGGTTTAAGGACGAAAAGGTGACAGACATACTATTCTAATATTAGTATAGATTATTATTAAAGTTTAAATATAATGATTCTGAATTCTTAAATATTTCAAACACTTACCGGTTGCCATTATTGATGTCGAGCAGAAAAGGCCTAAAAATCGCGTTTTTGTTTTGAATATTTCAGCCCTCTTAAATATTTATTTTATTTGGTGAAAATTTCAGCTCTCTCTAGCTACCGCGTTACTTGACATACAGCCTGGAGACAGACAGACGGATAGACAGCGAAGCTAAGACTTCCCGGACCAAGGGCCTCTTTTGGGAACAGATTCCTAAAAACGACGAAGATTATTATTATTTTTAACAAAAAATTAAAACCGACTTCCAAGGTAAAAACAATAATAACATTAATATGAACTAAAAAGTATTAAATAATTTTTACTATCTAATGGTGCCTTTTTCCGAATTCGGCTAAAACTCAACTATTTCTGTATTCAATCTTCATTATTTTGAAGTCGGTACCAGATAGCTGAATCTTCAGTCCTCTGACAGAATATTTGAAACTTTTGGAACTGGCACCGACTTCAAAATTATGAAGATTGAATACAGAAATAGTTGAGTTTTAGCCGAATTCGGAAAAAGGCACCATTAGATAGTAAAAATTATTTAATACTTTTTAGTTCATATTAATGTTATTATTGTTTTTACCTTGGAAGTCGGTTTTAATTTTTTGTTAAAAATAATAATAATTTCACTCTTTTTAGTTACACTAGTAGGTAAACCTTCGCATATATTTTACGTATCTTATTACAATTTGTCAAGAGTCACAACTCACACTCACAAAATCATATATTATCAGTGAAGTGAACATATTGTGCTAAGTAATTTAACAATTTTAATGCTTCAAGCCCCAAGCGGTCACCGGCGATTGAGATAACAATAGAAAGGCTATTGTGTCTCGTTTTTCCACGATCGAAGGATCTATCAGATAAAAAATTGTATAAACTTGCATAGGATGTAGCGTAGCTACTCATAATATTTAATATTATCATAATTATTGACAGCTCTGTTCTTGTAAAGCGCTTATTCCACTTATCCTAGCTAGGAAGTCCTAGCCAGGATCCTATCTTTCTAAATGTTATTCCACTTGACTAAATTTTTTCCGATTTAGGATCCTAGCTAGGATTCTAGCTTCTAAATGTTATTCCACTTGACTAAATTTTTTAGGACCCTAGCTAGGACTTCCTAGCTAGGATAAGTGGAATAAGCGCTTAATCAAGAATTCAAATCGATACTTAGTGCGCCATCTATCGATTAATAAGTATAACTGATTAAAAAGACACTTAATGACTTTGTTTTGTGTAAATGCTCTTTTTAAAATAACTTTATTTTAATTCTATTTGTCTATTTAAATTTTATAAAGTAATTAGTAAAGTATTCGATCTGTTGTCTGCCGCCACGCGCCACGCGGCGCGGCGGCGCGGCGACGCCGTCGCCTCTGCGGCGCCGACCGCCATGTATTAAACAAACAGGTGTTGTTATACAGTACATAATTATTATTATTAGTATATCCATACTTATGCCTTGTACTATTATTAATTCTGTGCCATGAGATATTGGTGACCTTAATGATGATGATGACGATGATGATGATGATGATGATGATGATTATGATGATGAATATGAATTGCATAGTAGCATATGCTTTCTGTTCTTAAAACAACGCCGAAACTCCCGAACGTGTATCTATAAGGAGTCAGGAGTTCTCTCAGCATCTTCGAAACCATGGTATACTTTGACCCAATATTTGACTTTTTGGTAGCATATTCTTAGTACACTTCACATAAAACCAAAATCACCATATGTTTCCATATAAATTTCGAGGAGTTCCCTCGATTACTCATGGATCCCATCATCAGGTCACCACTTTTGTGAACATGGTACCAAATTGGAGTGAAACCTAATACAACAAAACAAAAATTTCGAAAATCGGTTCACAAACGGCGGAGTAATCGTTGAACATACAAAAAAAAAAAAAAAAAAAAAAAAAAAAAAAAAAAAAAAAAAAAAAAAAAAAAAAAATATCCACAGCCGAACATATAACCTCCTCGTTTTTTGGAAGTCGGTTAAAAATATAAATATGATCTGCATAACTATAATGAATATAATCTACATTCATTAAAAACTTGTCCAGCAGGTCAAAAACGTTACCTCTATTGCAAGTAGAATTATCGTTTTTGAACTTGTGGAGGTTGTTATATGTAAATATAGATTCCAGGTGATGCTGCAGCGTCAGGTACAACTGATCGTCACGGGTCTACATCCTATTTATTAAAGGTATTGCAAATAACCACCAACAATAAAAAATATTTGAACCCTTCTCATTGAGGTCATAAAATAACCTCCATATCTACCAGCAGTGAGCGATCTGACGATGATGAATTATTATTGCACTTTTGAATCTACTTTACAGAATTTTAAATCTTATGTACTTCGGTTTAATACTTTGGGGCATGTATGTGTACCTTAATATGAGTAATACTTTATTTTGTTAAACATTGTATAGTCAATTATATCATGTGTAATTATGAGGAAATACTTTTTTTTCATATTCGTGAGTACAGAACAAGCATATTAGAATAATACAGAATTTTATTATAATACAAAATTAATTACATATTCCGTTTATTAGGTTGTGAACATGGCCTCTCTGTTAATCATTAGTCTGTATGTCGAGTTTACCACGTGGTCACATTATTTCTGAAAATTATTGAAATCGACGACGGCTTGAAAAGTAAATATGTAGTATGTACCTATCGAGCGCCATCTATTGATAATTGAGCTAGTTTTCCACAAATTCTAAAATGTCAGTTGCCTATAATCCCGCCTTAAGTATTAACTCTTGTAACTACCACAGATAAAACTATTAAATGTGATGCCAAAACCAATATTTTTTAGTCGAAGCCTTAAACACTGGAGATAGAACAAATGATTCAATTACAGTTTAAACAAAGCGCTAGACGATTCTATTTGTTCCGCAAGCGAAATCCAAAGCAAAGAAGATGGATTAACGTGAAAGTGTCCAAGTAATTGTGAAAAATGCGATTCCGAGAGAAAATAAAGATTTAACCACTGGACTGGATCACAAATTGAATGTGGAATCGACAATGCTATCAATAAGAATGTGCTACTAGGAAATTGATTCATTGGAAAAAGTTTAAATTCGAATTATTTATAAACACATAATAATATTCAATAGTATATAAAGCAGGCAGTATACATCACGTCGCCTAATCCCGTGCTAAGTTATTTGGTCGAATTATGTCAAGTCGATTGGTCGAATTATGGTCGTCATCTGTCGACTCTCTATCCGTATTGGGTACAGTATTTGAAATTGTTTGGTTGTCATCAATCGCATTGTAGTGTTACACCAATCAACCACTGACAAGGTGAACTCCTACCAGAAAATCAATTTTATTGTGCAATATTATCTAAGAATATCATTGAACAATTTATTTAACAATTATTGATGGTAAAATTTAAAGGCGGGCGCGTTCAATATTATGAACCTTTCAATAAAATTGCAAAATAAAATTGATCGTCAAGGAGTTCGCTAAAGTATATACATTGCAACTAGTTTGCTGTTTTATGAATTCCCCAAACCGTTACGATTATTATGACATTCTCAAAAATGTCCAAATAACCAGGGCGAGCGAAGCGAGCCCTAGTATATCCCACAACCTGAACATTTTGTGATAGACTTTACGGAAAAACTATCACGCCTATTGATTTGTGCTTTAACATAGTAATTTTTATTTATATGTAAATGTGTTATCATAAGTCAGTCAAGATTTGGTTACTATTAAAATATAAAAAAAACTGCCTTAAAAATTATTACCACGCAGATAAACGACACGAACCCTTAGAAAGCTCGGCTTTCAGCTAGTTTATAATTAAAAGCAATAAGCCATAAGGCTATAAAGAAATTAAGACGATTGTTATAACAGATAGAAATAGCTAACAATATGTCTGAAATGTTCATCTGAACGCCTGCAATGGAGCTACGTCTACTCACTACTGTTCTTACAAAACGAAAACAATGACGCAGATAATTGAAATTCCTTTCTATTTCAAAAGAATTTGAACATCATTATATTAAATTGGACGCTGTTAAGCATTCGTGTTATACGTCCCCACAAAAAAATTACGTATTGAATTATGTATGCAGTTATGTTCTTTAAATGATTTAGAACAAGACTACATTCAAAATTATTTTTTTAATTAATTATTTCTTCGAAAACAGTGCAGATGACAAAGAAATCTGCACTGCAGGTGTCTAAAAGAACAGGGCCTGTAGACAAGTGGCAAAGCGCTAACGCTAACGCTAACGCTAGCGCTACAAAATGTATGCGATTTGACATAAGTCATCGCTTCGCTAGCGAATACTAATGTCAAATCCATACATTTTGTAGCGCTAGCGTTAGCGTTTTGCCAGTTGTCTACGGGGTCTGTACTGCAGGTGTCTACGAAAACTGTACAGATGTCTACAAAAATTAACAGTTCGTAAAGAGAACTGTGCAAGTATCTGCGAATGTTGCGGAGGTGTCTACGAAAATTGTCCTGTTGTCTACGGAAACTGTTTAGGGGTCTACGAAAATTGTATAGCTGTTGTCAGCTTTAATCTATAAATCTATACATAATACATAATTATTATAAAACAAAGCCCCTTTTTTCCCTCATGTCCCTTTGTTCCCTTTAATCTTTAAAACTACGCAACGGATTTTGATGATTATTTCAGTGTTAGATAGCCCATTTATCGAAGAAGGCTATAGGCTATAGTTTATCACGCTAAGACTAACAGGAGCGAAGAAATATAGGAAAATGTGGAAAAACGAGGAAAATTATATGAAAGGGCTAACTTGGACGCGCGAATCTCAGGAACTACTGGTCCGATTTGAAACATTATTTCAGTGTTACATAGCCCATTTATTGAGGAAGGCTATAGGCTATATTTTATCACGCTAAGACTAATGGGAAAGGAAAAAACGGGAGAAATTATTTGAAAGGGCTTATCTCGCGAACTACTGGAGCAATTTTTTTGTTATTTGTTATTTGGAAGGATCATAGGCTATCGATTTTAATCATTTTTTCAGTGGCTATATATTTTATACCCGTGCGATGCCGGGGCGGGTCGCTAGTATAGATATAATGTAAGTTTTTTTTTGTCCTGAAGGCAGGTCATTAAGACGTAACCTGTCACTGCGACCCTTGAGGATCTATTGTGACTCCTTCGCACGAGTACCGTCCCCAACCCAATGCTGCTCATAAATTGAACGATGTGGTTGGGGTTGGTGCCACGAATTTCCTCTGTGGATGAGTATTCGTAGCTAAAATCATGTTTTCCTAATTGCAAGAAAATATTTTCGTATATTTGAGTAGTCATTACAGGAATTCGGTATAAATACTTATCGTTATAATTTTATACTGATACTAGCTGTCCCGGCAAACGTTGCTTTGCAATAATATAAAGTATTTCGCCCATATTATATTTTTATTGAAGTGACTTAATAAGTATGTCGCCATGGCAACGTCGATCGCTATCCCGTCGCACAAACAATGGTCGCCGTCAGTCTCAGGTTGTAATAATTTACTATTATTTATTCAACAAATGCACTTATCAATATAAAAAGTAGATGTTGTCCGATTCTCAACCCTAGCCGATATGCTCGCTAAGATTCACGAAAATCGGTCGAGCCGTTTCAGAGGAGTTCAATTACGCACACCGTGACACGAGAATTTTATATATTAGAAAAGTTAAATTTATTAATATTGTATCTGTGTTTTAGAGTAAATCACTGTGTTTTCTGGGGAAAAAATACAATATTGACAATATAAATTAAAATATTTATATCCAAGACCATACCAAAAAACAATTTCGATTATTTTCGTTAACCTATGTTATTTTCACTGCTTATGTTTTTATTAATATTGAAAATTATGATTAAGAATCAAACGAACTTACCTTGTGAAGTTTGATTCCAATTATGCGAGGGTCTTAACCGAAGACGATTACATTATTTACTTGCAGCAGTACATGAATAGGTGCCATCCTTATCACACATTTAGAGTAAGTAACGAGCTAGAAAGAGAAAACAACAATACCTGTTTCATCCCACCACTCCCGCGCCACCTAGACGTGAGATTTTGTGTTGTTATTGACCATTTTATTTTTAAGGTTTAAAGTGGGTAGAGTTGGGATGGGACGATGTAATCGACTTCGGTTAAGACCCTCGCATAACTGGAATCAAACTTCACAAGGTAAGTTCGTTTGATTCATAAATATACTTCGGGTCTTAACCGAAGACGATTACATTATTTACTTGCAGATGTTTAGAGCGGCAATTTTTATTAACATGTAACAGTATATTTATAATATAAAAAGTAAGAAGTAAAAATAAAATGTGTCACTCAATGCACTATGACTTTTATTACTTCTTCTATACTTATTATAAAACAAAGTCGCTTTTTTTTCCCTCATGTCCCTTTGTTCCCTTTAATCTTTAAAACTACGCAACGGATTTTGATGATTCTTTCAGTGTTAGATAGCCCATTTATCGAGGAAGGTTATAGGCTATATTTTATCACGCTAAGACTAATAGGAGCGAAGAAATAGAGGAAAATGGGGAAAAAACGGGGAAAATTATTTGAAAGGGCTTATCTCGCGAACTATTGGAGCAATTTTTATGTTATTTGGCACATATAAGAAGTAGACCACGTGAAGGATCATAGGCTATCCATTTTAATCATTTTTCAGTGGCTATATATTTATACCGCTATATATTTATGTCGCTAGTAAACAATATAATTTTTAATAATAAAAAAGAAAGTTAACAATAGACAAGTGACAACGGTTATTTTACACTTATCGCACGCTTAATATTACTATATTAATGAAATAAGTTTGAATACCTGGTCAATCGATTTCTAAATTACTAATTTGTTAATGAACATTAAATACTGCGTTAGCAAGATCATTTGGATTCGCATGTTCGACTTCCCTGCAATAATATTTTAGGAACACATTAGATGAATCACTCCAGCCTGCAGCCTTGAGAACCATCTCTAAATTTACCCCGGACCTGTAGGCGGCAGATGTGGATGCCGACCTGGTGCTGTGGGCGCCGAATATCGATATATCGATGCCACTGTCTTGTAACACCTTTTTTACCCAGTGCGATAGAGTCTGAGTTCTCACTTTGTTATGTGGTTTACGTATTCCTACAAAGAGATGTTCATTATTTTTTCGCAAATCCCGGGTTCTTTCTATATACATTTTTAACGCTAAAGCTGGGCAAATGCTAGGGTTTTCACGAATAAAAGGTAATCTTATGAGTGGTTGGTGAGTTCCAGGTCTTGACGTCTTAATTAAGTCTGTAATTTTTATAACATCTTCTTTAAAAACTATATTTGGTAATTTAATTAAGCTAATTGTCTGCAATCGCTGAGCAGATGCTATACATAAAAGGGTACAAGTTTTATATGCCAGGTTAGATAAAGTGATCGTTTCATATGGATACATATTAGATAAGTAGTTTAAAACGACATTAGTGTCCCAAGTTGAATCGTATTTAGGTGTAGGGGGGCTAAGTCTGTATACTCCTTTCATAAACCTGTTAATAGTATCATTTAAAGTAACGTTTGTACCCAGAATTATTGATAACGCTGATCTATGTGTATTTAAACTACTATAAGTAACACCCTCGTTATATTTTTGTGTTAAAAATGACATTACATTATAACTATTAGCTTCAAAAATATTAAGATTGTTAACCATACAATATGACCGCCAAGATTGTAAAGAGCTACTATACTGACGTAAAGTTTTTGGTGCAAGCGATGCCATCATTATTTCTAAAGAGGTAAGTGGTACACCGCGCCGGATCATCGATTCCCGGATAATTTCGCTGCCACCAGGACAAGGTTCGTATGAAGCGGGTGGCAGGCCCTGAAAGGAGAATACAATAAGTGTTTGTCAGGACCGAAATAATGCTTTTTTGGCGTAACAAGTCGTGACCACATGGGGTACATGGCTGGGCAGGCCAGTCGGGTACAATTAGGATACCTCTTGCTTTGTCTGAAATTATTTTCTCTAATACTCTAGGTATCAGGCTGAAAGGAGGAAATGCATAAAAATTAATGCTATGCCAACTAAACGTAAATGCGCATCTGGCGCATTTATTGTTTTGAGCACTTGCGAAAAGGTCAAACTCAGGTTTACCTAATAATTCGGTTATTCGCACAAATACCGTTTCACTGATCTCCCATTCCGTGTCTATATTAAGTCGTCTAGCTTTCCTGTCAGCTATAGCATTATCCGAAGATTTTATATAGGAAGCGAATATAAAGATATTCCTATCTTCACACCACTGCCATATATTTCGAATTAATTTATTTAAGTGAGGGTGTTGAACACGGGGGGTTCGATTTATGTAACTTATAGCAGTGGTGTTGTCGATCCTCAATAAAATATCACAATTGCGTAAGTCAGGAGTAAATATCTTAAGTCCGTAATAAGCTGCTTTTAGTTCAAGCGTATGAAGATCTAATTCTGATTCAGTCCAGTTTCCATTCGCCCGCCGATCTCCGCATGCGACACCCCACCCTGTATTAGAAGCGTCGCTGAATATTTCCAAAAGATAATTATTACTTTTTCGAATTGGGCTATATGATGAATCAATATTTTCTATCCACCATGAAAATTCATTTTTTAAATTATGTTTTATATTCATTTGTTTATTATGATCATCAGTAAAATTTAATGCTATGTATTTTTCACGTTCGAACAACTTAGTGCATATCCAGCCGTAACTTACGGCTGGGCATGCGGAGGTCAGCAGACCAATGAATTCTGCGAAATATCTAATAGTACATTTGTTTTTACGCATGAACTCATTAGCTTTATTCTTAATACGTTTTTTCTTCTCCTCTGGTAGGGTAATAGTCATGCGGTTAGTGTCTAAAATAAAACCTAAGAATTTACAAGTGGTATTCGGTTCCATAACGCTCTTTTTAGTGTTTATTACAAAGCCTAAAGATGCCAATGTTTCTCTGGTTTTTGTGACGTTAAAAACACATTCAGTATATGAACTACCAATACATAAGACATCGTCTAAATACGCCACTGATATTAATCCTAATGAGCGCAAATATTGTAAAACCGGTTTCATCAGTTTTGTGAAAACATAAGGTGCGGTGCAAAGGCGAACGGGAGAACATTAAATTGATATAATTGAGATTTCCATTCAAAACGCAACATCTTTCTATCTTCTTTATGTACTGAAATTAAGAAATAATAATAATAATAATAATAATTTATTTATTCTCTCACCACAATAATAATATTACATTTATGTATATCATAACAATAAAATAGTTCAGTATTTGTGGGGAGACTGGAGTCTCAAACTAAGCAGTGTCCTGCTTGTATTTTGAGACACCAGGCCTCCAGCCCTAGTGTATGAATACATAATATTAATATTCAATATAAAATTTAACATTTATTAACATTCATAAATAATTATTTATTTTTTTATATATTTATTTGATTTTAAATTAGAAATCTTAGTAGGTAGTAATTTATACTTAACAATTAAATTTTATTACTAATAAGCATGCGTCTATTTGAGTGTGTGTGTGTGTGTGTGTGTGTGTGTGTGTGTGTAAGTGTGTGTGTGTGTGTTTGTGAGAGCGTGTGTGTGTACATGTGTCTGTTATTGTGAGTTGTTCAAATTTTTATGAAATTACATTATTTATTACTTGTATTGATAAGATTTTCAGTTTGATTATAATCAAGGTTCAAGAGCCATTGTGTTACAGCTTCTTTGCAATTTCTTTTTGTTTTAGGATAGATATTTAAAATTTTATTTGCTTGATTATACATCGTTTTACCCAAATAATAGAAGAATCTGTGAGCAAAGGATGTCCGGGTTAATTCGGGGTTAAAAATTTTGTATTGTCTTCTAGTAGCCGGTACTGGAGTATAACATACAAGGGAGTGTTGTTTTGCAATCGCAGACAGGACAAACAATTGTCTAACAGTGAGGACTTTGGCATTCCGATACAAGTCAGTAGTTGGATAGAGTCTCGGCTTAAAAAGGCATATTTTAAGGAGTAGTCTTTGTGTTCTTTCCAGCTCCAGCAGTTTGGTTTTTGCCGCTCCTCCCCAAGACGTTATACAGTAAGATATGACTGTTTGTGCTAGTGCAACATATACTTTCTTTACTGTATTTTCTGTAGTAATTTGCCTCAATTGTTTAAATACGAAAATTAATTTCCTAAGCCTTTGTGATATATTATGAATGTGTTCAGTAAATGATAGGTTGGAGTCAATAGTCACTCCGAGATATTTAATATTTGACGTTTTACTTATTTCTGGGCATTGACAAGATGGGGACTTCGAGTACGAACATTCATGAACATGTAATTTTAGATGTGAAGGCAAATTTATTCTGCGCATTGAAAAACACACATATTTTGTTTTTTCTACGTTTAGTGTTAAACTATTTAGGGCCAGCCATTGAGATACAGTGTTGAAACCCCTTTGCGCGACCTGAAAGACCTCTTTCCATGTATCACCCGTGAAGGTAAGGGCAGTATCGTCCGCATATGATGTAATCGCACAGTTTTCTAGATTGAGTTTACATAAATCATTAATGTAACACAAAAATAGAGTAGGGCCTGTTATACTACCTTGTGGAATACCATAGTCAAGTGTTTGTTCTGAGCTGATATATTTTCCAATTCTAACATATTGCGAACGATTCGTTAAGTAGTCTTTAAATAAATCCAGTTGTTTTCCACGAATTCCGAGTTTTTCTAATTTGTCTATCAAGATTTGTAGAGACACTGTATCAAAGGCTTTTTTGAGATCCAGAAATATCGTTAATACCTTTTTGTTGCCATCCAATTTTTTTGCCACATTCTGTATAAAATTATGTACAACTTCGTCAGTTGACCTACTCTTCCTAAACCCAAATTGGGTCTCTGCTAACAAATGTTCCGATTCGAGATATCTAACGAGTCGTTTATTAATCACCCGCTCAAAAATTTTAGAAAAAGAAGTTTGTATGGCTATTGGGCGATAATTTGATACATTATCCTTTCTACCAGTCTTATAGATCGGTATCACGGCTGATTTTTTAAATGCCTCCGGAAAGATGCCCTCTTCCATACAAGAGTTAAAAATATGGGTAAGTAAAGGTGCAATTAATTCAATATTTTCTTTTAGAATTCTTAAAGGTATGTTGTCACAACCCGGTGCACAGTCTGATTTGAGTTCTTTTATGATTTTTGAAATTTCCTCTACGGAAGTATTTGATAGGACTAAGGAATTGAGTGGCGAAATAGAATTTATATCAAACGTTGGGTTTCTTGTTTTTGAATTTGTCGGGATAGATTCAGCGAGGCTTCGTCCCACATTGGCAAAAAAGGAGTTAACTGCGTCTATTGATTCCTGTTTAGTGTTATTAATTATGAGCAGTTCCTTACAGGTCGGAGTTTCATGGTATAGGTTTGTAATTTTTTTTATACTTTTCCATAATGTTTTATTATCATTTTTAGCTTTTAATAAATAAATAATAAGCGTCTTTTATATCAATAGAACTCATGTAATAGTTATTTTGTAATAATTTTAGGGCGGTACGATAGTCCTCCATCTTAAAATGATCTGCATTAATAAACTTATTAAGCTGTTTTAAATTTAGAATAAATCTATGTGTCCCGTTCGGCTTAGGCACCGTGAAGATCGGTGAAAGAAATTGAATTGTGTGCAAGGTGAAATGAAATTTGACTCTAATAAGTCACAAATACAATTATCAATGATAGTTATTTGAGACTTAGAATTACAGGCACTATTTTTTGGTTTAACTTGCACTGGTTCTTCTTTAAATGGTATTTTATAACCTTCAACCCAGCTTAGAATAGTACAGTCATCAGTAAACTCAGTCCACTTATTATAAAAATACTTCAAACGTCCAGCAATGATAGTTACCTGTGTATCTTCTATCGTCTCCTCGTTTGCTGCCGGGAGTAGCCGGTGTGACGTTGTCGGCCCCGCGCTGCAGCCTGGCGGTTGTCCCACGGCGGCGGCGGCGGGGGCGGCGGCGGCCGGCGGGGAGCGGGGGCCGTCCGGGGATCCGTCGCCGCCGCACACGGAGTCCCCCTCGAGTTTAAAGTTCCTCTCTGAGGCTGTACGGCTACTGGAGTCCTGTATGGTGGGCGTGGCCTAGACTTCATCTCAGATGCAGTCTTCGTTATGGCTTTTGATGATTTCAGGTGGTCTGCTAGGTCAGAGCCAAAGAGATTTTCGTTGATCTTTGTGTCCTTAACGGTATCTCTAATATTCCTGTTTAGGACATTGAGAATCGCGTATCTACGAGATAATGACTCCCTGTAATGATTGTCGCAGAGAAGTCTCCCAGCGTCGCTCAAGGTTTTTATCATTTCGGGAGGGACAATATTATTAGATGTCAAAGCCCAGCTTAGTACCGAGGGCTGTGAGACCAGATCCTAGTTGGTTCTGTTTATTTTGGCTGTATAAGTCCTGTTTCACATTTAAATCAGACAGGGCAGCCTTAATTTCTGGGTTAAGTTTGGGTGCGCAGATATTTGTGCAGTTGTCCGGCGGTAGGTAAAGTTTTATTAAGTCCGCCATTGTCTCTTTCTGTAGCCCGTTAGTGAGGATATGTGCCCATCTTGGTACAATATCCTTATGTAAACCCTCACCATGACTTTTTTTATCAGCGGGATCTTCGCCTAAGAGGTTTATAATTTCAGGTTCCAAGCCAGTTACCGCGTCTCCATTACTAGCTTCTGGCTGTAGTTCTGGTAAGGTAAGTGACGGGGCATCTGCCTGCATTGGGGTCGATACATTGTCTGGTATGACGACTCCACACTCCATCTGTGGGCGCTCTTCATCATTGTTAAGATCGTCCAAAGCTTCCTGATTTGGAAGGTCATCGACTAGAAGGAAAAGTAAAATCCTGCTTAGTCTTAAGATACACTTAAATAGGAGGTATAATAATAAAAAGAAGCAGCGGGAGCAAAATAACACGTATTACGTAATATGATTATTTGAATTCTCTTAACGAATTCTATTTATAAAATAGTTTCTTTTGTTTAAATTTTATAACACTATCGTGGAGTGTAATAGTTCAAGCCTGGGTCCAAGCTAGGCTACCCATAAACTTGTTTGGGTCCAAGATAGGTACCCAATATAAGCAACAGGTCCAAGATAGGTACCCGTGCATTTGTCTCGGTTCTAGAAGACGCTAATAGTAGCAACGGGCCCAAGGTAGGTACCCATAACCAACGGGACTCAGTCCCGAATAAGTTCCGGCGCTGTGGCGGTTATTTGTCTCACAAAATATGTATCTTATATCTTTAAACGAGCAATTCTTGTATATATATAAATATATAATTGGAATCTCGGAATCGGCTCCAACGATTTTCATGAAATTTAGTATATAGGGGGTTTCGGGGGCGATAAATCGATCTAGCTAGGAATCATTTTCATAAAATGTCATTTTATGTGTTTTTTTTTAAATTCATATAGCTCAGTCATATAGCTAGTATAATATCATGCGCTTAAATCATACATTGGACCATGACTAGTCGACGTTTTATTAATACTATTGTTACCACTATATCAGTTAAAATTATATATTAATGCATAAAAACATAACGACATTTACAATTTTCGCCAATCAAGTTTTTATTGAAGTAAGTAGGTAGTTAAAAATGTTGTACGGAAAACTAAATTTGTTACCTGGATAATAACTATCGTATTCCGGGTCTGAAAAATCCGTTGTAGTGCTCGAGGAAACCGACGGAGAATGTTCTCGTCGTCTTCTTTTTTCTTTCAACTTATCTCTCAATCTTTTCACTTTTTTGGCCACCTATTATAATCACTGTCCACGGAACGATCACGTTTTCTTTTCGGCATAATCTACTGATAGTATAAAACCAAAAAACAATGAAATATAACGTTTTCAAAGAAAATTGTGTGACTCGGGCGACACAAAATCACGTAATGAATTGTCACGCCACCCCCCACGGCTAGGTGGCGCGGGAGTGGTGGGATGAAACAGGTATTGTTGTTTTCTCTTTCTAGCTCGTTACTTACTCTAAGTGTGTGATAAGGATGGCATCTATTCATGTACTGCTGCAAGTAAATAATGTAATCGTCTTCGGTTAAGACCCTAAGTATAATATCCTGTTATGATTTTAATTAAAATATCAATTAATAATGTCTCTTAAGATCTTTGATGAGTGATGACACAATGACAATATTGATCATATTTTGTTTATATTTAAAATAATTTCTTGTATTAATTCCCTCCACTGTTTACTGAAACCATGCATATCTAAAGGAACTCTGCGACAGTTTTTTCTCTTTTAAAATATAATATAAGATAAAATGAAAGCATCAGCTAATAACGGTATAATGGTTCTCGTAAAATATTATTGCATAGAAATATGACAAGAGCCACTCCACTCGAGCCATGGCGGACCTGGAGTTTAAGCTATAAAATCGCAAAGATAACAGCAAATTTACTCCAAAATGAACTTTATGCTGTAAGTAATAAAGAGTGTGGTTGTTGCAGAAATTGTATGGTACTGTAGCACATTTGGCAGGCGCCCAAAGGTTCGGGAGACAGATCGCTGGAGAACTCATTTTCACTGCCATGCGAGAGGTCGTAGGGTCATATTATTGAAAAAATAAAGTCAAAAATGAGATTGTAAATCGAATCTATGGAGACTTTTTTCTGCGTTAAAAAAATATTCTTTAAGATATTTTTATCAAAATATATATGAAATTTTACTGCAATGTTTTCACGTTAGAGGCAGCAACAGCATAATTATTATATACAGTAAATAGTCTAAGATCCCACTGCAGAATTGTACAGGTATCGAGTACACGCTTAAAACCACATTTTTACAAATATTTATGGTAAGGAGAACATATTTCTACTGGGGTGCCAGTCCAAATGTGGCCGCAAATATTTTTAAAAATTTTTTGAAAAATTGAGTTAGTGGGATAAATTGTAATCATAAGGTATGGAAAGCAAACATCGTTCATTTCATGGCAATGAGTATAGAGATTTACAAATTTCCGGTGTGCCGTTGGGCACCCGGCCGCAACCCTATTGTAACCAGGTGTGAACAGGTACCATTCCGATACATTTTTGCATCCATAACGTATATTGATCTTTTATATATCGAATGGAAGCTTATTTTCCTCTTATTATTATAATATAGGTGTGCCTAATTAAATCTGGCCGCAAAGAAGGGGTGCCGGCTGTCAAAGATGGCAAAGTATCGAAGGTTGAGGGAAAGGGAGCTAGCGCGAAACATTACGGGATAGTGATAGTACATCATGTTAGTGTACTTAAACATCGGTTCAAACAATAGTAATAATCGGCCAAGTGCGAGTCGGACTCGCGCACGAAGGGTTCCGTACTATTATAGAGCAAAATTAGGCCAAGATTTGTATTTTTTGTATGGGAAACGCCCTTATATTTTAATTTTACTTAAATTTTATTACTTATTATTAGTAATTAATTTCATTTTTCATTTCATTTCATTTTTTCCGCTTAAACATTGCAAACGCAGGCTTCCTACAAGATTTATCAAAATAACGTGCCAAGGCCCAATTCCACCAATGTCTGCTAATGTTAAAAGCTTCTTAAAATGTCATGTCTTCTTTTTCATTCATATGAAAAACGAAAGAGGTAACGTGATACTAATTCGAGTCTTTAACAGTCTTTGGTGAAATTGGGCCTAAGTATTGGACACTATGAAAAGGTCTACAGAAAACTCCGCGATGGTATATGTCTATCTCTGGATATCCCACGATAACATTTTTTTGTCATTTACTTTGTCATTTACTTTTAACTTGGCTAAATGGTTAATTTTCGAAGCAATTTTAACCAATACGGCAATAATCCTTATTAAATTAAATATAGATCTATACTATGGCCCTTTACGGCATACGATTTATATATTTTTGAAGATATAACAGATTCTAAAACTGCGGGACGTAGCTTTTGTGACGGTGCCGACCAATGCGGGCGGGTAGTAATGAATATAATAATATTATGTAATTAAAAACTACTGAATTGATTTTAATTATTTCTTCGGTGAGTAACATCTATACTTATTATAAAACAAAGTCGTTTTTTTTCCCTCATGTCCCTTTGTTCCCTTTAATCTTTAAAACTACGCAACGGATTTTGATAATTATTTCAGTGATAGATAGCCCATTTATCGAGGAAGGCTATAGGCTATATTTTATCATGCTAAGACTAATTGGAGCGAAGAAATAGAGGAAAATGGGGAAAAAACGGGGAAAATTATTTGAAAGGGCTAACTTGAACGCGCTAATCTCAGGAACTACTGGTCCGATTTGAAAAATTCTTTCAGTATTAGATAGCCCATTTATTGAGGAAGTCTATAGGTAATATTTTATCACGCTAAGACTAATAAGAGAATGTGAAAAAAACGGGGGAAATTATTTGAAAGGGCTTATCTCGCGAACTACTGGAGCAATTTTTATGTTATTTGGCACAGATAAGAAGTAAACCACGTGAAGGATCATAGGCTATCCATTTTAATATTTTTTTCAGTGGCTATATATTTTATACCCGTGCGATGCCGGGGCGGGTCGCTAGTAGACTATAATATATTTTATACCCATGCGAAGCCGGGTCGGGTCGCTAAATATTATGAATATTTAATCTTTATGTAACAAACAATTTAACACTTGAATAAACTTAACTTAACTTGTAGAGTATTAATTTATTTGGTCGTTTTTAGAGTTCTGTACCCAAAGGGCAAAAACGGGACCCTATTACTTATGAGACTTCGTTGTCTGTCCGTCTGTCCGTCTGTCTGTATGTCTCCAGGCTCAAGGCTGTAACTAAAGAATGGTAATAGCTAGAGAGTTGACATTTTCACAGATTATGTAATTGATAATAATAATATGTTGCCGCTATAACAACAAATACTAAAAACAAAATAAAATTTAAGTACGTTCTAATTTATATTAACTATATTCAATAACTTTAACATTCTGGCAATAAAGACAATTGAATTTGAATACAATAAACGTGATTTTTTGGCCTTTTTCGCTCTATTTCGATAATGGCAACAGATGGGCACCTTAAAATTTCACGAAATTTTCAATTAAAATATGTGCAATTTAATTACTAATAATAAAATTAAAATATTAGGGCGGCTTCCATACAAAAAAGGCCTAATTTTGCTCACTACACTACACAAAAATAGTATGGAACCCTTCGTGTGCGAGTCCGACTCGCACTTGGCCGATTATTACTATTGTTTGAACCGATGTTTAAGTACACTAACATGATGTACTATCACTATCCCGTAATGTTTCGCGCTAGCTCCCTTTTCCTCAATCTTCGATACTTTGCCATCTTTGACAGCCGGCACCCCTTCTTTGCGGCCAGATTTAATTAGGCACACCTATATTATAATAATAAGAGGAAAATAAGCTTCCATTTGATATATAAAAGATCAATATACGTTATGGATGCAAAAATGTATCGGAATGGTACCTGTTCACACCTGGTTACAATAGGGTTGCGGCCGGGTGCCCAACGGCACACCGGAAATTTGTAAATCTCTATACTCATTGCTATGAAATGAACGATGTTTGCTTTCAATACCTGATGATTACATTTTATCCCGTAAACTCAATTTTTCAAAAAAATTTTAAAAAATATTTGCGGCCACATTTGGACTGGCACCCCAGTAGAAATATGTTTTCCTTATCATAAATATTTGTAAAAAGGTGGTTTTAAGCGTGTACTCGATACCTGCACAGTTTTGCAGTCGTATCTCGTACTAAAACAGAAAGTTTTGTTCGACGTTTGACAACATTGCCATATTTTGATACTAGATGAAGCCCGCAACTCCGTTGCGCCAAAATTCGTTTATCACGCGGGAAGCGTTCATTTTTTCGGGATAAAAAGTATCCTATGTCCTTCCCCGGGACGTAAAGTATCTCCGTGCCAAATTTCAGCAAAATCGGTTCAGCAGTTTGGGCGTGAAGAGGTAACAGACAGACAGACACACTTTCGCATTTATAATATTAGTAAAGTATGGATGGATGTCGTGTGCAACATGTAGCCTAGTAAATGAATGCTCAAAAGGGGGGTGTGCTTGGAAAAGTCGAAAGCAGAAATTTTGACTACGGAACTTTGTTTGGACTAGTTAGGAGATAAACATACTAAAAGTCCTGACCCCTCCGGGGTGAGCCGGAGGGGAGGGGGAAAAAAGAAGGACCAATTTTTTGGTTCTTGACTAATTTTTGAAAACGGTACTTCGCACGAAATTTAATTGTACTATATAAGAAAAGATAAAAAAAATCTACAATTTATTCCTTAACATTTTGTATCTATCTCCAATCTTTGCCTAGTTATGATCTTCTATATGTGAACGATTTTCAAATACACATATCAATAACCCCTAAGGATATTAGTATTTTCTGAAATATCAGGAATTTTTGAAGACAGTAAGGGCCTGTTTCACCGCTTCCTGATAAGGCTATCCACCACTTAACTTGACAGATGGAGTATGAAGAATCTGTCAAATAAGCCTATCCGGTACCTTATCAGGAAGCGGTGAAACAGGCCCTAAACAGATAAATAATAGCTTATGTTATGGTCTTTAATAAAACGTCATAAAAAACTTTTCTGGATTTTCTTGTCTCTAAGAAAAATCGTTGGTTTTTCAATGGCCACAGAAATTTCGTATACCAACAAATCATTTTATAAAACTGAAAATTTCATTCCAATGACAAAAAATCTTCTACTTTTTTATACAAAAATAATCTTATGACACGAATAATGGCACTCTAGACCCGGCTGACGATAGTAGTACACCACAAAATTATTTGAACACGTGATTATAGTAAATCCAGATAAAATTCAAGCAAATTCAAAATTCAAGGACAAAGTTGTAAAGAATTTTATTAGCTTTTCTTATGTAGTACAATAAAATTTCGTACGAAGCTCCGTTTTCGAAAATTAGTCAAAAAACCAAAAAATGGGTCCTTCTTTTTTCTTTCTTGTGATTTGTATGGACAAGCGCCCCAGCGTCACCAGTTTTACCATACAAAAGTGAGAAAAAAATTTGCTCTGTCAGCGCTACTTTTACAATTAACTCTTTGATACACGGGACTCATACACACCCTAAAGTATTATCACTTAGTTTTGTACACTCTGTATAATCCAACTTCAGGATTCATGGTTCTGAAGGACACGTACACGGGTAACATTAAGCTCTTAAACAAAATTACATCAAATTGGGGTAAAATTTAATTTGAGTAAATAAGATCAACGGGGCCAATGAAGATCAGGCTGTGTTTTGTGTGTGTGAACCGACTTCCAAAAAAGGAGGAGGTTATATGTTCGGCTGTGGATATTTTTTTTTTAATTTTTTTTTTTCATTTTCATTTGTGTATGTTCAACGATTACTCCGCCGTTTGTGAACCGATTTTCAAATTTTTTCTTTTGTTGTATAGGGTTCAACTCCAATTTGGTACCATGTTCACAAAAGTGGTGACCTGATGATGGGATCCATGAGTAATCGAGGGAACTCCTCAAAATTTATATGGAAACATATAGTGATTTTGATTTTATGTGAAGGATCTTAGGCATTTCGACACCGGAAATATCACTTAACGTAAGTGACATTTTGGCGAAAATGAGTTATATATATCATTGAATTCAGAATTTCGAGCTCTATCGTTTGGCATACTTGAAATTCTTCTATCGTTAAAAAAATGTCACTTACAGTACACATTTTTTAAAGTCTAGACATGTTTTTTTTTAAAAAAAATTGATTTAACGGACGTAAATATTTTTACGTGTTAAAAAAAATTACGTAAATGCTTTTAAAATAAAATTCAGTCCCTTACGTTAACCTTTAGCTTAGTATAATTCTCTTAACATGTCCTTTACGTTAAGAATTGATACATAATAATTGTCATAGCTTCACTAAAATTTGTCCCTTACCTTAATTTTAAATATCATTTTTCAAGTAACAAGATAATTTTTTGGCACCTACTCAAAAAGTATTATCCGTAAAAGTTTAAGGTTTTCTATAAAGTTTTAGTGTTTTAGCTAAATTTTTTTAGATACAAGTTTGGGACTTTCGGCGATGTTTTAAGAACTGAAAGCACATGCTACTATGCAAATTACATTCATCATCATCATCATCATAATTATCAGTACCATCACACGATGCATCGTTATGAGTTACGACCCTATTATTGGTACTTTTCATAGTATTTTCGATCGAGACTCGAGTTTGTCGAGTGATTTTGAAAATTGTATCAATGTTGTTACAAAGTAAATGATTTAAAATTGTTGTGGTTACCAAGTTGGTAATTTGATCTAGAAACTCCTTGATTGGGACAAAATATATAGTTATATTATTGTAGCTTAAATTAGTTAAAGCATAATATTTTATTATGTTGAATTACGCCGGCGTAGTTTCCGCCGCAAATGTCAAACGCATACAAAATACGACATAATAGTGTGTCACCCGTATTTTGTATGCAATTTAAACGCGGCGGAATTTACGCCGGCGTAATTCAGCCTAGTGTGTTTAGACCCATACAACGAAAGTCACTGAACCAGAACTCTAGAGCCTTCAGAGATAGGCGTTTGAACATTTCAGCTTTGCTTGATGAACTCGTGAAGTACTCACATACGGTTTTGCTGGGTCGAGCAATCACGTAGAGTAAAAACCACGGCTCGGGCTTTCGTCCACACATTCAGCATTGCTCGATAGTTTTACTCCAGTTCGAAGGAAATTAGGCTCTACGAGTAATAAAAACTAGTGTCAAAAAATTTGTCAAGCTGGCTCGATTCGAGCCTTCAAACTGGCTCTATGCGAGCCTTCGAGCTGTGAGTTTTGCGGTCCACACAGTGGTTTTTGCTCGACGTCGAGTAAAAATATCGAGCCAAACTGTATGTGAGTACTTAGCACAGGGATATATGCTTGGAGTTCTTTAAGAAATTCTAAAGTGGTAGTGAACTTAGATAATAAGTTTTCATATGAAAGTTTGGGGGTTTTATCGTTGTTTTAAGAACTGAAAGTATGATATTATGCAAATTCTATTCATGATAATTCAGTAATAATATTATAGTAAATAAGTAATAAATAACGACGTGTTATAGTAGCCATTTCATGACAGGTCTGTATATTTATAGTAGGATATGGCTCATGGCTTTTGAGACATAGCATAAAACTTTTTTGAAAACTGCCTGAGTATAGTAGTTGTGATAGTTTCATACCTGCATCCTATATATCTACAACTGACAGCTTATGTTTACCGATAAATAACTAAAAAGAGTGAAATTATTATTTTTAACAAAAAATTAAAACCGACTTCCAAGGTAAAAACAATAAGTATTAATATTAACTAAAAAGTATTAAATAATTCTTACTCTTTAATAGTGCCTCTTTCAGAATTCGTCCAAATCTCAACTACTTCTGTACATACTATAGCTTCATTACTTTGAAGTCGGTACCAGTCCCAAAAGTTTCATATATTCTGACATTGACTGATTAATTCACGATTAAATTAGCTGGTACCGATTTCAAAATAATGAAGCTATAGTATGTACAGAAGTAGTTGAGATTTAGACGAATTCTGAAAGAGGCACTATTAAAGAGTAAAAATTATTTAATACTTTTTAGTTCATATTAATACTTATTGTTTTTACCTTGGAAGTCGGTTTTAATTTTTTGTTAAAAATAATAATACGTGAAACGTTTTGTTAAAAATCGCTGAAGGCTCGTGAGCCAATAACCTACCAAGTTATTTGTTAACCTAACAGCATATAAAAAACCAGCTAGTTAGGGTTCCGTTTTAGGGTTCTGTAATCAACAAAACTTGGTTGACTATGGTACCCTAAAACGGAACCCTAACCAGCTGATTTTTCGTATATTGGTAGGTTTAATAGTTATATAATTTAAAAGTAGCATTGTCCTACAAATAGAACAATCCATATTTTAGCATCATCAAGTCAAAGTTTGAAATCCTTTCTATCTCTGTTAGCTACCACTTTCAATGTTTTGACAACTATTTAGTAAAAATATATTGTAAATATAATAGGAGAAAGTAGGAGAAATGTTTTAACTCAGAATGCACGCAATTTCAAATTAAAATTTTCAATTATAGTCGCCATTGTAATAAATATTCAATTCCATTTCAAAATATTTTTTTATAAAATATTATTGAATTGAAAACTGTCTCGTTTATTTTACTTGTGACGATAATTATACACTATGATTGAGGTATCAATCATTCGTATTGATATGAAATATTTTGATTTATAGCGCTTTTACATTATTCCAAATTCCAATCCATGGCCATTCTCAGGAGAGCAAAATTTACCTGTTACGGGCTTGTATACTCTGTAATATTATCTTATTCAAGTATGTAATATTTTTAAACGGTAGATAGCATCAGTATCTAGCTACAAACTACACAGGCTTCTAATGTAAGTAATTCAGACTAAATTAATTGAAGTCGTGTTCAAAAACCATGTTTTTCTAACTACCGTAACGTGTCCCCACGCCAACTTGATCTCGAAACTTGCTTGTAATTTTTATAACGTACCTATTTCATTTAATCTATTCATGGTTTTAAACGCCTATAAACATTGGCTATCGCATTGCAAAATATCGACTGAATAGGCCCAGCCTATAAATAGTTATAATGAAATAATCGCTTGTCCGATCAAAAGTCCTAATTACCGTAACACCTTAGGATTTGGCACATTACGAGTGCACAGGTTGCTTCTCCTTAGTGTGTGCCATGGCCCATCAGCGGTCCCACGTCGTTAATGTTAGTGGGCCATCGATAAAGCACGTTAGTATCTAATTACCGTAGCTTTGGTTATAAACCTGTCTAATTACCGCAATCGTTACTTTTCAATTATGTTTAAATTAGATTTTTATCATGTATATTATGTTTATTTTACATAATTTGGCCTACGTACGTTACCCTAAGCTAGTTTTTGTCAATTGTGTCGTTGTATCGTTACGTAAAACACTACATTTTGTCTAATTACCGTACCCATAAATTGTTAAGTCTCATTATCCAAAAAACTTGAACTAACTGTTTCACGACACATTTATTATTGTGTTCGTATCTTTCATTTCTTTAATATTTCAATGTGTCTAAGTCAAATCGACGAAGAAAAAAAATGGTTACGGTAATGAGGCAAATAATGACAAACCGGAGAATGGCCCTCCAATTCTTTAGTCCAGCTCTGGATTTGGATTGTCTTCGGGTATAATGCCTTTGCCTTTGTTGTGAGCTATGACATTGGCTTGGTGGAGAGGGTCACTCAAGCTGGGTGGAGTTTCAAGGATGTTAAAAGATATCGTTCTGTGACGAACCTACCAGCTGCCAGCCAGTGGAATCGCTAGAACTATGTCCTCCATAAATTTGCCATGTGTGAAGTGTGTCAAGGGAAGTTATCGGGAGGGACATGGCCTTTCAGTTCCACCGACCTGTCTGGATTCCACTCTTAAATTTTAGTGTAGTACTTACGCTTAATTTAAAGCCCTAGCAAATAACATGAGAGCTTCATACGATAGAATATACTAAAATTAATGTTAAAAACAAAATGCAAGATAACATTAACAATGTATTTACGAAGTTTTCTCATAAACATTTTTAGGAAAAACTGCACTCCAGGGAGCTCTGACGCGCGAGCGAGGCAAAAATTGTAAATTTTTCTCCTGATAAAACTAACTCAAGTTTTCGACAGCGAAACACGAAATTGTTTTTCACGAACCCCACGTTTTATTTTTGTACAAAAATATGTTACAAATCTTATAAATTATATTGGTTTTCGTACGAAATCTTCGTTTACTTAGAATTTTCAGAGTTTTAATAATATGGTTTTAATCAAATGGTTTTAATGATTGTCATATTGTGAAGTTACTTGTGTGTTTTCAATGATATTGTAACAAGTACTTACTTTAAGTACTAGACTATTAGTACCTTAAAGTATTCTGTCTGACTACTTCCTGTCTTAATGACAATGTCAAAAAGATGCCTCTCACGGCTCTTGTACACGAGCTACCGCACACCTGAGACACCACTGTCTTAAGACAGACTAATAAAATGCACTAGATGCGCACATTTGAGACAAAACGTCTATTAGACAAAGTTGTCTAATGTGCCGCGCGACAAGTCTGACTAACGACAGTCGGCTTCCCTTGAAGTGTATGCGAGCGCGCACATCTACGACAAAACTGTCTAGCCACAATAGACATAATATTAAGTTTACAGGTTATTGTAAAAATGCAATAATCAAAAAATAATATAATTACAAAATTTTTACAAAGTCGCCATGGACAGTGTTATGCAAGATGTAACAATTTAATCATAATTCATAAACGAGGGTCTGACTGACATCAGTATGGAGTGTCTTATTTTTATAATGCCGTTCGTACTTCGTTTAGTAAGAAACGAACCGAATGGGCACTGTCCAAAAAAATCACATGTACTTTTTATTTCGTTAAAATAGGGTATTTTAAGAATATAAATTAAATAATTTTGAAATTCATTGGCTAGTTTTTTCTCAATAAATTTTTAAAGTTTCGCTCTGACGTCATCATCGGCGGCCAATTGACCTTTGCAGTATACTGTATACAGTTATAAATTTCCTTTCAATCTTATTTATAATGGCTGGTTCGTCAAATTCAAGTTTTCATTATGTGAAAGCTGATACGAGAAGCTTACCAAAAGATCGAAACGTAATGTTGGTCGAATTTATTGCTAATTTAACGCCATTGAAGGTCAAACTAAGGTTAAACATATTTATTCAAAAATATAAGTAACTAATGTGTATTTCTTTCGTTTATATACAGAAAAACGATCACTGATCTTATTCCTCGAAATGTTTTTGTAATGAGCAAAATTAAAAAAAAAAAATGGACAATCCCCATTGTTTATGTAGCATACACTTTAATAGTCATGATATATTTTGTACGAGTAATGACCGAAAATTAAAGAGATTACGAAAATCTGCATTTGCACCGTAAGTTTTTTATTTCAATCTATACTAATCTATACTAATATTATAAAGCGGAAGAGTTTGTTTGTTTGAAAGCGCTAATCTCAGGAACTACTGGTTCGATTTGAAAAATTATTTCAGTGTTAGATAGTCCATTTATCGAGGAAAAAAAAGAGGAAATTATTTGATAGAGCTTATTTGAACGCGCTAATCTCAGGAACTACTGATCCTATTTAAAAAAATTATTTCAGTGTTAAATAGCCCATTTATTGAGGAAGGCTATTGGCTACATTTTATCACGCTAGAACTAATAGGAGCGAAGAAATATAGGAAAATGTGAATAAAACGGGGGAAATTATTGGCAAGGGATTATCTCACAAACTACAAGAGCAATTTTTCTGTTACTTGGATCAGATAGGAAGTAGAGCACGTGAAGGATCATAGGCTATTTTTTGTGGACTAATTATTGTCTGTCTATAAATAATAAAAATGAATGCATATTCCCCTTGGATACGACATCACGCGTAAACAGCTGGACCAGTTTTGCTGAAATTTGGTTTAGATATACTTTGAGTCCCGGAAAAGGACATAGGATATTTTTTGTCTCGGAAAAATGTACGGTTACCACACAATATACTTTTATGATTTGCGCGTAAACTATTCAATCTATTTTGCTGAAAATTGGTATAGATATACTTTGAGTCGGGGGAAAGAACATAGGATATATTTTGTGACGAAAAAACGTACGGTTCCCACAAAATGTACCTTTATGATTTGCGCGTAAACTATTCTATCGATGTACGGGATCGGGAACAACTACAAACTGAAGTCCACGCGGACGAAGTCGCGGGCAACAGCTAGTTCTGTAATAATTCTGTAATAATTTAGCACATAGATTTTTGTAATCTGAAAACGTCTTGTCTAGGTGCTCTGGATATTTTTAAATTCGTCCGAGTCGTTTAAGGTTTGTTCAAAATTATTATATATTATTATTATCGATGACTTAAGGATCAGAGGAAAATGGCTGATTTTAAAATAATAATTATGTACTCCTTTCTTCATGATAGTAGATATGTTTGGTGTATACTGCATAATGCCATCCGCTTTTGACAATTATTGTCCACGGCTTTGTTTCATAACTGTGACAGTGACAATAACCGCGCAGGCTGTCGTCCAGCGCGCAATATTATGATACGTTACCTGGGAAACGACCTTGGCGAGAATCTGAATTGTCATATTTTAGTGTTCGAAAAGGAGCCAAATTTATAACGGTTGAAGTATGGGAGTTACGTTTCCTGTAGTTTTGTTATTCGTAGCAAAAATCAATAAAAATGTGACTTCTGTGTGAAATAAAGTATTTTAAACAATGTTTTTAAATATATTTCGCGACAATGGTATTGCAAAATAAATAGATGTGCATATAAATTTATGTAGTAATAGTATGAAATTAGCTAATTAATGTCGATTGTTTTTTTTTTGTATGGGAAACGAACCACCTTAATATATTCCAGTTCCGATAATATCATCTAGAATCTAGAGGGTAAGGCCAAGTCAGCCTCGAAGAAGCTTGGTGTTCTTAACAGAGCAAGACAGTACTTCAGTCCGGACCAACGCCTACAACTCTACAAGTAGATAAAAGGTGCAGGTTCGGCCTCATATGGATTTATGTTTTCATCTCTGGGCAGGGACGTCAAAATACCAACTGCTCCCTCTGGATCGCATCCAACGAAGCAGCTCGAATTGTTGACTGCCATAGTGCTTCAAACAGCTTGGACCCCTTGGAATTACGCCGAGATGTAGCTTCACTCTGCATCCTCTATCGGTTGTATCACGGGGAGTGCTCTGAGGAATTGTTCGGAATCATACCTCCTGCAACTTTTCGCCATCGCCCCACGCGGAAAATATACCATCCTCATCACCTTGATGAGTGGCAGTCTTCCACCGTGCGTTCCTCGCGTAACTTTCTGCGCGCACTGTAAAACTCTGGAACGAACTGTCACCAGCAGTATTTCCGAACCTATACGACCTGCCTTCAAGAAACCTTCAAGAAGAGAGCGCATTCTCTCTTAAAAGGCCGGCAATGCACAAGCAGCTCTTCTGATTTTACGAGTGTCCATGGGCGACGGTAGTTGCTTTCCGGTGTTTGCTCTTTTGCCCCCTTATTTCATAAAAAAAGTGTTCATGCAACATCATCGAAACTTATTGCAGCCCGAACGTTTCCTTTGAGATGAAACTCCTTCATGTTTAGATAGAACAATATTATCTCAAATCTACTGCGTACGTTCGACCCTGCAGTGTGTTATGTGGCCCTGAATCGACCTCAGAAGCGGGTACATACTGTGTACCACATCCTTTTTTCTGTTATAAACGTAAGCTTAAAAGAAAATAAAAACCATGAACATAATACTGACATGATTTTTGTTATAAGTTAAAAGGCATATTTTGTTACTCTAAAAGTGCTTTTGGCTTTTCATTTTGTTGGCAAAATTTATAAAGAAAAAAAAAAACAAAAGTAATCCTTATCCAAACTCAAGCTACATGGCCTACATGCATGTAAAAAATAAAACTATGAAAGTCCAAACAAAAATTTTACAGTAAAGTTGCATTTTCACACCTTTTGCAAAAGTTATACTTAAGAGCCCGGGTTACCCTCGAAATTCTCATACATACGTAATACCAAAATCATTTTGTCATACGAAAATATTTAACATGTTTGAGTTATTTTTCAGCTTAAAATAGTAATTACCTAGGTTCCTGAACAAAAATAAACTTCAAAATATTTAAACACTAAATTTTTTTTTTGTATAAATTTTTTTTTTACTAAATTTACTACTACTTATTTAAACATTAAAAAATAGAGTAAAACACTAAAAAATATGTAAATAAATAGTAAATTTACTACAAAATATTTCAACTCTAAAAATATTTTTTTGTATTAAAATATTTTGTAGTAAATTTTTTTTAGTGTTTAAATATTTTAAAGTTAATTTTTGTTCAGGAACCTAGGTAATTACTATTTTATGCTGAAAAATAACTCAAACATGTTAAATATTTTCGTATGACAAAATGATTTTGGTATTACGTATGTATGAGAATTTCGAGGGCTACCCGGGCTCTTAAATCTCCTGTTTTTTTACTTAAAAATTTCAACAACATTTTCAATATTTTCGTCGTCAAATATTTTAACGGAAGCAATTTGGTGACAAAAATACTTCTCCCTGTTGTAAAAATAAATGTGCAACTCCAACGACTGCTATATAAAAAAAGCAAAAATTTAATTAAACCTCTCTTTGGCCGTGTGTCCACCGCCACCGTCACCGAGCTAGAGTAGACAGAACTAAGGGGTACCTACCTCGACTTCAAACAAACGGGCGAATATACGCGAGTTGGGTGCGACTGTCACTTTTAACATGTTTCACAATGCTGAGTAAGGGCCGGGACACAAAAACACGACACGATGTCGTACGACGTCGCGTCGTAGAAACTCACGTAGAAATTCAAAGATGAGTTTCTACGACGCGACGTCGCACGATGTCGCGTTGTGGTTTTTTAAGACGCGCGTCGTAGATTTCCACGACACGACGTCGTACAACGTCGTACGACGTCGTGTCGTGTTTTTGTGTCCCGGCCCTAACGCATTAGTATGACGCGCGCCGGCCGAACTGAACGTATAAATTTCGAGATCTATTCTGAGTCGACCTACATTGTTAGTTCGGTTAACTCTACTGAGACGTCACCGACAAAAGTTTCAACACAATGCTACATTATGACCTAGGCTATAGGTTCAATTTTCTACCGACATTGGTCTAGCGACCCATGCCGCCGCCGTTTGTAGTGGCGTCTACCGTACGCCGTAAAGCGAAATGAAACCTACGTGAAACCTACAGTCTAGGACCTAGGTCAGGAGTCGGCAAGTAGTTTTAGGTGGGAGTCTGGATACTATGAAAAAATTTTAACGAGGTCCAGAATAAAACACACTTGTCCTATGTAGCTTAAAAATATTATTTCATTTAATAAAAGTATAAGGTAAATGACTAGTAGATTGGACAGTACCAGTCATTGGATAAAGCACAAAAACACAATATTTATTAATGTTGCTTTAAAAATTTCCTGTTTTTAAAGTAAAAGAACGCCTTTTTTAAAAAAACAGTCAGTTTTTAAAGCAACATTAATAAATATGGTGTTTTTGTGCTTTTTCCAATGACTAGTACTGTCCAATCTACTAGTCATTTACCCTACTTACGTATAGCTTATCTTAGATGTATTAATTGATACTGGGTATAAAATACATAGGCTGCACTAAAAATATCGGGAATGGAATACTTCCACTATTCCTGTCATATTAAAATCTTTTTAATTGAAAACTCCTTGGTTTTAAAAATCGAATACCATTTATTTATTTAAAAAAAGATTCTCGGTCTTGTCACAAGGTCTTGTCAAACTTGTTTAGTCGTTGAGAAAATGGAATTGACTCGAGAAAATTCTAGAGCGATGATTTATTATGACTTTCGAAGTGGTTTAACACAAAAACAGTGTGTTGATCGGATGATTTCTGTATTTGGTAATGAAGCCCCATCCAAAACCACAATTTATCGCTGGTTTGCTGAATTTCAACGTGGACGCGTCAGGCTCAGTGATGATCCCCAAAGGTCAAGGTCGTCCAAAAACTGCAGTCACCCAAGAAAACGTTGATGCTGTGCGTAAGCTGGTTGAGGAAGATCGACATGTGACATACCGCGAAATTCAGGCAACTTTAGACATTTACATAAGTCAAATACAAATAATATTGCATGAACAATTAGGTTTTAAAAAGTTGTTTTCCCGATGGATACCGCATTTGCTCCGTGAAGAGCAAAGGGCGGCTCGCGTTACTTGGTGCGTCAGAACTCTCGAAAGATTCCACGCAGGACCCTCAAATGCTGTATACAACATCGTATCAGGTGACGAATCCTGGATATATGCGTACGAACCCGAAACTGAAAACCAGTCACGAGTTTGGGTGTTCGAAAATGAGTTAAAGCCAACAAAAATTGTTCGTTCACGGAGTGTTGCAAAAAAATGGTGGCCGCGTTTGTCTCGAAAACCGGCCATATTGCGACTATTCCTCTTGAGGGACAAAGAACGGTTAATGCAGAATGGTATGCTAGCATTTGTTTGCCACAGGTCGTTTCTGAACTCCGTAAAGAGAACTGCAACCGCCGCATCATCCTCCATCACGACAATGCGAGTTCTCACACCGCGCACAGAACAAAAGAGTTTTTAGAACAAGAAAACATAGAATTATTAGACCATCCGCCGTACAGCCCCGACTTAAGCCCTAATGATTTCTATACTTTCCATAAAGAATAAATTGCGTGGTCAGAGATTTTCATCACCTGAAGAAGTTGTGGACGCCTACAAAACGGCCATTTTGGAGACCCCAACTTCCGAATGGAATGGTTGCTTCAATGATTGATTCCATCGTATGGAAAAATGTGTCAAATTTCGCGGAGAATACTTCGAAAAGCAATAAACACATTTTTAAATAGTACTGTTGTGTCACCTCCTTGATTCCCGAAATTTTCAGTGCCGCCCTCGTACAATACAATATTTCATGGTCCGAAATTCGACATTTCGCGGTCCGCCTGTAATTGATGACAGCTGGCCTAGGTCATAAGTGGCATTATCTTCGAATTTTTGTCGGTGACGTCTCGGTGACGGTGGTGGTGGATAAGAGGCCTTTTATGGTAATCACCAAAATCATCCTCAGGTTCGAGTAAAATTCTTTTAGTGTTTTAAGCCCTTTTTTAGTTGGTGTGTTTTGATTTTAAAAATGAGCTAAATCCGAGTAAGAATCTCACACAGAGTAAAAAAATAATAGAATATTTTTAATTTTTATATTCGAGTAGATGAAATGAAATGCAAATTATGGTTTACGATTTATGACGTATTAAAAAAAACTAGCTAGGTCTCGTTCAAACCAATTAACGTTGGTAGTTTTCATGGTAATGTAATTATATGCACATCATAATTTTATTTAAATATTTATCAATATTTTACTTAAGAAATTAGAGGCACACATTTTGCCACTTCAGATGTTTCTGCTGCGCAAACCATTCACTTTAGAGAAAAAAATAATGCTGGAAACCTCAATAAATTATATTATATAAATAAATTTGACGACCTCCATGGCGCAGTGGTGAGCGCGTTGGTAGCTCAAGCCGGAGGTCGCGGGTTCGAGTCCCGCCGACGGAACAAAAAGTTTATAAAGTTCCTGGGTCATAGATGTGTATTAAATATATGTATCATATAATAAAAATCTTAAATATATGTATAGTATAAAAGTTATTAAATATATTTCCGTTGTCTGGTACCTGTAACACAAGTCCTTCAGGTACTTAGCACGGGGCCAGACTGACGTGGTGTGAAGCGTCCATAGATATTAAAAAAAAAAAAATTTGAAGACCTATCCAATAGATACGTAATGATATTATGTGTTCGATGAAAAATAATTTTGAGTTGCAGTTGTAACTTGTATGGGGACCCAAAAATATTTTTTCCACTTTTTTAAATCTTAACCCATCAAGCCCCACCTAGGTGACCGCAACAACAATAGAATAACAATAAATTTCCAAGAATCCGCGATCGAGGGCTTAATGCCGTTCACCGTACTATACACCAACTCACTGAGTTTTTTAAAAGTGAAATAAAAAAAAAATCCTTTCCTATTTCCCAGCACTAGTTGGTCTCAGTTTTTATACTAGAAAGTATAAAGTTCTTTTTGTCTTAACTTTTTATTGGTATGAGGAATTAGCATGATATTGTGGCTGTACATTAGCGGACTTCTAGTTAGTAATGCTGTTTATTACCGTAATAATCGACGCTCTTTGAAACATAATTAGGGCTGTCATGCTGGCAATAATTAAAAAAGTTAAGGTGACGCCGCGTTATGGTTTTTGTCGCGTAGTTTAAAAACCATAAATACATAATATTTTCATATGAGCTATGGGCGAATTAAAGTGTATGCCTGAACCAATCTATGTATAAATTTTGGGAGCTTAAATCACTCTCCTCTGTTGGCAAAATAGGAATCCCATTTTTACAGAGGTCTTTTTGATTGATTATTCTATGTAATAATATAATTTATGCTATGGGTAATTCAGAGACAAAGACATGATGAATACTGACAATGAACTTTAATTTCTTAGCTTCAGTCATTACTGAGAAAAGTCGATATCGCTACAGCCAAATTATCAAGGCGTCGCCTTGAAGGCACTAGTGGCATTAAAATTACAAAAAATATGGTAAGTATATTTAATTTTTGTTAACTTATTATTCAACTAACTATAATAGCAATTGAAAATACCTAACTTTATATAAATACAAACATTCTTCGTCAAAACAAAGTATAATGAAAATAAAGTAATACAATTCCTGGTCCTATAATACACAATTCGTGACCAAAATAATTTCTTCCAATAAGCCGATATCTAATATTTTCGTTCAATTTGATCTGATCGCTTTCGGCTGAAATCAGTTTTATGACAACCCTAAGTTAATGGAACGGCGAGGCGACATCGAAAAATAACTCACAAATGGAAAACCAGGAAATGGCCCCATTTAATACCTTTAAACGGCGCTTAAGGCGCTATATTGAAAAAAATGTCCTTTTTGACGTAATACTATAGGATCCTCAGAAATGTTACAAATCTGGTAATGAGCTATACATATCTTCATAGCCTTATCTAGGTTTGAGAAGAACCAGAAACACGATTAATGTATTTTGCCTCGATACATTTCTCGATCGAAATGACCTCTTAAAAATACGAAATTTGAAGATTATTTTCAAACGAAAATAGATGTATTGTAGGAAATTAGTCTAATTGATAGACACCTTTGCAACCCAAAATCGTATAGAAGAATTTTGCATAAATGCTACTAGTTATTTTTTAAATAATTAAAATTACGTTTTTCGCATGTTTTCCGAGCGAGCCGATAGCTTCTGGCCGCAGAGTATTCACGACTTTATAGTCATACAAATTAAGTATAAAATTGCCCTTTCGGTAAAATTACTTTCAATATAGCGCCTTAACAACGCTCGGTTATCAATAAGTAATTTACAATAGTTTTAAAGACGCGGTGACACAATACCTGGATCGAAGATAAAGATAAGTAAAGATAAGTCAGAGCGAAAAATTTTTTGTGATATTTTGTATGGACAAGCGTCATGAATTTTTCCATACAAAGGTGAAAAAAAAAGTTCTTCAGCTGCTTCTTTTACATCGTATAGGACATAGCTGACCATAACCATACACACCTTAAAATGTTATCACTTAGTTTTGTTGCATCCTGTATAATTGCAATCAATTAATTAACTTAACCAGAGATTTGACTGTTGGTTTGACATTTTGTTATCGTTATAATAAGTTGGTGCAACTCACTCTTAGCAAAGAGCTAGATTTTTTTTACATTTCTGACATCTTAATTCGCTATCAACACCAGTCAATACTAGCGAATGCAATATGACTAAGCACTTAGCTGCGGTTATGTGGTCTCCGAATTCGCTTGCAAACTTCCACGTCAAATGAATGGGGATATAATGGTTCCATTCTCGACGTATTGAGAGATTGTCAGCTGACAGTTGACAGCAGAGAGGCTCTGCGCTGATCCCCAATCCTGATCCTTGTGACACCGCGTCTAGGCAAACAGTTTAAAGATATTTTGTCACTGAAAGAACCTTTATACCGATATTAAGAATCATAATTTAAATTTAGATATCGGCTTTTTATTTACTAGTTTGGTCAGATAAAATGTATTGGATAGAGGAGTTTAAAATAAAATTATTGTAAAAATTCTTCAGCTGTATCGGTTTACTTAAAAATATTGAAATTCCGTCTTATGTTATATAATATGTGTACTGATGAGTAACTCATTCGCCCAAGCAGAATTAATGTTAACGTATTTGGCTCCAAGATTGCAATCTATGGGGCTATAGTAGAGAGCTATGTCACATGCCAAATGTAGCCTGTGACATGAGTATAGACATGCATTCAAGGGAATGAGAGTTATGTTGGCTATTGGAATGAAGAGGTTGGAAGATTTAGACATGCCAATATAAAATTACCTAATTAGTTTAAATTAGTTGGAAGATTTAGATATGCCAATATAAAATAACCTTAATTTGGTGGGTGTGTTGGAATTTGAAATTGCCGCCTTTTCAGTCCTTATTCCTTGTCACTTAGAATAAAGGCCTGTATTCACTTTGATTAGTGCAAGTGCAAGTGACTAGTAATTGAGGCAGTGGAGTGCAGGTGTGTAGTGGAAGTAGTGTCCAATTCTTGTTTAGTGGCTCTTTAGTAATTTAATTTAGTAAATTCAGTAGTAGCTGTCAAGTGTCAACACGAGCGTCTTAGTTTCAAAAATAAAACTGCCATTTTGACATGTCCTTCATTTTTAATATTGGTTTTATTAAAAACGAGCTTTTGCCCGCGGCTTCGCTCGCGTTAAGAAGTATTGTTATATACAAACTTTGATCCCCTATTTTCACCCCTTGGAGGTAGAATTGATCAAAATCCTTTCTTAGCGGATGCCTACGTCATAACATCTACCTGCATGCCAAATTTCAGCCCGATCGGTCTAGTGGTTTGGGCTGTGCGTTGATAGATCAACATGTCAGTCAGTCACCTTTGAGTTTTATATATAAAGACCACGAAGTATTTTTATATGTCCTTTCCCAGGACTCAAAGTATCTCCATGCTAAATTTCAGCAAAATCGGTTCTGACTTCTGAGGTATAAACGTGAAGAGGTAACAGACAGACAGACACATATTCGCATTTATAATATTATTAGTATATTAGTAAGTAATAAGTATGGATTAATATGGAAGTAATTGAAAGGGTGTCCTTTTGTACTTTTAATAGGTATATTATTTAATAATGATATACTGTATCTATGGACGCTTCACACGGCACACCACGTCAGTCTGGCCCATAAAGTTAATATACCTAGCGGAATAATAGTAACAATCTCGAGCTGTCAAACGAAATCAAAATTGGTTTTCATCTGTCACGCACTTGCACTCGCAAAAAATAGAACACGCTTTTAATCACGTTACTACGCAGCCGACTAGTCACTTGCACTAATCAGTCGCTGTCCACACTTACTTTCTACTAATCACTCACCACCTGTACTAGTCACCTGCACTTAATCACTAATCAAAGTGAATACAGAACTAATCACGTTACTACGCAGCCGGCTAATCACTTGCACTAAACAGTCGCTGTCCACACTTACTTTTTCCTAATAACTAATCACTTGCCCTAATCACTTGCACTTATTACTAATGAAAGTGAATACGGGCCATTAAGAATAATATTATTCTTAATTCTAAGTGACAAGGAATAAGGACTGAAAAGGCGGCAATCCACCAAATTAAGGTTATTTTATATTGGCATGTCTAAATCTTCCAACTCATTTAAACTATACGAACAGAGCAATCTTTGCTCTGTTCGTATCGTTTCCAAAACTGTAACCGGCTACATGAAATAAATCAAGATATTTAGTGAAATGTCATTTAATTTCTACAGTGCGACCTGCCTCCCTCTGCATTTTGTAGTCCACTTTCTTCTTCTACGTTTTCATATTATGTAGCCTTCTATTCATCTTGGCATGAAACTCGTAAGCAAGAGTCGTAACAATTAAAACGGATTCGATGCCTCTGGCAGAATTAGGTCTTGTTTCGGTCTTTTTAGTTAACATTTTTTGCAGTCGGGTTTTTGATTTTTTAATTAATTTATTAAAATACTATTATGAATGAAAAGATTACGTAAGCAAAATGTCGTGTATTAATTTATCTAGCTTTGGCAGTCGTTGGACAGATCGATGCCGAGGTTTCGGTGTGACCAATGCTATAAATATTTCGCTTCCAGTCTACCATGTCAATTACGGGGATATAGTGTTAGATAAGCAAAAATCTTTTAGTGTTAAATATTAACTTGATCCGCGTTTTTCCCACTTAATTATTGTCATCCAACCTTTGTAAATTATCTGATTAGTGGAAAATATATCTGAAAGCGCCGTATATTATAGCTATGAATTGTGTACCGTATAATTTATAAAACGCCATCTGTTTTTGTCGTGCATTTTTATGGCTGGACCGAGATCTTATCGATCCTATCATACATATCCTGTCTCCCCAATTTCCCGCACGCAAGTTTGGCGCTGCATTCGCCGATTGAAGTTCGCAACATATCGTCGAAAATGCCCGCACGCTGCTGAGTGAAGTTGGTTGTTCTCTTGTGCTATCCGCCGCGCCGCGTAAGCCACGGATTTGTATAAACCGCTAAATTGGGGGCCCCCCATCGCATCTACACGCTGGAATCCATCCGAATCCAAAGGTAAGATCTCAAATTTGCTATATGGTGTACTATTTGCATAAGCAGGTGTTATCTTGTGGTGCGGTGACAATTCATAGTTATACTTAGCATTCAAATTTAGATACAGTCCATTAGACCGCGTACAAACCAATATCTATACTTATTATAAAACAAAGTCACTTTTTAACCGACTTCCAAAAAACGAGGAGGTTATATGTTCGGCTGTGGATATTTTTTTTTTTTTTTTTTTTATTTTTGTATGTTCAACGATTACTCCGCCGTTTGTGAACCGATTTTCGAAATTTTTGTTTTGTTGTATTAGGTTTCACTCCAATTTGGTACCATGTTCACAAAAGTGGTGACCTGATGATGGGATCCATGAGTAATCGAGGGAACTCCTCGAAATTTATATGGAAACATATGGTGATTTTGGTTTTATGTGAAGTGTACTAAGAATATGCTACCAAAAAGTCAAATATTGGGTCAAAGTATACCATGGTTTCGAAGATGCTGAGAGAACTCCTGACTCCTTATGGATACACGTTCGGGAGTTTCGGCGTTGTTTTAAGAACAGAAAGCATATGCTACTATGCAATTCATATTCATCATCATAATCATCATCATCATCATCATTGTCATCATCATCATTAAGGTCACCAATGTCTCATGGCACAGAATTAATAATAGTACAAGGCATAGGTATGGATATACTAATAATAATAATTATGTACTGTATAACAACACCTGTTTGTTTAATACATGGCGGTCGGCGCCGCAGAGGCGACGGCGTCGCCGCGCCGCCGCGCCGCGTGGCGCGTGGCGGCAGACAACAGATCGAATACTTTACTAATTACTTTATAAAATTTAAATAGACAAATAGAATTAAAATAAAGTTATTTTAAAAAGAGCATTTACACAAAACAAAGTCATTAAGTGTCTTTTTAATCAGTTATACTTATTAATCGATAGATGGCGCACTAAGTATCGATTTGAATTCTTGATTAAGCGCTTATTCCACTTATACTAGCTAGGAAGTCCTAGCAAGGGTCCTAAAAAATTTAGTCAAGTGGAATAACATTTAGAAGCTAGGATCCTAAATCGGAAAAAATTTAGTCAAGTGGAATAACATTTAGAAAGCTAGGATCCTAGCTAGGACTTCCTAGCTAGGATAAGTGGAATAAGCGCTTTACAAGAACAGAGCTGTCAATAATTATGATAATATTAAATATTATGAGTAGCTACGCTACATCCTATGCAAGTTTATACAATTTTTTATCTGATAGATCCTTCGATCGTGGAAAAACGAGACACAATAGCCTTTCTATTGTTATCTCAATCGCCGGTGACCGCTTGGGGCTTGAAGCATTAAAATTGTTAAATTACTTAGCACAATATGTTCACTTCACTGATAATATATGATTTTGTGAGTGTGAGTTGTGACTCTTGACAAATTGTAATAAGATACGTAAAATATACGCGAAGATTTACCTACTAGTGTAACTAAAAAGAGTGAAATTATTATTATTTTTAACAAAAAATTAAAACCGACTTCCAAGGTAAAAACAATAATAACATTAATATGAACTAAAAAGTATTAAATAATTTTTACTATCTAATGGTGCCTTTTTCCGAATTCGGCTAAAACTCAACTATTTCTGTATTCAATCTTCATAATTTTGAAGTCGGTGCCAGTTCCAAAAGTTTCAAATATTCTGTCAGAGGACTGAAGATTCAGCTATCTGGTACCGACTTCAAAATAATGAAGATTGAATACAGAAATAGTTGAGTTTTAGCCGAATTCGGAAAAAGGCACCATTAGATAGTAAAAATTATTTAATACTTTTTAGTTCATATTAATGTTATTATTGTTTTTACCTTGGAAGTCGGTTTTAATTTTTTGTTAAAAATAATAATAATTTCCCTCATGTCCCTTTGTTCCCTTTAATCTTTAAAACTACGCAACGGATTTTGATGATTCTTTCAGTGTTAGATAGCCCATTTATCGAGGATGGTTATAGGCTATATTTTATCACGTTAGGACTAATAGGAGCGAAGAAATAGAGGAAAATGTGGAAAAAACGGGGAAAATTATTTGAAAGGCCTAACTTGAACGCGCTAATCTCAGGAACTAAATGGTCATCCGAACTACGCAACGGATTTTGATGCGGTTTACTTTAATAAATAGAGTGATTCAAGAGGAAGGTTATAGAGTATAATAATATTCATTAAATAGTGGCGAAATACTGTTGTTATTGGGGTTTCTAATGTGATGTCGTAAATAATTTCATCTTTTTCCGCTTACATTGCAAACGCAGGCTGAACCGTACGAGATTTATCAAAATAATGTACTAAGTATTGTACACAATGAAAAGGTCTACAGAAAACTCCGCGATGATATATGTCATCTCATATGGATATCCCACTATAACATTTTTTGTCATTTATATTTTACGACAAATAATGGCTAATTTTCGAAGCGATTTTAACCAATACAGTATTAATCTTTATTCAATTAAACACTTTAGATACATTGTTGATTTAATATAGATCTACATGGCCCTTTACAGCATATGGTTTAAATGAATAGTTTCGAAGATATTACAGATTTAAAAATTGCGGGACGTAGCATTTACGGCGATACCGGCAGGCCGCTGCGGCGCGGCGCGACGGGAGCGTGCCTATTCTAATATATATAAATCTCCTGTCACGATGTTTGTCTGTCACGATGGATTCCTAAACTACTTAACCGATTTTAATTTTTTTTTTTACTTGTGATTTTAATGTGTGCTTTTTTCCAACTTGAGAGATAGGATAGCTTAGATCTTCAATTATAGTCGCAATTTTATTTTATTGCAAATTATTTGTCTATAAAGGGCGACCATTGTTTATGACTACGCAACGGATTTTGATGATTCTTTCAGTGTTAGATAGCCCATTTATCGAGGAAGGCTATATTTTATCACGCTAAGACTAATAGGAGCGAAGAAATAGGGGAAAATGTGGAAAAAACGGGAAAAATTATTTAAAAGGGCGAACTTGAACGCGCTAATCTCAGGAACTACTGGTCCAATTTGAAAAATTATTTCAGTGTTAGATAGCCTATTTATTGAGGAAGGCTGTAGGCTATATTTTATCACGCTAAGACTAATAGGAGAATGTGGAATAAACGGGGGAAATTATTTGAAAGGGATCTCGCGAACTACTGGAGTAATTTTTGTGTTATTAATTGGCACAGATAAGAAGTAGACCACGTGAAGGATCATAGGCTATCGATTTTAATCATTTTTTCAGTGGCTATCTTAGTAACAGCCATGCCACACGACGCGGTGCGGCGCCGCACCGGACGTTGCCGGAGGCCATCTCGCTCTCTATAATAGCTTCATGCGCTGGACTACCGGCCGGCCACACGGTGAGTGCGGCGCCGGAACGTTTTGCAGCCCCCCTAGACAAGTGGCATTCGATTTCAAGCGTTTCGCTTGCGATAAACGATAATGAGCTAGGGCCGCGTCACGCAGCCGTCTCGCTCTCCGCACGCGGACGCTCCGCGAAGCACTGTGCACGGCCCTAGCTCGTTATCGTTCATCAATTGCGAAACGCTTTAAATCGAATGCCACTTGTCTAGGGGGGCAGTACCGTCACAGAATATAACAATTATATTAGTAGTACTAAGTACCGTCGCGTAGTACTGTAGGTAGTAGTCCGGCGAGATGCACGCACCGCGTCGTGTGGCATGGCTGTAATTCTGTAACGATAATCATTATTCATTAGAGAGAAAAGTATACTAACTAAAAACCGAGATTTGTGAGGGCTCGCGTCGTCACACCTTGACTGACTGATGATGATAACGCATCTTTATTATAATAAATAAAAATTAGTACTATGTTAATCCTTCGATCGTGGATTCTTTAAAATCTATTGTTATTCTATTGTGTCTCGCTCACCGGTGAGCTTATGGGGCTTGATGGGTTAAAACACAAATCAATAAAAAGATAGTTTTTCTTGGTTTTTCCGTAAAGTGTACCACAAAATGTACAGCTTGAAAAAATATACAGTCTTTCTCAGTCCGTATCAGGTATCGACTTGGATAATAGAAAAAGGATACTATAGCCAATCTTCACAATATATTGAATTGTCAGAGCGATGCACTCAGATATTGAAAGAATATCTTCACTGAAATTGCACAGTAATTACAAAATCGCGTGCCAGCCAAGCTTGAACATTGTAGAATTTAACAATTGCCAAGTTTAAATTCCAAATGAATTCTTTGAAGATCCACTTTGATAACCATTGTATTAATTAAATTTTTATGAAACTAGCTGATTCTTTGCGACATTTTTTGTCCTATACATGGAATTATGCTTGAACCCACCATTATCATTTCAGACGTTGTCTAGATAAAGCAACACCATATCCATGCTAATAGATTCGATGCTTTTAGTATAATTGAAAGACTATTAGTTACTTTATTTAGAATAATGTTTGTAAAACTTTAATGCTCATATTAATTGTATATTTTATGTTGCTGATGGATCAATATAAAATAATTGCTGCCTACGCCATTTTGGTGCTCCCAACCAATAATTGAATACCGGAAATAAAAAATGCCATCGAAATGTGTTTTTTACCAAAAATGTATTCTATGTGCCATAATAACCAAACAACTTTTTTATCTGCGAAAAATCTTGAAAGTGGTAGCTAACAGAGATAGAAAGGATTTCATACTTTGATTTGATGGTCCTAAAATATGGAGTGGCCTATTTGTAGGACAATCTTACTATTAAATTTTATAACTATTAACCTACCAATATGCAAAAAATCAGCTGGTTAGGGTTCCGTTTCAGGGTTCTGTAATCAACAAAACTTAGTTGACTATTGGTTGACTAAGTCATATGACTTAGCGTTATCTCCACTATATGAAACTCCCCCAGGTGTGATCTGGAGAAACGCTAAGTTAGATATCTAAGCTGTGCTACCCTCGAAATTCTCATACATACGTAATACCAAAATCATTTTCTCATACGAAAATATTTAACAAGTTTTTAGTTATTTTTCAGCTTAAAATAGTAATTACCTAGGTTCCTATACAAAAATTAACTTAAAATATTTAAACACAAAAAATATTTTTTTTTTGTGAATAATTTTTCTTACTAAATTTACTACTAAATATTTAAACACTAAAAAATAGAGTAAAACACTAAAAAATATGTAAATAAATAGTAAATTTACTACAAAATATTTAAATACTAAAAAATATTTTTTAGAGTTGAAATATTTTGTAGTAAATTTAATATTTATTTATATATTTTTAGTGTTTTACTCTATTTTTTGTGTTTAAATATTTTGAAAGTTAATTTTTGTACAGGAACCTAGGTAATTACTATTTTAAGCTGAAAAATAACTCAAACATGTTAAATATTTTCGTATGAGAAAATGATTTTGGTATTACGTATGTATGAGAATTTCGAGGGTAACCCGGGCTCTTAAAGCTATTTTCTATTAATTTCATTAACGTGCTAATTTTTGGGTCATAGCATGTTACATGCTATTGCTATGCTATTTTATAAAATCGCGGCATCGTGAATTACGTACGTACGCGTCAAAAATATTCCGCGTCGAGTGAAATATCAAATATAGCAAGTACAATAGCAGCGCCGCGGAGCGTAACAGCGCGGACGTGATTTTTTCATGATCGCAGAGCGTTGCTGCGCACGGTAATAATATTAGCAATCGTATTTTTTAGCAAGTACGATTAATAATTAAATCAATCGTACTTGCTAATGATGCTCACAATTATTATTGCTAATGCTGTTTTTACCAACACTACCCAAAGTAGCAGACTGGATAAAACTGCGTCTCGTTAAGTGTTCCGAGCGATTACCCGCCGGGCCCGCTGGCCGCTGCGTGTAACATCTGTTACTGCGAAATGTTCGGTTGAGGCGTCTACATAAAAGGACTAAAATAAAAGTTTTTCGATGAAAATGTTTAAAGCAATGTTTCTAAATTATATTATTACATATTTTAAAATGTATTGTTTCTCTCGTGTAGAATTATTACTGTGAAAGTTGCACCGCTTGATTACATTACTGACTACTGAGTAGAGTGACCAGTATTTCCCAAAGTGTGGGTCGCGATCCACTGGTGGGGCGCGGGTAGATTTTGGGTGGGCCCTGAAACTATTTAGGACGATTGTCGTACTCGATTGACTGTCATTTTACTTGTTCGTTCGTCGTCGTTGGTGCGTACGGGGGCGGCGTATTCGAACGCAAACGTAATTGTAAGTAAGTAAGGCTGACGATGATGATATGGTGGTGAACTACGATAAGATTACGATAGGAAAAGGTTAAAAACGGGACCCTATTACTGAGACTTCGATGTCTGTCGGTCTGTCTGTCTGTTTGTCTCTAGGCTGTCACTCAAGAACCGCTATAGCTAGCCTTCTGAAATTTTCACAGATTGTGTATTTCTGTTTTCTGGTGCCGCTATAACAACATATACTAAAACAAAATGAAGTTAATATTTATAGGGAGCTCTCATACAACAAATGTGATTGTTTGGCCTTTTTGACTCGTAATCCATTATGACAACATGTAGACACTTGAAATTTTCACGAAATCCTTAATTATATGTGTACTTTAATATTTAATAATAAAATTAAAATAAAATAAATAACTAAAGGGGTCCACTATACAAAAAACACTATTTTTCCTTACTTTCGCTTTAAAACGGTACGGAACCCTTCGTGCGCGAGTCCGACTCGCACCAAGCCGATTTTTTGTCTTCATGACACAAGGTGGGCCGCGAACTTTAAACCTTGTAGATGGGTCGCGGTCCTGACAAGTTTGGGGAACACTGGAGTAGACTGTAGTGGCGAGATAGAGCCCTTGGCCGAGCACATCAATAATAAATACACCGAGTGCCGAGAGCACTGTCTCACCACTCTACTCGGTAAGTGTAATCGGCCCTGAGTTTTGACTTCTTTGTTTCTATGAAAAATGCTTCAACCTCCATTTGCCCATAAAATATTTAAAAAGGAACACTTCAGCGCTGCCACTTTCCCAGTGAACTGTATATAAATTGTATAACCTATTTACACACTCCAAACTTAGGTTTGTTACATGCTGTTAAATTATGCTTACAGTGCTTTGTGCGCTCGATCCAAATCGCATCCCAATCATAATCCAGGAACCGTACCACGAAACTGTTTTGAGACTCAAACAATCGAACGAAAATGCCGCGTCCTACACTGACAAATGTGAAATGACGTTGTTAGAGAAGGACGCAGCATTCTCGTTCAATTGTTTGAGTCTCAAAACGGTTTCGTAGTAGGCCTACTGATGTCACAGAAGTAGTCAATGTCTACAGCTCCGCGCCGTATATTCACGTGTTCGGTATATTATAATCTACTGACCACGGCAGACCAGAGACAGTGGCTACTGTCGCTATCGTAACCTAGGCCGGCAACGCACCTGCAGCTGCAGCTCTTCTGATATTGCGAGTGTCTATGGGCGACGGTAGTCCGTGATCCGTTTGTTCATTTGCCCCCTTATTTTATGGAAAAAAACCTGAGTGGACCCCTCTTTCATTGCTGAGGGTCGTGAGTCGTGACTCTCCTGAAGGATTTTGACAGAGACATTACGCCATCTATAGTAAGTAGTCCTTGGGAGAATGAAGAGCGTCGTGAAGGCCGGTAATATTATTATCCTCATCTTATACAGAATGTAGAAAAACAAAGTGATAATACTTTAAGGCGAGCATAAACCCCAATTTGTTATTCCGTGGCTCTCCCGGTTTACCTAGTTCCAATATAATAAACGAAATGTAAAAAATATGAGATATAAAGCACAATATTTAAAAGACTTTAAACCATAAACATTTTTATAAAATGTTTAACTTTGGCTGTAACTAATTTACAAACTCACCTCCGACAAAAATCTAATTCATCGAAATATAAGTATTAACTAGCATAATTTTACATTTTATTTCAATATAAATTGTTAGTAAAATATCTATATTACAATATTCTGAACCGAACAATTTTGTTTCTTAATATTTATTTCCAAAGATATTTAAAAAAAAAACATGAAAAATAGAGAAGATCCGCCCCTAGTAACTACAATTTTATGCTAAGCTAAAATGAATCTTATTGCGATGCGTATACGCTTGGTCTTTGGTTGTGTGCAAGGTTATCGTTTTGGATTGAGAGGATTCCCAAACTTATTTTGTATACTGCCCACTTTCAGAACAAATTACGTTCTAGCGCCCCCTTTGTTTAAATTTAAAATGCATCCAGATGAAATAAATTACCCCCCAAGCCTCAACACAACGCTTTTTTTTCATTTTTTTTCTTGGTCCCCTTTAGACCTTCAGCACCCACAAGGGGGCGTTATCGCTCACTTTGGGAAAGGCTGCTTTAAGGTGCGTATCCCTTGTATAAAATTCACTAATTACTATGAAAGAAGCAGCGCTGAAAGAGCTTAATAGGTTGGGGAAAAAGTCTTTTTGCGTATAGTATTTATATGAAGCATTGCTAGTAACTGTAGCGCCCCCTGGCTCCGACCTTTGCGTAATATTTAAGGCCGTCCCCCGAGCAAACGATCTTGACCATACATTTGCCGCGTTGCTGAGATCGCACCAAAACCCTATTTTTTTTTACTTATCTTAATTCAAAATTGACCTAAAAAAATAAAACGTGGAATATGTAATCGACAATAGTTGATCTATTGGCGTGTGTTTCAAATAAAAGTAATTTGTAAATACTAAGGAGATGCTGAATGTATGATTGAATTTTAATAAATTGGTTTTACTTTGGAAGCTGATAATTATCATGAGTATAATAAACAAAAAGCAATGTTGATATTATACTGAAGATTATTGCTGTATTTTTATTATAACTTTGTAGCTTTCAAGTTATGAGTTTATAAGGCTCTAAATAAGGTAAATTACGGAATCTCCGTAGGGAAGGCCCTTAAATGTTTTTCGGATCAGCTAGTACTATTCTAATAGGTTTTACAATATTGTGGTTCTCGGATCATATTCGCTGCAATTAGGTTCGATGCAAAAACGTAACGAACTTCAGTAAAGCCGCTATTTTTCGAGAATTTTGCGGATCGAGTGCGGATAGTAGCTTAGCTGAGGAGCAAATTAAATTGAGCGGTGGTCTGGAATGTAGGAGAGAAAAAACTTCCCATTTAAAATTGAAAACTACGATGTTCAATATAATTTTTTGGTCGATGGATTTATTTGTTACATAGCCTTACCCGATTGTGCTTGAAGCGTAATTTAAAATAATAAAAATCGGCCAAGTGCGAGTTGGACTCGCGCACGAAAGGGTTCCGTACCGTTATAGAGCAAAAATAGTAAAAAATTGTGATTTTTGTATGGGAACCTAATTATTAATTTTATCTAACAGCTGAGTATTTTGTGAACATTTCAGGTGAAAATCTGTTGTCATCATTGATACCGAGCAAGAAATTATTGAAAAATCATGTTTGTTGTATGGGAGCCCCCGTTAAATATTTAATTTATTTAGTATTTAGTATTTGACTATTTGTTGTTATGCAACAGAAATGCATAATCTGTGAAAATTTCAACTCTAGCTATTACCGTTCTTGAGTTACAGCCAGCTGGAGACAGATAGACAGAAAGACAGACAGACAGACAACGAAGTCTTAGTAATAGGGTCCCGTTTTTACCGTTTGGGTACGGAACCCTAATAAAATAGCTTTTCTCGCAGACTTTGAGCGCGTCGACTGAATCAAGAAATTCCGTAGCAAAAAAACCTAACACATACCACTCCGAGCGGCTTTTGTGTGTGTGCAACTAGACGTATGCGAATAATTCGTTTAAATAAAAATAATTGCATAATTTGATAAGAAATGCTATGCATAATGCAATAGCTTTACCGCGGCAGTCCCCTAGTGCCGTAGTTTTTCTGCAATTATATAAAACAATATGTACCAAGCAATAAGCGTGCTTCAGTTATAACTTATAAGTCTCGTTATTTCCTGAATAACAATAAATATTGCGGAAGTAGAAAATTTCTTTATTTACTTGCCAGTAATGAAGCGATTTCGCGTGACTCAAACTCGACGAAGTAAAATAAACTCGTAGTTTCATTATTGAGTGTTTGCTTTAAGTAGATTTATGGTAGGAGTAATTTGCATACTGCTAATATTCACTAATAATACTTGGAACACTTAAAAATGCAAGCTATTTATCCCAGTCAAAATAAAGGTACAAGTTGAAAGCCGGCTACATGAAGCGGCAGCAGACGACGTGTCGTCGCGACACTAGATACTGGTTTTAATAATTATAATATTTCTATGAAGTATGAACAATAATGTCGCTAGGTGCGCAGGTTATTCCATAGAGATATATATGTCGCAGTCAGCTGGTTTAATCTGCGATTCGATTGAATGACTAGCGCGTTCATTAAATGACACCATTCAATTGAATAACTCGGCCGAACGTTAATCACGAAAACAAATATGGCGTCAAACAGCTCACACAGCTGATAGCACTGCACTGTGGTGAATTTTTTTCGATTTTCTTTTAACGTAAGTACGTTACTTGTAATAAAATAATATGATAGCGTGGATTTACTTATTATTACGCCCTCAACGGCTACTTAAAAAGATTTATAAAATACCATTTAACTACTTCACTGTCTTGTCTTTTAGTCAAGACGTTAAACGTCACAGTCAACGTTTTGACGAGTTGTCCTTTAGTCATTCAATTGAACGGAGTCATTCAATCGAATCGCAGATTGAACTAGATGACTGCGACATATATAAACCAGTAGTGTCGCGACGACACGTCGCGTCGTCTGCAGTTTCGACGTGTCGCTCGGTTCCAACTTGTACCTTTATGGTAGCAGTACTTTGCATATTGCTAGGTTTCACTAACAAAACTTGAAAATTGGAATACTTAAACAATGCAAGTTATAGTATATTCCAGTCAAAATAATAGTATTTTGATCTAGTTTTAGTTATTCTGTATGGTTTTAATTGATGACTGATGAGACACAAATGTCAGTCAAAGTTTTTTATATTAAATGTGTATATAATAATTTATATTATATAAAAAAGTGTGACAATGCGAGCCCCCACCAAAGCTAGCTAGGCTTTTAGCTAGCATTATTTTGATCAGGTTTTGGTTATTCTGTATAGTTTTAATTGATGAGACATTATTAATACTTCAGTCGGAATTTCCAGGAATTGCTATTGTATTCTATTGTTGTCGCGATCACCGGTGCTCGCGCGGGGCCTGAAGGATTAATGCGTTTTAAAGTTGATCATATCAAATTCAATATATTAGTATAATAATAATATTACGACGCTCGAATTATAAATAAAATAATTCAAAAATAGAACAATTTAATGGAAAACTAGATGACGCCCGCAACTCCGTTGCGCCAAAACTCGTTTATCGCGCGGGAACCGTACCTTTTTCCGATAAAACGTATCCTATGTCCTTTCTCGTGACTCAAGGTATCTCCATGCCAAATTTCAGCAAAATCAGTTCAGCGGTTTGTGCGTGAAGAGGTAACAGACAGACAGACAGACAGACACACTTTCGCATTTATAATATTAAGAATGGAAGTATGGATGTCATCTACGGGCTTTCCGCCCACATATTTTTTCTCATTTAATATATAAAATTCTTTATAAAAAGAAATATTTTTACGAGTTCTTCAGTAATCTAGTTTCCATTACAGCTTAGCGCTTATTTTCATTCGATGACATTGCTACGGATTGTACGGATACTAATAATTATAATAATTATTATAGTAGATTGGGGGAAAAGTGTACCTATATAATATTATATTGTATGGGCGAGGTCGCCAATTTTTGCTGATTTTGCAATTATTTTTCTCCGCCCTTTGTATTTTAAAAAGTATTGTGTTTATCTTATGCTCGAAAACTGATTCTAACGAAGAAAACAAAGTGCTCTAGCATGCATTAGAATTATATTTACAATTAAACATAAAAAAGGTAAGAAAATAGCTTAAAATATACAATCCGCCGTGGAAGAGGTGCAATTTAACTGTCGCTGTAGCAGTATGACAGATTTGAAGATAAATCTGATATGTTATGAATACATAAATGGCTATTACCTCATCCAATTCTTATAGTATTTTATATAGTAGTTTTTATAGTTCATACTGTATACGGGTGAGGCCGCCAATTTTTGCTGATATGACGCAGAAAAATTTTGCGAGAGAAAGAAAATCTACGCTGCTTGTGACGTTGGAGCACCTAAATTGTAGGGAATTTATTTCTCTACGCTATCATAGCGTTGAGAAATATGCCGTTGGAGCACCAAAATGATAGCGTAGAGGCTATCATAGCGTAGAGAAAATCAAACTTATCTCTGTAAATAATACACAATGCTCTTTGTGCCAAAACATGGCCCTTTTGACTACTCACATGATGCATTGATCGTTTTATGTGAAACAGTAATACTTACATTTGTGTCACAAAAAAACTTCGTTTGAAAAAACTGTGTGCACAGCCCGACTTCTCTACGTACGTAGCGTCTACGCTATCATTTTGGTGTTCCAACGGCATATTTCTCAACGCTATGATAGCGTAGAGAAATAAATTCCCTACAATTTAGGTGCTCCAACGTCACAAGCAGCGTAGATTTTCTTTCTCTCGAAAAATTGTTCTGCGTCATGTCAGCAAAAATTGGCGGCCTCACCCGTATACAGTATGAACCAGTAATAAAATCTCTATGGATTTACAATTTGTATCTGGCTGGTTTTGGTATCATTAAAAAGTTTTAATTTTAAAGAAGACTATTCCAAATTCAAATTAGGAAAATTATAAGTGTTTTTCATTTGTCACTCTTATTTTTAAAATGAGTCAATCTGAAGAAATTCGATTTACAAAATCTTACTACAGAGGTAAAAATGCAACATAAGCCGCGAAAAACTGTGATGTTTATGAACTCTATTGCAAACAACTGTTATGATTAAAGCAAAAAGTCAAGAGAGAGCGGCCGGAATTTACCAACAGAAATAATAGATCTCAGTCCTCACACATCTTTAGCCACTCAGCATTTGTGTTTGGTTGGGACTTGGGAGGTGTAAATGCATCCGCCATATAGTCCTCACCTCGCATCTTCAGATTTTCACCTGTTTAGGTCTCTGCAGAATTCCTTAGGTAGTGTCATGTTACTCATAATTACATCAGGAGAGGACTGCCAAAACCACTTGTCGTAGTTTTTGGCCAGAAGCCCCAAATTTTTCAACAACATTTTCCAGCAAAATGGCACCCTAGATATGTTACAAAATGCGAAGGAACTTTTACCCAACCTAATAGATAGCCATGTCATGCTACAGATAGCTGTTCATTTCTCGCTACGGATGGATGTACCGTGGTACTAATGGCTACATAGCTTTCTATTAATGGCTACCTATTGCTACGGATGGCTAAGAGACCTGCTATAGATAATTTACTAGTAATTTTGGGTTGCTGTCTGGCCTAGAACTTAAGGGCGCGTATTATATCAAACTGCTTTACATGATCGTCTGTAATATCAATATTAATGAAAAACCGAATGTTAAATTAAGATGCAGTAAACTTCAGGACTAACACTAGTGAGTATGTTACTCAAAAACACGATCGCATACAATTTTCTCTATAAAAAAAATTCGAAGTTGCTTCCTAATCACCTATAATTAACACGTTAAACTGCTAGTACTCGAGTAAATACATTAAAATAAAGCTTGAAACTTTTTAGTATAATTACATAGATAAGGCAGGGATAATGTTACATATTTTTTTAATAACTTAATAGATAACCTTTAAAAGCTGCCCACTAACGTCTTGGCGATGAGTCCGCGTCGTCCTTTTTCACCTAGCATAATATGAAAAACGGGCGTGAGTGTGAAGAGAGAAGGACGACGTTTGATTTTTTGGGTTGAGCGCCCCCTTAAGATTATGTTCTTACTAGCATGTAATGAATGTAACCAAAGACTTTTATTCAAAGTTTTAATCAAAGTCTTTGACTGTAACCTGTCTGTATACCAAAATATAAATAAATACAGCGTTTTGGCCACTTATCTTCTAACACATCACTGTTGTTTTTGAACTGCTGCAAGTAAGAAACTCTCACTATCAGGCATTTTATAAAAAAATGCACAGAATATCTGCAGGACGAACATAGTTCGCGCGGTCTACAATTTAGAAATTTAAATGAAGGGACCGCGAGCCGTAATTTCAATATTTTATGTGGTGGTGTGCTGGGAATTCATTATGGAAATTAGTTTACTGGACATTGGACAATTAACTGCTGAAATTTCAGTGATAATGAAACCGCACATTGTTTTGATTAACTTTAGGACTTAAATTTGGTGATGTAGATCTAGAATGTATATTATTTTCTAAAGTCTTAATTATTATAAAATATGGCCCCGTGCGAGTTTCTTACGCCGGTTCTTCTAGCTTAGTTCCTGAACCGTTGGTAGGCACCATAGTTCCAAAGTTCAGTTTTTTCTTGTAAAAATTTAACTCAAAAACCTTTGTTCTAGTACAAACCATTCCCTGGACTTCCACTAATATTTTAAGACAAATTAGCAAAATCGGTTCAGCCTTTGTCGAGTTTAGTAAGACTAACAAATTTTAAAATTCATCTTTATTTATATACAGATAATTATTAAGGTCTTGATTATCTTGTTGATAAAATGGATTCACATTAAAATAAAAAATAAAAAAATAAAATAAAACCGTAGGATACAGCCAAAGTAAAAACTATTCATACTCCTTAATATTTTCACCTAATTTTTTTCTAAGTGATTTTACGTGTCCACATTCAAAGGTAAAGTCTGTACAAATCTCAATTTAATTAAACAATTTCAGGAATGAATAAACAACCTTGGAAGGTCTTACAGTCAATAAGTAACAGGGAATTGTGAATTTCTCCAGGGCAATTACAGTCCTAAAACGTTTGTCAATTAAATTTCTTGTTTCGGCAGGTAAATAAACTTAATATAGAATCTTTCGAATAGAATACTGTAACAAGATAACGAAGGTAAGGTTTGGTCTATATCAGCTATTCTAACGGTGGCACTTCACATGGCTATTGGTATTTGCTATTGGCTATTTGTTGCATTTGGCAAAATTATTGACGTATACACAAACAAGCAAATAAAGGCAAATACGGCCCTCCACACATGGACGTCAAATACCAAACTTTTACTTGATTTTGTTTACTTGCATATTTGACTCTTTTGATGTGCGTCAAAAACCGACAAAGGTACGGATCGTGTATTTAGTATTGGTTATATTTGTCAAATAGGCAAATTAGGTCAATGCTTTGACAAACATACCGCCTACACATGGTGACTGTTTGGCGGATACATCAAATATGCAAATAAAAATAGCCACGTGAAGTGCCACCATATAAGACGGGTACTGCACGGAGCCCGCCGCAAAGGCCTTTAGGGCGAGAGAAACATAGGTAAATTGTTTTGAGAAATATATGAGATCAAACACCAGCATGGAGATTTGGAGACAATTATTAATTCAAAGACAAAACATTTTTTTGAGGGTCCTTCAATAATGTGACTTCTTAAAAGGGTTTCGCCACCAAAGTGCTCAGTCAAAATGAATTAGCCAGTTCCGATAGCGAAAAGTCAATAGTAAAATATACATTTGACAAAATAGATCGCAAGCGCCCAACCTTTAGCGATTCGAAATGTCAAAACTCAAATCCCACACAATTTTGTAACATCAAGGGGGTGTGCCAAAATGTTTTCGTTTTCGATTCGTTATAGAATCGCCGATAAAAATGTATGGAATTGACATACACGTTCGTTATTATGACGTTGACATTCGATTCGTCTTATGTCAATTCCATACATTTTGATCGGCGATTCTATAACGAAGCGAAAACGAAAAAGTTTCGGCTAAGTGGCCAGCTATCGAAACTGGCGAATCCGAGATTTGGCAGTTTGACAATCATTGTCATCGTCTAAGATTGTCATTTTACTCGGCACTCAAGTGTTCATAGCCTTTTTTTTCTAGGCGAGGATTAATGTGGTTTTTGATAATAAATCTATACTAATATTATAAATGCGAAAGTATCTCTGTCTGTCTGTCTCGCTTTCACGCCAAAACTACTGAACCGATTGTAATGGAATTTTGTACACAGATAGTCTAAAGTCTGAGAAAGGACATAGGCTACTTTTTAACTGGAAAAAGGGGTTGTAAGGGGGTGAAAATGCGTAAATTTGTTCAAAATAAGTTAGTTCCAAAAATTCATAACAGATGGCGCCAAGAGTCTCCTATATCGCGCTATCGCTTGCTTATACGTCTTTCTATAAGAGATTGTTATACACTTTATTAAATAACTTACTATTCAGTAGGCACTTTATCTATGCAGTGACGTAACCTTAAACCTACCAATGATATATAGTTTATGGATAAAGATAAACTTATGCAATGGGGGCTAAATAAGCTTTAGATTTTGTATAAATAAAGTTAAAATTAAAAATGAAATATTATGTGCACACTGCACAGCTGTTTTTGGGTAGGTATTTTGATTTAAGGGGTACCAGGGTTTTAATTTAACACCAATTTTGTTGACACCGCGCGCTATAAACTGAAGACCACGCGGACGAAGTCGCGGGCAACAGCTAGTTATTATTATAATTCATAAAAATATTATATTATCCACTTACTACTTCTTATAAATTATAAAAAAAAATAGTAAGTAGATATATTTTTTATGTGAGTTATTATAATTTAATGTAAATATTTAAAATTCAAAGGAATTCAGAATTTAAAATGACAAACTTAGAACATTCCATGAAATTGTACTTCACATTCGTAATGTAACAAGGTGATTGGCAGATCAAAGTACGTAACCTGTCCCAACTTTTCCATAACGATTATTGGACCATTTCGCTCTTAAAGTTTCCCCGTAAAAGATGAAAATTAACTTCGGTATGCGAGGAATAGGTGAGGGAAGTGAGTTTTCAAACGTTTTTCTGATGTCAAAATGGGCCGGCCATTAAAACTTTTTGAGGGCGTTTTTTTGTTACGGATATCGTTAGCTTTACTAAAGGAGCTCCCAGACAGAAGTCATATAACGTTAGATAACATTTTTTAACAAATTATAACAAAAGACACGTTTATTTTTTTACATGTTGTAGCGTATGTTACACGATGTTATATAATGTTATCCTGTTACACAATGTTTTATAACGTTATATAAACTCTGTCTGGGAGCACCTTAAGGCTCCTGTCTCGAAATCACCGGCAAGCGAGACATTAGCGGCGGCGTGTGACAGAGTATAGATTTATAATAATACTAGCTGTTGCCCGCGACTTCGTCCGCGTGGTCTTCAGTTTATAGCGCGCGGTGTCAACAAAATTGGTGTTAAATTAAAACCCTGGTAACCCATAAATCAAAATACCTACCCAAAAATAGTAGTGCAGTGTGCACATAATATTTCATTTTTAATTTAAGCTTTATTTATACCAAATTTAAAGCTTATTTAGCCCCCCATTACATAACTTTATCTTTATCCATAAACTATTAATTATCATTGGTGGGTTTAAAGTTACGTCACTGCATAGATAAAGTACCTACTGAATAGTAAGTTATTTAATAACGTGTATAACAATCGACAAAATCGGTAAACCTCATTCAGCATGGTACCACCTCTTATAGAAAGACGTATAAGCAAGCGATAGCGCGATGTAGGAGACTTTTGGCGCCATCTGTTATGAATTTTTGGAACTAACTTATTTTGAACAAATTTACGCATTTTCACCCCCTTACAACCCCCTTTTTCCAGTTAAAAAGTAGCCTATGTCCTTTCTCAGACTTTAGACTATCTGTGTACAAAATTTCATTACAATCGGTTCAGTAGTTTTGGCATGAAAGCGAGACAGACAGACAGACAGACAGAGATACTTTCGCATTTATAATATTAGTATAGATCAGGGGTCACCAATTAGTTTCGCCCGGGGTCCATTTTAAGAAATGAAATGAGCTTCGCGGTCCGCACATTAAAAAATATTAAACAAAGTTTAATATCAGGAAAATTACAAAGGTATTTACTTATTCATATATCAATGAGAAAGGTGACAATTTTTGAAGCTAATGTTTGGAGTGAAATTGGCGCAAGCTATTTATATTAAATCCTGGAGATGTTCATCAATCATCAGTAAGTCGAGACCGAAATTTATTTTTAACGAAGTTCATCTTCGAGAATGCTTGGTCCGAACACAATGGGTCGGCGGTCCGGATGCGGACCGCGGTCCGTCATTTGGTGACTCCTGGTATAGATTATATGGATAAGCCGTCTACTCGTACGCCGTCCGCCACTAAACGGCTTATCTATAATTTAGGCTCCCGCACAAAACTGCGAAATTGCATCGCATCGCATCGTAATTGTCAAAAATCGTATTGTCACGCAGCCCCCGCCGCCCACCCCGCTGCCCGCTGATTTTGAGACTGAAACCTAAATTCTACAGTGACAAAGATATATAATCTAAGTACAGTAAGTTAGGTATTAGCGTAGTTTTGGAATTTGGAGAGAGGAGTAAGTGATGATAAATAACCATGATTGCCATGTTTGCGAAACTCTGTACAATCAACGTCGAACGATGGGCACTCATATAAGACTAAGTTCCTTACATCTATACTATAATATCCATACTAATATTATTTAAATATGAAAATGTTGAACCGATTTTGCTGAAATTAGGTATGGATATACTTTTTATCCAGGAAAAAGGTGCGGTACCCGCACGATAAATGTATTTTGGTACAACGGAGTCGCGGGCGTCATTTAGTATTTTTTCTATAATGTCTTTCTTAACCACCACAAGAAAAATATTTAAAACTAGATTTGAATTTATCTTCTTGTCAATCGTCCCCAGAGCGAACTGTTCGGCAAGTTTAAAACGCTGGAAACTTGTGAGGAGTAAAAATGGGTATGATATAATTCTACAAACGGAACTGCAGATGTCAGGCGCTGCAGTCAAACTTACCCTGAAAAGTACAGTAAGTCACCACATACTTTCAGCATTTTTAGTGTTACAAGTATAGTTTTATATAAGAAACTTTGTGTTGTAACTTAATTGTTAATTTAAAATAATATATCAAAAACCTTAAATTAATATAATTATCAAAGAAATTAAGTAAATAAAAGAAATTAAGTAAATAATATCATGATACTGCACTTCAACTATCCATTCATTTGTCTAAAATTTGGGAATTCAAATAAACAATTTCAATTCTATAATATTAGTAATATATTTTCGGGGCTACTCTCTTAGGGGCTAACTAGCTCAAAGCAGTTATTATAACTAGTTATGTCCTAGGGAAATCAGTCATAGAGGGCTATTCCTAGAAGCTGTCTTCTGAGTTTGATACCCAGAGGACGAGCTGTCTACGAAACTTAAAGACGAATAACTGGAACCAAATCGTTTGATGTACTTAAGGCCATCCCCCGAGCAAACGACCTTGACCATACATTTCCCGCGTTGCCGATATCGCACCAAAACCCTATTTTTCTACTAATCTTAGTTCGAAATTGACCTAAAAAAAAATTAAAACGGGGAATATGTAGTTTATGATATTGTCGATCTATTGGCGTGTGTTTCAAATAACAGTAATTTGTAAATACTACGGAGATGCTGAATGTATGCTTCAATTTTAATAAATTGGCTTTACTTTGGAAGTTGATATTATCATGAGTTTAATAAACAAAAATAGAAAATTTAAAACGTGGAAATGAATGTTGAGATACTGAATATTATTTCTGTACTTTTATTATAATTCTGTAGCTTTCAAACTATGAGTTTATAGGCTCTAAATACGGTAAATTACGGATTCTCCGTAGGGAAGGTCCTTAAAGCATTTAGATATTATAAACATTCGAAATAATTTCAATACAATTTGGCAGCCCGCTCGTAATGCTCGGTTCTCCTCCCTCACTGATGTAATGCACTGATATAATGTAATGTAATGTAAACTCTGTAACGTTACATTACAAGCGAATGCTCCCGGTGAGGGATCACATATTTTAGAGCTTAATTCGATCTAAATTCGAACAGGAATATCGGTCCCCGGATGTTGGGATGTGCTCAACTATTGTCAGTACAAATTGAATATCATGCTAGCCCATGCTATTACTCATGTCGCATACGCTTCGTTTAATAAACTTACATGCGTGATGCTTTAATAGTGTCTACGCTTCGGCCTTTATCCAAAATCAGGATGTTCGGCTCAATCGGCTTTGTACTGAAATCACAGTGACATTAAAGCTTACTCGTATGAATTTCCTAGAAAATGCTCATAAAATTAGCCTCTCCGATCCCTACGCTCAATAGGAATAAAAAATTTATCCCTCGTTATTTTTTGTTACCGTCATTCTAAAATCCTGATAATTTTATTTTTTTAAATTATGAGATAATATTCATACTTACTAATATTATAAAAGTGAAAGTGTGTCTCTATATTGTCTGTTTCGAGTCCCGGGAAAGGGGAGGGATACCTTTTATCCCCAAAAAATGTACGGTTACAGATAAACTAACTTTTACAAAACTTACTTGCAGGTGACATCTCCTTTAATTAAATAGGTAATTAAAATTTAAAATTTAACTAAAATTTTAGATTGAGCCGAAACGAACTTGTGTCTAAGGTGGAGAATTCATTGGAGAAGGTCTCTGAATGGGGTAGACGTAACTTGGTCCAATTCAACCCCGCCAAGACACAAGTCTGCGCGTTCACCACTAAAAAGTCACCAATGGTCGTATATCCTCGTTTCGAGGGCATATCTTTAACCATCTCCCCTAGCATTGAGATACTTGGCGTCAACATATCGAGCGAAGTCCAGTCCCGATATCATCTAGAGGGTAAGGCCAAATTAGCCTCGAAGAAGCTTGGTGTTCTTAACAGAGCGAGACAGTACTTCAGTCCGGACCAACGCCTACAACTCTACAAGGCGCAGGTTCGGCCTCATATGGAATATTGTTCTCATCTCTGGGCAGGGGCGCCAAAATACCAACCGCTCCCTCTGGATCGTATCCAACGAAGGGCCGCTCGAATTGTTGACTGCCATAGTGTTTCAAGCAGCTTGGACCCCTTGGAATTACGCCGAGATGTAGCTTCACTCTGCATCGTCTATCGGTTGTATCACGGGGAGTGCTCTGAGGAGTTGTTCGGAATCATACCACCTGCAACTTTTCGCCATCGTCCCACGCGAAAAATATACCATCCTCATCACCTTGATGAGTGGCAGTCTTCCACAGTGCGTTTTTCGCGTAACTTTCTGCCGCGCACTGTAAAACTCTGGAATGAACTGTCACCAGCAAGCAGTATTTCCGGACCTATACGACCTGCAAACCTTCAAGAAAAGAGCGTATTCCCTCTTAAAAGGCCGGCAATGCACCTGCAGCTCTTCGGATGTTGCGAGTGTCCATGGGCGACGGTAGTTGCTTACCATCAGGTGACCCGTTTGTTCGTTTGCCCCCTTATTTAATAATAAAAAAAAAACTTATTTGGACTTTATCATTATTATTATATTAAAAAAACATCTCTTCAATCAGAATTGTAGATCGGTTATTCAAACTAAAATACAGGCATTTACTTATGTTACTGACAGCCACATCAATTATTATTAACGGAGACAACAATTTTAAAAAAATGTAGAAAATACTATATTTATTTCCGACCACATAATCCCACTTTTGACAGTTCAAACTTCATAGATAATATGACGGGACGACGTCTGTCGGGCCCGCTAGTCAATAATAATATGGACGCTTCACACCACGTCAGTCTGGCCCCGTGCTAAGTACCTGAAGGACTTGTGTTACGGGTACCAGACAACGGAAATATATTTAATACTTTTATACTATACATATATTTAAGATTTTTATTATATGATACACATATTTAATACACATCTATGACCCAGGAACTTTATAAACTTTTTGTTCCGTCGGCGGGACTCGAACCCGCGACCTCCGGCTTGAGCTACCAACGCGCTCACCACTGCGCCACGGAGGATAATACTATGTAGTATGTACGCAATACGCAACGTTTTTTTTTTTTTTTTTTAACTATAAGTATATTAAGTAATACGTGAGAGAAAAACTTTGTAACCCTTTTTACGAAAAATGGCGAAACGTAGGTGCATGCAATTTTGCACAGTTATAGTTTATATGGAGAAGGAGTGCATCGAGCCAATATTATTTTATGCCCGTGCTTTTATCACACTGATCTTTATTATACAAGTACGCTGGATCGATGATACCCATTTTTTTTGTGCCTATTTAAAGCCGAGTCAGCTCCCCCATTATCAGGGATAGGAACTAAATTTGACGTAACCATTGGTAACCTTGTATGTATTTTGATGTATTTTAATTCTCTATGGCTTAGGGCCGGGACACAAAAACGGTGTATATTTATATATTATTAAGTAATATTTATATATTACTTAATCGCGTAAAACCTTTTAAAACACTTTAAAAACACGAAAACAATTCAAACGATTTAAGGGCCGGGACACAAAAACACGGCACGGCCGTAAGAATTCACGGCGCGCGTCGTAAAAAACTACGGCACGGCGCCGCGCGGCGTCGTACGACGTCGTGCCGTAGGAACTCATCTTGAATTTCTATGTGAGTTTCTACGGCACGACGTCGTACGACGCCGCACGGCGCCGTGCGGTAGTTTTTTACGACGCGCGCCGTGAATTCTTACGGCGCGGCACCGTACGGTGCCGTACGACGCCGTACGACGCCGTACGGCGCCGTGCCGTGTTTTTGTGTCCCGGCCCTTAAATCGTTTGAATTGTTTTCGTGTTTTTAAAGTGTTTTAAAAGGTTTTACGCGATTAAGTAATATATAAATAAGTGGTGGTAGTTCATAGTTAAACTATGAAAGAGTGTATGTTATGTAAAACGCGGTACAAAAAGGGATGTGGGGTTAAATTTCACAAGTAAGTGATTTTAACAGTTAATTTCTACGATGTTAAACTTTTATTGATAATATAGGCACTTAAAAATGTGGCACTAATCTTATTATACCACTAGTATTCACCACATATTTACCTTTGTTTTACCGATTTTTGATAAACAATAAAATTCAATAGTGCTGGAGTTTTCTGTCGATAAAACTTATCGACATAATATAAGTATATTAATTGTATTGAAATCTCCGATTACCGATTTTTATTATTAAATACATATTATGCTCTTAAAATAATTGACAGGTTTCCGTCTGACGAAGGAAGACTGGAATTATGGTTGAAAAAAATTGAAAAGCCTGATTGGCGTCCGAAAATTGCTACTACCGCTTGCCGTTACTATTTAAAGAGTGCAAACGTTCTCTGTGAAAATACAAAACGCAAAAACTACCATTTGATGGTGATTATGTTTGGAAAATTTATTTCAGCGTCTACTCTTTCTTGACAGACTGTAACTGTGTAACGGTAACTAATAAAATATAATGTTAAAGTATCGCACATATATTTTTATTATTTATAAATACCTTTCCTACTCCACCCCAATAAAAAAATGTATTCAAACGTTGTATATTTATTTATGGATCGCATTATCCAATTAGTTAATTTCCCTCGCACTTCTGCAATCAGCGCCAAAATGGCGAAAATCAAATGAGATAAAGTAAATAGATAAAAATTGGCTTGCTAGATCCATAAATAAATAGGGAACTTTTATATTATTACTAGGCGTTCCGCGCGGCTTCTCCCACGTAAATATATAATTTCACAGACAAATTGGTCCACAAAAAATAGCCTAAATTATAATCCTTCACGTTATACATTCCCCCATTTTTTCACATTTCCTCTATTTCTTAGCTCCTGTTAGTCTCAGCGTGATAAAATATGTAAAATGAGCTATCTAACACTGAAATAATTGTTCAAATCGGACCAGCAGTTTCTGAGATTAGCGCGTTCAAACAAACAAACTCTTCCGCTTTATAATATTATATGGTATAGATTAGTTAGGGTCTAATCACACAGAACACTTATTCAGCTCTGTTAAGCTTTAATGCTATCGCATGTGTGTATCCACTTTAGTACTACTTTAATAATATTAAAAATGAAATAAAAAAAATATATATAACAAAGTTTTTGTTAGAAGCTTATCTTCAGTTTTGTTTTCAGTTTTTCGTAGTGCAAACTGGTAAAAATAAATGGATTATAGATAGGTACTGCTACAGCACGTTATTTACGTATGAAATCATTGTTAATTTATTACGCCTATCTAAATTACGGAGAGGAAGTTTGTAATCTTTAATACAAATATTATGTAGCGTTTGTATTATTCAATTTAAAATTTTTGTCCTATGGTCGACATTATCTGAATCTGGAAACATTTCATCGATAATAGAAAAGACAGTTGTACATCACTAGTATTAGTTCCAAATACTCCCACAACTGCTATCAGCGCAAATATGGCGACATGATGGCGACTTTCAAACGTCATTTTTACGTCAAATTTAGTTCCTATCCCTGTAATGGGGGAGCTGATTCCGCTTCAAATGGGCACAAGAAATAGCTGTCATTTCAAAGGGTATCATCAGTCCAGCGTACTTGTATGGAGGTCAGTGTTTTATCAGAATTATATTTTAACAAATAAAACGTTACACACACTACAACAAAACTGTGCCGTAACAATCAGCAGAACATCTTGGCTCAAGGCTCGTTACGTAAGTATTCTACATGGTATCCATTACAGTGTTTTATAGTGTACAGTCCATTACGGTAATGTACTGGGTAGTTTCACATTTTTCCAGCGGAGCGGATGATCAACTATTCAGTTTACAGCGTCATATTGCTCATGCGGGCGCTTATTAATGTACGAGTGGTTTTATGTTGCGAATTTATGACACTACTTGATGACGCCCGCGACTCCGTTGCGCCAAAATTCGTTTATCGCGCGGGAACAGCACATTTTCCGGGATCAAAACTATCCTATGTCCTCTCTCGAGACTCCAAGTCTAAATACCAAATTTCAGCAAAATCGGTTCAGTGCTTTGGGCGTGAAGAGGTAACAGACAGACAGGCAGACGCACTTTCGCATTTATAATATTAGTATGGATGTGTAATGTCACTCGTATTTTAGTAATATCGTTTGGATTTTGGTGTTGGTGATCTGAAGAAACCATGCATAAGTTCTGCTCTTGGGCACACATAATATTTGAACGATTCGTCCAAGTAGGTATGCGCCCAAGAGGAATTCCTATGTACCATGTGGGACTGATTACCAATACGATTGATTAAGAGACCAGGCGCAGAACGTTTTACATGCCCAATGCCCACAGCCCATCCAACGCAAACTTGGAAACAACATTTTTTCTTGCATCGGCCTGATGAGAGATTCGAGTCCGCGAAAACCGCCAAGCTTTGAACCACTTGACCACAAAGGTGTTGATAATAATTTCATACTAGTACCTACATTTAACAAGTGTCAAATAATGTAATAATGCAACAAATAAGTTGAAAGGTAAAAGGAAAATAAAGTGAATTAGAATATCACAGAAGTTAAGCCCCTGCAGGTTAAAGAATTAGTTGACTTAAATTTTAATTTAGGCCTCATATTATAGGAAACTTCACCTAAGAAAATTCCTTAATACCACAAGTAAGGAGAAAATACAACCTAATTCGAACTAGTTTCCTGCCGCGGAATTAACATAAATTTAATCTACACTTGAGCTTGACTCATTTTCTTCATGGAGTTACTTAGTTCATTTTAATTGCGCGCCGCCCACCGTTTGAGTATGAAGCCGAGAAGCGGGTAGGACTTAATTAAAAAAATAATTATGAATTAGGCTGTAATTAAAACACGAGAAATGAGAATGGACTTATGTAAATAAATTAAAGAAACTTCGAACATAAATAGAAATTGTTATTTCGGATATTTATATTTTATATGATTGAGATGAAAATATGTTTGCCCATTTTATATTGATGACGTCGTTATATTGGTGTTGTTTAAAGTGAGCACTTTATTCTAAAGACTACTGTGCAATTTACGTATATAAATAGCAATATTAATACTAGAGTACACGCGTGGACAGCATGGTACGCTAAGGTCAAATTTTCACCAATATTTATTTAGTAAAGCGCACAAGAAACTATAATTATTATTGACATACTTCAGCGTTGGATAATATAAAGTTGACGTTCGACTCATGTAATGTCATTTCCATACACTTTGTTAGGCGATTCTACAAAGAAGCAATAACGAATTAGGACCTTGAGCCATGTAAGGCCATGTTCCTTTGAAGGCCAACTATCAAAAAGTCGCAGTTATCGTCATGTAAAGACATTTTCTTTCTACTACACACTTAGATCCATCAAACTTATGGCCACAAACGCGGCGGCGCGGCGAGTCGATAGACTTTGGTTGTCGAGGCTACAATTGTAATTTCCGCACCCTGAAAAACTTTAGTTTTTAGTTACGTAACTTATATCTATCTCAAACATTTTTGCAGGGCATTATCGTATAGGGATATATGTATGGTACTAATAGAAGAAAATCTACTTATGCCTCGATTTACGGTAAAATATTGGTAATGTTCCTAGGAAGGCCGGTGGTTCCTTATAAGGCCCAACCAACGATTTGATAGTTGGCCTTGCTAGGGAACATAAACTTTACAAGGAACATCTAAACATCATTAACATATAAACAGTTATTTTTAGTTATAAATGCGTACCGTAACAATTAAAATAATGTTGTTTTTTAAAACATCTTTACTTATTAGGATTATTAAACTTATACACGCATATTGAACATTTTGACCTTATAAAGAACGGGCCCATAAGAATGCCATTTTAGATTAAACAAAATTTTGCCATTTTAGATTAAACAAAATTGTATTATAAAACGCATTGTCAATTAGTTATAAGGTGTCAATGTGATTACTCATTGCTACTATTTTTAAAGAATTTCCATTTATATATTCTTAGTTATAAGATGATGTTCAAGCAATGTTCGTTATAGTTTTTTTTTAGATGATATAAATATATTGAGAATTTAATGTGTTGCTTAATTGAAAGAAATTATAATGTCGTTTTAATAAAAGCAAATAAATAAATAATTGTAACTCTATTTTCAAGTAAAACGACTGATGCATAACATTGGCCTTGTTTGGAGCTGTGTTTCTTGCAAGGCCATTTGGAAGAGCTTAGCAAAACTTAAGTTTATTGAATGGCTATTGAAGCTAGGTTAAAAAGAGATTTATAATATGATACCTTATGAAACAGAGCATTACTTGATAATTTGTTTTCTTAATTTATTTAGTTAATAAACGAATAACAAGCATTTTCCCATTAGATTGGCCTTACATGGCTCACCCTCCTTACTCTTAGCTAAACGGAATGGTATTGGTTAAGCCTCGCTTACAGCTCTACTAAAAGTGCTCCCAGACAAAAGTTATGTAACGTTATAAAACATTGTGTAACAGGATAACATTTTATAACATCGTGTAACATACGCTACAACATGTCAAAAAATAAACGTGTCTTTTGTTATAATTTGTTAAAAAATGTTATCTCACGTCATGTAACTTCTGTCTGGGAGCACCTTTAGAACCACCCCTAACGCTTCTTATGTGCCTCGCGTGCTGCACCACCGTTCAGTGCTAACCAACCTTTGATAGAACCTCTATTTTACCAGACTTAAAGACCAATTTCCTGGAAATCCTGAGGTAAATTCTTAACGGTCTTTAAAGCGCGCACGAATGAAGAAATTTTCAATTTTAATCACCCAATTAAATCTATTTGCTTTGCGCTGAAGATGTTATCGTGAGAAACGTAGTAATTTTAACATTAAGCACAATGTTGAAAAACGCAGTGTATAATGTTAGTTTATAATAAGACGCGCTTTCGGTGCTGTTCCTGTCCCTTATAGAGTTCAGCGCAGCGCAGCGCTGAAAGAGCAATTTTTTTGCACTTTGTATGGGCCAGCGTCCGAGCATCACACATTCCATACGATAGTGAAAAAAGTTACTCTTTCAGCGCTGTAACTTTTGTAGCGAACTCTACAAACACAACACCTTGTAGTATTATCACTTAGTTATGTTACACCGTGTATAATGTATATGTTACTGTAAAATCTCGAACTTCGGTAAATCTTAAGATTTAAGAGCCCGTACTCTCTTTTCTACTGCTCTCTTCACACTCACGCCCTTCTTTCATATGCCAGGTGAAAAAGGACGATCGCCAAGTTAGCGGGCAGACAGAGGTTTTCTGTTTTTTAAAGGGTTTTTTATATTAAAGTGGTAAAAAGTAATTCCAACATTGTATAGACGACTTTCTCAAAAGTACATTGTATTTTTTTCATACCGCTAAGACGTCAATACAATCCATAAAAAGGTGATAACCTTTTTCAGTAAAAATCACAAAACTGTCGCGGGTTTGAGTTGGATTATTTAAAGATAATTAAAAAAAAAAATAGCTCCAACATAATATAATTGAAATGATCTTACACGTTGTGCATTAAAACTTATAGAAATACTGTATTTTAACTGTTAAATCACGTCTGTTAAATGAGCGAAATTGGAAAAATTTCGTATACGGACTCTTAAGTGTCAATCTTAGGATTTACCGACAAGAGTTGGTAAATGTAAGTATTTCTAATAATACTACGACTTTTTCGAACATTTACTACTAAAATTCGGTATAATATGCTAGGTTTTACTACTGCCAACGTTTTAGGAATAAAACAAATAGTAATTATTCTAAATTATTTACCTTATAAACTAAGACAAAACAGGTAGGTACATATTATAGTTAACATAATGCTTACCTAAGCTACTATAATTCAATCAGTATTCTTCTTATATTTGGTTTAAAAAAAGTCAAAAGGCAATCAAAATATGTTATTAATTATAGGTAAAACAAAATATTTCACAAATTGATGGAAAGCAACTTCCGGTGCCCCTGGACACTCGCAACTTCAGAAGAGCTGCAGGTCTGTCGGCCTTTAAGAGGAAATAGGGTTATAAGGGGTAGGGGAGGGTAGGCAAGGGTAGGGGGATTCAGGATTGGGCCTCCGGTAAATTTACTCACTCGGCGAAATACAGCGCAACTGTTTCACGCCGGTTTTCTGTGAGTTCGTGGTATTTCTCTGGTCGAGCCGGCCCATTCGTGCCGAAGCATGGTTACGAAAATAAAATAAAGATTTAATGTTTTTGCTCTATAACAGTACGGAGCCCTTCGTGCGCGAGTCCGACTCTCACTTGGCCGTTGTTTTTCAACATAAGCCATGCTATTACTGTAAATCCTAAGATTTACGAACTATATGGTGGTAAAAGTTCGTATCGCAAACCTTTTTGGACATTTACCATTAGGGATTGGTAGATCTTAGGTTTTACTAGAAAATCTTAGGATTTACTGCAGTTCGAGCTTTTACAGTAACATATACACGAACTCTACATAGCGATCTCTACAGACTTAAAACTTTAAAATATTATCACTTAGTTTTGTTACATCCATTTGATATCGTTGGTTACACCCTGTATACACTAGCGTCGCCAGGGTTTTGATTTAATGACATGATCATAGGAAGCCTTCGTTTGAGGGGTCACCGAAATGACGCGTATACAATATCTGATAGTGACATACGGCTTCGTAATCGGTGTCGATTATAACTGCGCCATATCGGAAATCTGTCGCACGATATTTCCGCGACATGTGTCGTCGTGAAATATAATATTACCAGAGAATTAATTCATATAGGACCTACGTGAATTGGTCGGGCTACAAAAATCAGGTTTGTTGTAGCCCCCCCCCCCCCCTAAATATTAATTTTAGCTCGTTTTTTGTATTTGTTGCTATGGCGGCCACAAATTGCATAATTAATCTGCGAAAATTTCAGAAGCCTAGCTAAGATATAGCCTGGTGATAGACAGACGGACACACTATGAAGTCTTAGTAATAGGTCCCCGTTTTTACTCTTTGGGTACGGAACCCCTAAAACTTATCAGCTGGTTAGGGTTCCGTTTTAGGGTTCTGTAATCAACAAAACTTGGTTAGCTACCACTTTCAAGATTTTTCGCAGATAAAAAATTGTTTGTCTTATCAAAATGAAGCTACTCACAAAAAATTAGCTTGATAGTAATAAAAAAAAATTGTTCTAGGGCTCTCTGACCTGTGTGTGTTAATTAACATTAACATATAGTGTGTATTATTTTATAGGATTATATGTGACGATCCAAAATATCCTCAATTATTCTTGATGGTTGCATTTAATTTCCAATCTTTGCCACAAGCTTCCGCTACCAACAAAAATTCACAAAATGCCAATTTTTGAAGGCTATGTAGGTTTAATTTTCTACTGACATTGGTCCCATGCTGCCGCTGCTTTGTAGTGGCGTCAGAGTAGACAGAATTGGACCTCGACTTCAAACAAACGGGTGAATAATACAAGAATTGGGCGCTAATGTTAGTGTCAACCACAGACATAGATCAAAATAGATACCGCATGTGTATGTACTTCGCGTGCCGTTTCGCGTTCCCAAACGTCGAAAGTCTGTTCTTTAGTTTGCTATCGGAATCGGACTTCAATCGGAATTTTAAAAATGCCTGAATGCCTAAAAGTGCCGTATTGAGATGTAGAAATTCAAATAGAAACGTTGGCTTAGGTAATGGACATGTTTCTTATCATCGGAACGTCACAGTAGGTAGGAAAAATGTGGCACGCTCGTTTTCATACAAATGGAACGACATGCGGTATCTATCTTGATCTATATCTGTGGTTTCAACATGTCGCATTACGGCCGGGACACAAAAACACGATACAATGTCGTGTCGTACCACGACGCGGCGTCGTTACATGATGCGACGTCGGCGATTCCGCTTAGTACGGCGCGCGTCGGCCGATATGGCATACTACGTCAAACGTAATAAATTTCGAGATCTCTTTCTGAGGCGGCTTACTCGCCGCTAGTTCTATTTAATATCAAAATCGCATTTATTTGAACCTTTCTCGGGCGCGGTCGATTGCCGCAAAGATCGGAAACACCTAATAGAAAACGTTTTGGCTAAAGGATCTGGTGCTAAAAATCACGACCATGAGTCATAAAATTATTTTATCTACACTCAGCCATATTGTCTGGAATTGCATATTATTATGTGCATCCTCGCTACTTTATATTTGCACTACTTCGAGTATGGAAAATGGATAAAATAAAAAATAAAAAACATTGTTCATTTGTGAATACACCGAATAAAATATATTTCCAGAAAATCTACATGTTGATCCAGCAGCGATTCGGGGAGAATATTATAATACTAGATGATGCTCGCAACTCCGTTGCGCCAATATTAGTTTATCGGAACTAGGGCATCGAGACCGGATTTTCCCGAAACCCGAAAACCCGGGAAAACCCGGGTTTTGGAGATCATGAAAAAACTCGGGTTTCAAAAATGTAACCCGGGTTTTTCGAGCTTTTCGGGTTTTTGATTTTTTTGATAATTATTAAAGGCCAGACTTGATAATAGGTAACAAACTAACATACAAATTATTTATTTTTGTAATATATTGTATAGGCTTAATTATTTATATTGGTCATAATTAAACAAAATATAATATTTTACAGGAAAAAATTCGCTTTAAGAGCATTAAAGACTAATCGTCATAAAAATATTTGTTAATAATAATTAATAATACATATTTTAAAAATCCTACCAAACTATCCAATGTCAGAAAGCCAAGTCTCTTCAAACAATCTATCCTTCGCAAAAAGTTTTCAAATTTCATAGAAGCCAAGTCTTTTTAAACTTATTTTATAGTTTTCAATCAACATTCAGTGATTGACTATATCAGTTTTGTTTTTTTATGTGATCAAAGGTTTACAAAATAAAATGTGGACAGCTTCAAAGGGTTCTAACTTCTAAGTCTGCTGAAAGTACCGTAGACTCTTGATGATGGGCAAGTCAGCCACTAGGTGACAAAACGTTGAAATTTGTATGGACCGTTGCTGATAAAATACACCCATCAACAAAGTCTTCGGGATATTTGTATTTTTGGAATATCTAAAAACCTGTCAGGAATTTTTGAAGACAGTGTATGGAACAATTATAGCTTATTTTTTAGTATTTAATAAAACATATTATTAAAACACTTTTCCGAATTTTATCGTTTCTAAAGCAATGACAGGTATCTACAGTCATAAAAAAATCAATGATAAGTCAACAAATCTTCATTTCGTTTTATAAACTGAAAATTTTATTCGAATGAGATATTTTTACTGCTGATTGTCAAATTAATAGCAATAATTTATACTGATCGATGTTTGGCATACAGTATTTTTACAAAAAAATATTTTTTGTGTCCTGCTGCGGTATGACACCCAGACTTCTTTGCAATTTAAAGTCATTATTTTCAGTCGTTTAACTTACTAAAAACACATAAAAGTTTTTGTTCATTGTTATGCTTTTTGTCATTATTTGTTATATTCACAACATAACAAAAAGCGACAATATTAAGAAAATGCAACCAGTAAAAAGGTTCCAGGAGAGCAACCAGCCCCTAGAAACTGACAAAACCATGCCGAGGAGTTTCCATCAAGTATATATTGAATCCATATTTTTGTGTTGCAGTCTGGCAAATGCGGCAGATTGCTTTTCATTGCTTGAGAGACTGATGTTGGTAACACATAATAGGATGAATGGTGGCTTTCTTTAGCCGGCCGTGGATGTCTTACTCACTGCGGAATTATTAAAACACGTGATTTTAGTGAATCGAGATTAAATATAACAAGCCGAGTTTTATCAGCACCAGCGCCAGAGCCACCATGGTTAATCTTACAAATTCATTAAAAGCAACCTTCCGCATTTGCCATAATATTATGTTCTGGTCTGGTCAATTATATGGTAATCTGACATGAATTTTGTCTATTGTGACTAGAACTAATGACTACAAAAGGCTTTGAGGTGTAGTGTAATGTAAGAATTCCCACTGAGATGACAGAAAAGTTACCTTAAATTGCAAAGAACATTCGGCTTCATACCGTAGCAAAAAGGCAATTTCAGGTAAAAACTAGGCACAAAAATTTAATTACAGGTGTAAAGTATACCAACATCAATTAGGACTAAATAATTATTATTAACTTGACAATCAACAATAAAAATGTAAAAGATTAAATGAAGATTTGTTGGCATACGTTTTATGTTTCAGGTTATTCTTCCATTTACTATTTTCTAAAATAAAAATAAAAAAACCTGAAAAACCCGGGTACCCGGGTTTTCGTTTTAAAAAACCCGAAAACCCGGGTTTTGAAAATTACGTCCGGGTTTCGATGCCCTAATCGGAACCGTAAATTTTTTCGGGATAAAAAGTATCTGGGTGAGGCCGCCAATTTTTGCTGATATGACGCAGAAAAAATTTGCGAGAGAAAGAAAATTGGCGAATATCTACGCTGCTTGTGACGTTGGACACCAAAATTGAAGCGAATTTATTCCTCTACGCTATCATAGCGTTGAGAAATATGACGTTGGAGCATCAAAATGATAGCGTAGAGGCTATCATAGCGTTGAGAAAATCAAACTTATCTATGTAAATAATACACAATGTAGCTTTTATTATAGCCCCAAACATGGCCCTTTTGACTACTCACATGATGCATTAATAGTTTTATGTGAAACAGTAATACTTACATTTGTGTCACAAAAAAACTTCCTTTGAAAAAACTGTGTACACAGCCCAATTGAGGTTCAAATGTGAACTGTCGAGAAATGGCGGATATTACGAGATTTTCCATAGAATAAGTAAAAACTCAGCGTTGCCACCTCCCGATTTTACCTTCCCTAACACCCAACGATAACACCCAACCCAACGATAGCAACCGGTATTATTGATGACGTTTAAAATATGGGGTAGAATTGATGTTTCTAACGATTCATTTGATTTTAAAAAGTTTATAAAGAAAGTTATCTTAAAACACTATAAGAATTAGATGAGGTAATAGCCATTTGTATAAGTATTCATAACATATCCGATTTATCTTCAAATCTGACATACTTACTGCTACAGCGACAGTTAAAGTGCACCTCTTCCACGGCGGATTGTATATTTTAAGGGTGGGTTGCACCAGAGGCGTAGTTAAAGTTAAAGTTAAATATGGCGTCCAAACACCCCATATGCTCATACGACATCTGTCAATTTTTCCGGTTAAAGTTAGCTATTTTCTTACCTTTTTAACCGACTTCCAAAAAACGAGGAGGTTATATGTTCGGCTGTGGATTTTTTCTTTTTTTTTTTGTATGTTCAACGATTACTCCGCCGTTTGTGAACCGATTTTCGAAATTTTTGTTTTGTTGTATTAGCGTTTACTCCAATTTGGTACCATGTTCACAAAAGTGGTGACCTGATGATGGGATCCATGAGTAATCGAGGGAACTCCTCGAAATTTATATGGAAACATATGGTGATTTTGGTTTTATGTGAAGTGTACTAAGAATATGCTACCAAAAAGTCAAATATTGGGTCAAAGTATACCATGGTTTCGAAGATGCTGAGAGAACTCCTGACTCCTTATAGATACACGTTCGGGAGTTTCGGCGTTGTTTTAAGAACAGAAAGCATATGCTACTATGCAATTCATATTCATCATCATAATCATCATCATCATCATCATCGTCATCATCATCATTAAGGTCACCAATGTCTCATGGCACAGAATTAATAATAGTACAAGGCATAGATATTGATATACTAATAATAATAATTATGTACTGTATAACAACACCTGTTTGTTTAATACATGGCGGTCGGCGCCGCAGAGGCGACGGCGTCGCCGCGCCGCCGCGCCGCGTGGCGCGTGGCGGCAGACAACAGATCGAATACTTTACTAATTACTTTATAAAATTTAAATAGACAAATAGAATTAAAATAAAGTTATTTTGAAAAGAGCATTTACACAAAACAAAGTCATTAAGTGTCTTTTTAATCAGTTATACTTATTAATCGATAGATGGCGCACTAAGTATCGATTTGAATTCTTGATTAAGCGCTTATTCCACTCATCCTAGCTAGGAAGTCCTAGCTAGGGTCCTAAAAAATTTAGTCAAGTGGAATAACATTTAGAAGCTAGGATCCTAGCTAGGATCCTAAATAGGAAAAAATTTAGTCAAGTAGAATAACATTTAGAAAGCTAGGATCCTAGCTAGGACTTCCTAGCTAGGATAAGTGGAATAAGCGCTTTACAAGAACAGAGCTGTCAATAATTATGATAATATTAAATATTATGACTAGCTACGCTACATCCTATGCAAGTTTATACAATTTTTTATCTGATAGATCCTTCGATCGTGGAAAAACGAGACACAATAGCCTTTCTATTGTTATCTCAATCGCCGGTGACCGCTTGGGGCTTGAAACATTAAAATTGTTAAATTACTTAGCACAATATGTTCACTTCACTGATAATATATGATTTTATGAGTGTGAGTTGTGACTCTTGACAAATTGTAATAAGATACGTAAAATATACGCGAAGGTTTACCTACTAGTGTAACTAAAAAGAGTGAAATTATTATTATTTTTAACAAAAAATTAAAACCGACTTCCAAGGTAAAAACAATAATAACATTAATATGAACTAAAAAGTATTAAATAATTTTTACTATCTAATGGTGCCTTTTTCCGAATTCGGCTAAAACTCAACTATTTCTGTATTCAATCTTCATAATTTTGAAGTCGGTGCCAGTTCCAAAAGTTTCAAATATTCTGTCAGAGGACTGAAGATTCAGCTATCTGGTACCGACTTCAAAATAATGAAGATTGAATACAGAAATAGTTGAGTTTTAGCCGAATTCGGAAAAAGGCACCATTAGATAGTAAAAATTATTTAATACTTTTTAGTTCATATTAATGTTATTATTGTTTTTACCTTGGAAGTCGGTTTTAATTTTTGTTAAAAATAATAATATATGTTTAATTGTAAATATATTTTTAGACTGTTTTAAATATATTTTTAGGAATTTGGAACTCAAATAATTCTAATGCATGCTTGAGTACTTTGTTTTCTTCGTTAGAATCAGTTTTCGAGCAGATGATAAACACAATACTTTTTAAAATACAAAGGGTGGAGAAAAATAATTGCAAAATCAGCAAAAATTGGCGGCCTCGCCCATCTGTCCTTTTCCGGGACTCAAGGTATCTCCATGCCAAATTTCAGCAAAATCGGTTCAGCGGTTTGGGCGTGAAGAGGTAACAGACAGACAGACAGAGAGACACACTTTCGCATTTATAATAATAATAATTAGTATTTAGTATGGATGTGAATTTGTATGAAAAAAAAGATTAATCGCATAAAAGCACTGTGAGTCTCTGTAAGTACTTAACTATCTACTCTCTCCGGCCCTTGCAGTGCCGAATTCATATGTTTTATGAGAGTAGGCCACTTTCTTTTCACCTCCATTTGTACGTATTATCTGTAGGGCCTCTATGGACGCTGCCGCTCCCTTGCGATGCTGCCGCTCCTAGGCCATGACCTATAACGGTCTGTTTATAAGTCCGGCACTGGGCCTTTGCACCCATTATGGGATGGTTTATGCAGTATTTTCCGTGTGAAGTGACCACTCCTCAAATACTGTAGTGCCTAGGACATGATTTTTAAATGTCCGTATGGCCCAAGCACATACGGTATTCTCGCAACATAGTCGGCGGCCTAGTCCAGAGGATTGAATATCGCAATACGTCTGGGACAAACTAAAGTTCTAAACCATGTGCGGATTTCCTTACGATAGTTTCCTACTCCGTATCAGCATCCAATGATTATTTATTTGAGAAAATGTCTCATTGGTACACTCGGGATCGAACCTGCAGTCCACCCTCTCGAGTACGAACCAGATGTCTACCCACTAGGCCACTTATAATCCCAGAGTGGGTCACGATGCACAAAACGCTCCGTGCATCGTGACACCAGAGAAGGTGGGCCCAAGCAAGCTCCAAGTGGGGCCTATGTCGGCCTGCGGGGTGAGAAGCGCCCACAAATGAGTGTGGTCTTACAAAGGTCGGACGGCCACTGACGGAGTTGCGGTGGGTGTGTCGTGCCCGCGGCTTAGTCTTGGTTGGCGAGAGGAGCGTCGCAGAGTTTTAGTGGGTAGGATCGCGGCACATACCATCTTCGCCGCGATGAGCCCCACATATCCGCAGAGGAAGTCCCCATCCCCTGCGTGAAAAAAAGGCCACTTATAAAGTTACACTTAAGTCTTGTAACACGTGTTTATTAGCATTGCAAAGGTTAATCACAATGGGCACTATTAAATTAGCAATTAGCATCATGGTATGATACATAAATAACTTTTCTAGTAATTTCCTCTCATAATAGTATATGAAATATAATATATTACGCACATTATATTAAAATATTGTACTCAATTTATCCATACTAATATTATAAATGCGGAAGTGTGTCTGTCTGTCTGTCTGCTGTCTGTCTGTTACCTCTTCACGCTTAAACTGCTAAACCGATTTTGCTGAAATTTGGCATGGAGATACTTTGAGTCCCGGGAAAGGACATGAAAACATGACAGGAAAAATGTACAGTTCCCGCGCGAATCGAGATAAACGAGTTTTGGCGCAACGGAGTTGCGGGCGTCATCTAGTTCTTAATAAATTAGTGTGATTTATTTTATTTTCCCTGTGTGTACAATTATTTTATTGCAATTCGTGTACCTATTGCAACAATCTTTTGACAACTAACGCACATAGCGAATGTTTATGTGCGTTGTTGTTCGTATGTTGTTCTTGCAAATAAAATATTATATTCTTATTAAAACAACAAAAGAGGAATGTTCATAATTTTTAATTACCGTTCTTTACAAAATATTATATTCATATTTTATTCATCTATAAGAGTTATCTTACGCCTATGTAATAAATTAAATTTTGATTGTGCGTGTATTTTTGTAATGTAAAGATAATTAACATCATTAATATTATTAAAATTTCTTTGCATTTAATTTCAGTACGGTCCATCAGTATAAGCGTTAAATTGTGTCGCCATTTTAAAACAATCTCCAGTTTTGTAGCTCTCAACTGTGTGCACAGAACACATAAATAAAAGTTAAAAAAAAAAAACACGTTTTTTTTATTTCAATAACGAATTATTGCATTGTCATTGGCTCTTAAAATACGTACCTATGCAAACTTTAGAATGCATCCGACTACCGGAGATAGGTACTATAAACCACGGACGTAAAAAAATACGGACGGAACATTATACTATAAAGAGGTGAAGGATGCAAGGTACGACAATTTCGTTTATTGTACACGTGACTGACACACACGCAACTAGGTACTACAACCCGCTGTCATTGTGCATTGAGTGACAGCGCAGCGCCGCCAATGACACGCAGTACATCCAAAGTACATCCTTCACGGGCGGCCATTACTATGCTTCACTCGTGATTAGACAATGTTACGTTCGTATTATATTTTTACGTCCGTGCCGTAAACATCGTCGGCTCAACGGGTCACCTGATGGAAAGCAACTTCCGTCGCCCATGGACACTCGCAGCATCAGAAGAGCTGAAGGTGCGTTCCCGGCCTTTCAAGAGGGAATAGGGTAATAGAGGAGGGTAGGGATGGGAAGAATTTTTTTGCGGAAAAATGTACGGTTGGGTGAAATTCCTAAATTACGCAAGCGAAGCCGCGCGGAACATTTTTATATAATAAAATCGTAGGAAAGTCAATTCTGTACATTGAATATTTTTGTACATTAAATAATACTTGGCATGTGATCTACTATGCTAACGCGGACGAAGTCGCGGGCAACAGCTAGTCAAAATATAATCAAACCGTATTTCAATCCACGTACCCGAAGGTCCTCTAGTTCATCTCAACTATTGAGCTCAGGCGTAAAATGTGATAAGAGCAGTGTCCGGATTGTGTCGGAATGTTGAGGCAGGTGGCTTCCGGCGTCGTTTCCGATACGTCACGGGTGAGCGCCCGCGCGGGTGAAGTTTGGGGTAACGTGGTTTACCGTTACTCGTATAAGAACCTAACTACATCCATACTAATATTATGAACCGCTGAACCGATTTTGTTGGGTACCCACTTATAGAGTTACTCTGAGTCCCGGGAAAGGACACAGGACATTCCGTTATGATGCGCAACGGAGTCGCGGTCAACAACTGGTATTTAACATAATAATAAAACACTCGACATTCATCCACACACACACACCTAAGAAAAAGTAAAAAAACGAATTCATGGCAAATATTTTTCTTTCTATTTACGTTTAACTTGCTTAAAAAATGATTTGGAGCTATATTTAAATGAAATAGCGTAATTTTACTGCAAAAATGTAAAAATTAACGTAACTCATATTTATATAGATACATTATTTGAGATTTACGTGATTTTGTGGAATTAAGATATAGGATATTAATTATTGCGCCAAAGAACAAAATTCTATAGCGCTATATCTTCGCGAATTCATTTTCATTAATATTTTCATAGGAATAAGACATTTTTCTGAAATAAAATGTAGCCTGTGTATCCAGACAGGGCCCCCGCTAGTCGCCACCATATGTGCAATGTGTGCAATGGCGCCAAAGAGCCAAAAAATTTGCCTAAAGGGGCGCCAAAATCTTTTTTTTTTCACACAGGCGCCAGTAGCCCTGTATCCAGGACGTCAGTTAACGCCATGCCTATCGAAATAGTTCCAGCCGTTTGAACGTGAAGAATTAGTAACAAAGATACAAACTCACTGTACCCTTTATAGATAATATTATTAATATCCGTTAGATACCCGTATATTTATATACGTGTTACCATTATATCGATTGTGAGAACGGCTGGACGTTCGAACTATAATAAATATTAATCAAGCGCCGTGTTTAGCCGGAGTTTATATCTCTTATGTCGTAGCCCGTAGGAATACAGATACTGTGAGGGAAAAATAATTCCGAATGTTTTGTAGAGATCAACTACGATAACATGGCGCGCCCCTCCAAATCACTGTTTCAATGTGTGTAGTCACATCCTTATGAAAGAGTTTGTATGTAGTAAGTATTCAACCAATCACAGTACACGTAATATTTCAGTAAATCATAACTAGCCTACTGCGCAAGACAACGCACTTCAAGTCGTTTTGACAACGCACTTCAAACGTTTTGAATTTTGGAGGGGCGCGCCAAGTTATCGTAGTTAATCTCTACTATGTATATTGTCCACTCAATATCCATCTTACAAACTTAACAATGATAAAACTGTGAGCAGTGATACCTTAGAAACTGATGGAATGGCCTAACAATAGTAATAATAATATTATAATTTGTATGGTTTGAACTTAAACTAAAGAACTCAAAAATAAAGTTTTAATAATTTCAGTAATGATTGCAATTATTATTATAGTTTCAAGATTTGGCTGTTTATATTTCGGTGCCTCGCCGGTATTTTTATATAAAAAAAATCGGTCAAGTGCCAGTTGACTCGCGCACGAAGGGTTCCGTACAGCACAAATGGCCAAAAATTTGTTTTTGTATGGGAGCCCCCTTAATTATTTAGTTTATTTTATTTTAATTATTTAAAAAAAAATACAACTCAGTATTTAGTGAACGTTTCAAGTACATGTTGCAATTATTGAAATCTAGCAAAACATAGCAAAACAATCACGTTTCTGTCTGTGCGTCTGTCTGTCAGACGCACAGACAGACGGACAGACATTGAAGTCTTAGTAATAGGTTCCCGTTTTCACCCTTTGGGTACGGAACCCTAAAAACAACAATAGAAACCGCAGGTTCCTGTGTGCACTTCCGACACGGTCGGCCGGACGTCGGTCGGACGGACCCGATCAGTTTGCACGAAAGGACGGACCAGACCGCGCGTCTTGTGTTGTGCTCTTTTTTTCGAAATGTGGATCTTTGTCAAACTGATGATTGTATTACAATGTAAGTTTTTTTTCTTTTTTTTTCATTTTTTGTTATTATTACCTAACATATTTTTTTACTATTTTGAAGACTTTGTTTTTCAAGATAGTTTCTTGGAATTCAATTTCTCGATGACAATAAAATATAAAAAAAATATTCGTAGCAGTTATCCTTACGACATAATATCGTGACCGATTAAAAGCGAACCGATGAAAAGTTTAAAGCTTGTATTTGCTTGTCTACCGTCTGCTGAAATTCACATAATATAATAGCCAGTAACAGAGGTATATTCGAAATAGAAGTCTATATAAAGAGAAAATTACCCGTTATTATAGTGCAAGATAAACTTTCCACGTCTTGTAAGTAATGCAAAAGCTGTAGCGCATGAGTGCTTTAAAGCATACGATATATCGTAATTCGTATGTCTATTACATCACTCGTTTAGTGTCTTTGAAATGTGTGCATATTGCATAATATGTATATTACGTATAGTGAGGCCTGCTAAATAATGTACTAATCAAATTTTAATATTTTGAAAGTCAAAAATAGTTTTTACATTTAAAACATTGTTCTAGAAATCCATATTATCAATACTTAAATACTTGCATACTTACTGAATGTTATAAATGCGAAAGTGTGTCTGTCTGTCGGTCTGTCTGTCTGTCTATCTGTTACCTCTTCACGTCCAAGTCGCCGATTTAGCTGGGTATGGAATATGTCACCGTAAGATGGTAAACACCGCGAGATTGTAATATGGCGAAGTGATGGATTGTAAACAAACAGTTTTCCGGTGATTTTAAATGAATTATTTCGTATTTAAAATAACTTCAATTGCCTGAATATTTGATGTATAACATTGAATAAAATTTAGATATATTTAAAGTGCAGTTTGAATTATAAATTATGTTAATTTTAATAACCGAACATTCAAACAGCACTTTAAATATATCTAAATTTTATTTTATGTTATACATATCATACCATTTGGCATTGAAGTTATTTTAAATACGAAATAATTAATTTAAAATCACCCGAAAACTGTTTGTTTACAATCCATCACTTCGTCATATTACAATCTCGCGGTGTTTACAATCTTACGGTGACAGATATACTTTGAGTCCCGGGAAAAGACAAAAGATAAAAAGTATCCTTTTTATCCCGGAAAATTGTACGGTTCCCGCGCGATAAATGAATTTTGGCGCAACAGAGTTGCGGGCGTCATCTAGTGCCTTAATAAAATATGCTTGCTTGATCTAGCTATTAAGTTAGTTACTTAAGACAATTATTATAATACTATTCAAATAATAATGTGATAACAATTATTATATTATTATGTCTCATGATATTACTAGCTGTCCCGGTAAACGTTGTTTTGCCATATAAAGTATTTCGATTTTCGCGCATATTATTTTATTTAAGTCCCGCCACACAAATAATAGTAGCTGTCAGTCTCGAGTTGTAATAATTTACTATTATTTATTCAACAAATGCATCTATTACTATCAAAAGTACCCAGTAGCCGATTCTCAGACCTACTGAACATGCATATAAAATTTGGTAAAAATCAGTAAAGCCGTTTCGGAGGAGTTCGTGGACTGACATTGTGACACGAGAATTTTATATATAAGATATAAGAAAGATGTAGCGTACTATCAACTATGCCAGGTCTTCACACTTTGTTCACAAATGGGATGTTATAAAAATCGCATCGTACCCGTATGTCGGATGATTTAAGCAATCTTTTTCTTCCGAAGCGGAAGGATAATATTATAACTGTCAGTTAAACGAACGTCAAGTACTTGAGGTCGATGCATGTGACAATAAAATATAAATGAGATTGAGCCATTGAACTGCGGCTTAATCGTCGTTTCACATTTCACATTCTAGTCCTGTCATAATTGAATACATGAGTGCATGAACCACAAACTAACCTTATAACAAGGACAATTACTAATTTTTTTACCTTTAATTTAAACAAACCTTGTAACTTACCTACTTCATTATCTTGCTAATATATCTGGTTACACATAAAATCCAGTTTTTAGATTTCGAATCATTTTCCCGGCCCTAAAGCCTGAATTTATGCAAAAAACGACAGTTTTTAATTTAAATTTTACTTACAGCTGCAGGTAAGTAAAAGTTTAAAAACTGTCGTTTAAGGGTTCTGTTATCAACAAAACTTGGTTGACTACTGTACCCTAAAACGGAACCCTAACCAGCAGATTTTTTGTATATTGGAAGGTTAATAGTTATACATAATATAATTTAAGAGTAACCTTGTCCTACAAATAAAACAGTCCATATTTTATGACCATCAAGTCAAAGTATGAAATCCTTTCTATCTCTGTTAACTACCACTAGCTTGTTAGTAATCACGAAAAAATTTGTTCTAGGGATCTCCCACTATTACTTCTCTAACGTTTTCAATTCCCTTAACATGTTAAATGCCGTGCACCCCACTAGTAAGCCTAGTGCTGCTCCATTCTGATCTTTAGAGGTTCATCCCAAAGCGTTTTATTTAGAGCACACTATAATATATTACGCACTAGATGACACCGTGAACTTCGAATCACTCACCTCCTGATATAAATCTTCCCTGCACTTCCACGAATATTCCAAGACTTAAATTAGCCAAATCGGTTCTTGAATTAAATTGAAAAATTGTAACTAATATATTTGGGACTTTTGGGATACCTGCTTGTAATGCCTGAAGGAAACCTCGATTTATTATCACGCATTCAACGTGTTAAGAACTATTATCACAGGTTATTAGGGAAGGCCGGGCATTAGCTATTAGCTAAGACAGCAGAATATTAATAGTTACATAATATTATTATGTTTGTATCACAGGACTACTTGAATAAACGATAACAAATGGTATGTATTTATATTTATATTTCCCCTTATTAGCAAATAAGAACATTTATTTCTAATATGTTTGGATTAGTAATAGGATATTATTAATGCAAACATAATATTATGTATCTAACAAAACATAATTCGTATCTAATTAGTAACACAATATGACTAGCAAATTTTCATTATAATATTATGACAACGCGACGTTTCAAACAGTACTGGCGTTGTTATGCCAACAATTTTCGAATTCCTAATTACAACAAAAGCAATCCAAATAATAAACGTAAACAACAATGTTCGTGATATAAGTTTTAAAAATATAAAATCTATTATATTATCCCTGGATTACTCAGCTTACTGAAGAATTTCGAAGATAATTCGAAAATATCTCTCGCGAAAGCGGAATTTGTAAAATAATTCAATTTCCGATCGGAGCGCGTACGTAAATTCTCCGTAAATGATAAATCATTGTCACCCTCAGCGATCTCATACTTTCCGCTGAAATTGTCTTCGAGTATCATCATCATTGTTACATTACAATGTAAGAACAAACTATTACAAGTAACTCTTTTTTTTTTGGAGGCTTTTAACATAAGTGATGATGTCAGCCTCAAAGGTAAACGCAACGTGTTAAAAGTTTAAAACTACACAAGAAACAAATCCAAATAAGAGTATTATTTCCTTCCCTCTGGGGACAATAATTCGGCTCCGAAAATCTGTTGACTCTTAGACAGTTTCATGCCTTAGCATTGAGATGTCTAAAATATTTTTATAGAAAATATAACATTGGTTGAACTCCAAGTTCCAACACTCACCTTCATTGTTATGTCTGGTTTTTGGTTGCGTGTCCGGCCAAAATTGAAGACAGTCCGGCTTTTGAATCTACAATTTTATATGAAAATTCTACTATTCTACTTTAGACGGCTTTACACCTAATTAATAGGTATAACATTTTATCCATTTTTTATACAAAAGTCCGGATGAGCTGGCTGCTTTGTCCGGCTTTTCGGTTTAGTGACCTGGCAACCCTATATCCAATTTAGCGACGCTGTTAAGATTTTTTTCTGATCGACAACTTTAGCAACTTTGACAATACCTAAGAAAGTAGATACATACGTAATATAAGTACAACGTAATTAAATTCTTCACGGCATTGGTCTTTGTTGTATAATTTTCACAAAATTTAGCGGCGAGAGAACTGAGACCTGTGAGACTACAAAAGTGACTTTCGTCATTGAGAATTACTTTGCTACTAAATTTTCAAACTTCGTCGCAGTAGGGAGACCTTATTATATTAAAATTAAGGATTTTATCAAAATATGCTATGCTGGAATCATAATTATATAGTTATATTAATACGCGAGCAAAAAACTTTGGATCCCTTTTGACGAAAAATGCGGAAACGTAGGTGATTGAAATTTTGCACAGTTATAGTTTATATGGTGAAGGAGTGCATCGAGCTAATATTATTTTGAAATTGTGCTTTTATCATTTTTTCAACAAATAAAACATTACACACACTACATTGTGCGCACTACCATTTTTTAAAATGACATTATACATACAAATACATAAGTAATGCTCTTTTGTTTATGGTTGGAGTCTGTTGTCAAATTAAAAATGGATTGTTGTTTTTTAGGGTTCCGTAGCCAAAATGGCAAAAAACGGAACCCTTATAGATTCGTCATGTCTGTCTGTCTGTCTGTCTTTCTGTCTGTCTGTCTGTCTGTCCGTCCGTATGTCACAGCCACTTTTCTCCGAAACTATAAGAGCTATACATATTGAATATATAACCTATATATATTGAAACTTGGTAAGTAGATGAAGTCTGTGAACCGCATTAAGATTTTGATACAAAAATGGAAAAATTATAAAAAAAATTTAGGGGTCCCCATAGGTACAACTGAAACAAAAAAAAAAATTTTACGTCTAACCTATGCGTGTAGGGTATCTATGGATAGGTCTTCAAAAATCATATTGAGGTTTCTAATATAATTTTTTTCTCATCTGAATAGTTTGCGAGAGAGACTCTTCCAAAGTGGTAAAATGTGTGTCGTCCCCCCCTCTAACTTCTAAAGTAGGGGCATGATAATTCTAAAAAAATATATGATGTACATTATTATAAAAACAGTAACGAAAATTGGTTTGAACGAGATCTAACAAGTAGTTTTTTATACGCCACAAAAGGTAAACCTTAATTTAACTTTCGTTAAATCAACTAAAATATAAAATTAATCAAAAACCTTTTAATTTTATAGAAATAAACCTTATTGCTGCTGCGGAACCCTTCATGGGCGAGTCCAACTCGCACTTGGCCGGTTTTTCTATTAAATCTGTAATAGTCAAATACTTTAATTAAACGGGGAGCCAAAAGAAGAAGATAATTAAATTTAAGGTCGAATTTCGACCATTGGCCGATCTCTTATAGTTATTATTGCACCACAGTAAATACAATTTATCATGTTGAGTTTTTTTAACCGACTTCCAAAAAACGAGGAGGTTATATGTTCGGCTGTGGATATTTTTTTTTTTTTTTTTTTTTTTTTTTTTTATTTTTGTATGTTCAACGATTACTCCGCCGTTTGTGAACCGATTTTCGAAATTTTTGTTTTGTTGTATTAGGTTTCACTCCAATTTGGTACCATGTTCACCAAAGTGGTGACCTGATGATGGGATCCATGAGTAATCGAGGGAACTCCTCAAAATTTATATGGAAACATATGGTGATTTTGGTTTTATGTGAAGCGTACTAAGAATATGCTACCAAAAAGTCAAATATTGGGTCAAGGTATACCATGGTTTCGAAGATGCTGAGAGAACTCCTGACTCCTTATAGATACACGTTTGGGAGTTTCGGCGTTGTTTTAAGAACAGAAGGCATATGCTACTATGCAATTTATATTCATCATCATAATCATCATCATCATCATCGTCATCATCATCATTACCACGTCGTGTTAAGGTCACCAATGTCTCATGGCACAGACTAGATAATAGTACAAGGCATAGGTATGGATATACTAATAATAATAATTATGTACTTACTGTATAACAACACCTGTTTATTTAATACATGACGGCGGTCGGCGCCGTAGAGGCGACGGCGTCGCCGCCGCGCGGCGCATGGCGGCAGACGACAGATCGAATCCTTTACTAACTACTTTATATACAGATCGAATACTTTATTAACTACTTTATAAAATTTAAATAGACAAATAGAATTGAAATAAAGTTATTTTAAAAAGAGCATTTAAACAAAACAAAGTCATTAAGTCTTTTTAATTAGTTATACTTATTAATCGATAGATGGCGCACTAAGTATCGATTTGAATTCTTTATTACAAGAACAGCTGTCAATAATTATGATAATATTAAATATTATGAGTAGCTACGCTAAATTGTTAAATTACGTGCTACGCTTGTTAAATTACTTAGCACAATATGTTCACTTCACTGATAATATATTATTTTGTGAGTGTGAGTTGTGACTCTTAACAAATTGTAATAAGATACTTAGGTAAAATATACGCGAAGGTTTATCTACTAGTGTAACTAAAAAGAGTGAAATTATTATTATTTTTAACAAAAAATTAAAACCGACTTCCAAGGTAAAAACAATAATAACATTAATATGAACTAAAAAGTATTAAATAATTTCTACTATCTAATAGTGCCTTTTTCCGAATTCGGCTAAACCTCAACTATTTCTGTACTCAATCTTCATAATTTTGAAGTCGGTACCAGATAGCTGAAACTTCAGTCCTCTGACAGAATATTTGAAACTTTTGGAACTGGCACCGACTTCAAAATTATGAAGATTGAGTACAGAAATAGTTGAGGTTTAGCCGAATTCGGAAAAAGGCACTATTAGATAGTAGAAATTATTTAATACTTTTTAGTTCATATTAATGTTATTATTGTTTTTACCTTGGAAGTCGGTTTTAATTTTTTGTTAAAAATAATAATTTACAAGTTACAGTAGCTTTTTCGTTGCGAAAATAGCTCACGTACTTATTGTTATTTATTACTTACAAAGACTTTAACAGCAGGACATTTTATAAACAGTGTCTTGTTTGTACGTCCGTATGTTAGAAGCTGTATGAAATTTTGTGAGTATCAGTCCCTTTTTGTGAACAAACCTTGTCACTTGCTTAATACATTCCGCATGATAGCGAACTCGTAAAAAGTTCCTCGCCGATTTACATAACACGTTAAAAGTGTTTTGCATGGGATACCTACAAAATTTGTGAAACCTTAGATGTTCTAAAGTTTAAGCGACATTTTTTAAATTCTCATAACATACATACAATAAAAATTTATACTTATACCATGACAACTAGAGACATGTGGGAACCCTATACAAGCTTAATCTGACACGCTCTACCATCTCGCGGAATCCTTTCTTGGCCTCCCCTACTATAAGGTGTTTTTTGTAAGTACACAGACGCATAAAAACATCTTGGTAGCCTCAGTTTACCTATGCAAGCTTTGTTCTAAAAAAGCGTCCCGGCGGGCCGCAGGCTGGGGATAGCTGTTCTAAGTCATAGATTCTAGGCAGTAGGGCCTAGGTGGTGACTGCTGCCATAGATCCACGAGACATCATATTATGATCGATAGGCAGTTAATTTAACTGCCTATCGATTTTATTTCGCAGTTTTTCAGTTCATCAGCTTTCAGTGGTGCTTAATTTTTTTTCATTAATTCAAAAATGGTTTAACATCACGCAGGCCACAAATAAAGTCCCGGCGGGTAGCATGCGGCCCGCGGGCCACGGTTTGGGGATAGCGGTGATAGAACAATGCTGGTAAAACTAATACAAGTTCTGGTATTGTCTGAGCACGCGACCTGCGTCACGCGCCGCTGCCTCAGGAGCCTCGCTCCGTGAGCACGCAGTTTTAATATTCCTCAGGGGGGTTTTTGTGCCCATCTGCCGTATGTTAATGCAGTTTTTAATACGTTCAAGGTTCAATGGGTTCCGGATACACTTGACGGCACGCGCCTAGCGCCTGTTGGAATACCAATGAACTTATAACTTTGATAGCAGTTAGTTTAGGTTAGGTTTGTAGAGAAGGTTTTTAGTGAAATCTTGCATCCCAGCCATGTAATTCACTGTTTGGTCATACTGTCATACTTGGTATTTAAATTAGTTTTAATGTTATTTAAAAGTAAAACAAAATATTATAATCTTCGCTCACTAAAGAACTTTGACGACCTCTGTGGCTCAGTGGGTGGGCTGTCGGTAGCTCAAGCCGGGGATCGCGGGTTCGAATCCCGCCGACGGTACAAAAAGTTTTCAAAGTTCCTGGGTCATGGATGTGTATTAAATATATTGTGTATCATATAATAAAAATCTTAAATATATGTATAGTATAAAAAATTTAAATATATTTCCGTCCGTACCCGTAACACAAGTCCTTTAGGTACTTACCACGGGGCCAGACTGACGTGGTATGAAGTGTCCATAGATAATAAAGCCAATAAAAAACTACTTAATAAAAACCTGTTAGGTACAAAAGATTCGCAAGTGACGTCCAAACCGCTACAAAGATTTTGCTGGGTATGGTCTATGGAGATCATCCTTCGGCGGGCGGGCATCATCTAGTCTTTATACTAAACAGACAATATGGCAATTCGAGTCAAATACCGCACAAGCGCACGAGCTTTACGCTTGGTGGTCGACATGTCTTCTTTCTATCCTTTTCTCTCACAATAAGAAATATATATTCGTCTCATTTCTTTACATAAACAAAAAGTTACCTCATATTACTTTAGCTCGTGCCATTATAACACAGTCAATTAACTTCAAAATGAAGTATGCGTCGTGTAACGTGTTACATTTCTTTGTTGAGGTAAAGGAAGATACCCATTATTATTTTGTTTAATGGAATTCGTTGAACCTAGCTTTAAAATTAAGCAATCTATTTAATTGAGACTTTGTATGCTCAATAAGTCTATTCACGACATCATATTCTGAAAATATGAACTATCTGCTACAACGGAAACCAATTCTATGAAGGTTCAAAAAAACGGCGAAACACTTCGAGAAAAGGTAGGTTTGCGCTTCGCTTGGCTCGTGTGTCTATCTGTTACCTCTTCCCGCCCAAATCGCTCAACTGGTTGGGTGTTTGTTATCGAGATCCTTCAAGTCCCAGGAAAGGTCATCCATACTAATATTATAAATGCGAAAGTATGTCTGTCTGTCCGCCTGTCTGTCTGTCTGTTACCTCATCACGTTCAAACCGCTAAACCGATTTTGCTGAAATTTGGCATAGATACTTTTAGTCCCGAGAAAGGACATAGAATAGTTTTTATCCCGGAAAAATGTACGGTTTCCGCGCGATAAACGAATTTTGGCGCAACTAAGTTGCGGGCGTCATCTAGTAACTCATATCCCATAAGATATTTCTTATCCCGAAAAAATGTACGGTTTCTACGCGATAAACAAATTTTGGCGCAACGGAGTTGCGGGCGTCATCTAATAATGTACTTATTAAGAACCTAGCTCAGATATATGATAATCGTACCTCAGATTAAAATGAGATTAGGTACTAAAGGTATCGATTAAAATATTAAAACGTAGTGGTTTAAGTCGAGAACTCATTATCGTACATCGACCAACTTTTCCTATTACAATCTGCTGCATTGGTTTTAGTTCTATAATAGTAACGCTAGTCATGAAGTCAGAGAAGTTTATCATTTCCTAACTTTGTAGCAAAAGGCATTGACAAAATTGCTTCAGCGGTTTGCGTGAAGAGATACCAGACAGACACACTTTCATATCTGTCTGTCTGTATGTTTGTCTGTTACCTCTTCACGTCCAAACCGCTGAACCTTTTTTGCTGAAATTTGGTATGTAGAAACTTTGAGTCCCGGGAAAGGACATAGGATACTTTTTATCCCGAAAAAATGTACAGCTCCCGCGCGATAAACGAATTTTGGCGCAACGGAGTTGCGGGCGACATCTACTTTATACTTAATATTAGTATTGATTCACATAATTTGCTTACAATAAAAAATACATAAAACATAAAATATAATTATTATTATTGTCTACTCTACTGCGGTTGTTTACTGACTTCTGACAAGACAAGCTAGGGTGAGCAGCGAAGCGGCAACCTGCGCTGTACTGAACTCACTTGTGCAATATGCTGCACTTTTTATTACGGCATTTGTCGGGACACATAATTTAATTTTTAGCAGCAAAGTAAAAAGGAAACGGTTTAAACTCTTTAAAGTTTGAATGGTTTAGTCAGTCGATTATTATTATTGTTTTTAAATGATATAATATTTAATAATAATAATAATAATAATAATAAACATTTATTCAAGAACTTTGGGCATTACACCACGCTACTTTACAAAATAAAACGTTAACACACAGTTAAAATGAAGTTGACATGAAAATACCAAGCAGTATGAAATGTAGTTAGCCTAACTAAGAATTAACAACAAACAAACAAAAAAAAAATAAAAATAGGTAACATGTAACAAACGGGTAAAAAAGATAAGTTAGCAAGAGTATCATGGGAAGGCAGGAGGTGTAATGCTCAAGCCACTGAAATGGAGTCCACTCAGGTAAAACGACTATGGATAAACCACAGTCCCTGATATTCTGTGGATCCAAAATGTCAGGCGCAAAACAGACCACCCAAGGCTACAGTGTTGCAATATAAAAAAATAAGTTATTTATAATATTTTAAACGGTTATAAAATAAAACATACATAAATAATTTAATAAATAAAATGTAAGTATATACTTAAAAATAAATAAAAACTTGAATTAAATATGGTATACAAAGATTAAAGTGAGGTAACTTATGTGACGTAAAAGCAATAATATGATAAAAATATATAACAGAGAGCGATATAAAAAAAAAAAAATAATAATATTTAACCTATCAACCCCCATAAGGACACCGGCGACCGCGACAACAATAGAATAACAATAGATTTCCAAGAATCCGCGATTGAAGGATTAAATTGAGAGCTGATCCTGCAGTAGCAATTCCTTTAGTTTACTCTTAAAATTGTTTATAGAATGCAGAGCACGAAAGGGCGGTAAAAGGTTATTCCATATCTTACTCGCCAAGTAACTACCTCTAAATGCAGACGAGTGATGGAGAGGAGTTACTAATAGGTACGACGAACCCCTGGTGGTGAGGGTCAGCTGCTTGTCACATGCCCACTGGAGCTTACTAAACAAGTAGGATGGAGTTTTTAATTTCACCACACCGAACAGTAATGTGGCAAAATGTAACTGTCGGCGACCGTCCATCTTAAGCCATCTCAGACTGTTTATGTACGGCGTTACGTGGGCGCGGGGAGGCACATTGCAACAATATCTTGCGCATGCATTTTGCACTTTTTGAATGAGGCGCTTGGAGCGAGAGAGAAGACAAGGACCGATAACAGCGTCAGCGTAATTTAAGTTGGAAAGGACAATTAGTGATTCACACAGCGAAACTCGTAATCTCTCTGGAATGAAATTTCTGACCTTGTACAGGAGCTTTAAACGATAAAAACACCGGCTGACGACCTTAGTGACGTGCTTCTCAAACCTCAGTCCTTCGTCTATCAGGACTCCTAAATTACGGACTTCAGTCACCCTTTCGATGCTTACGTCATTAATACAAATTTTAGGCTGATTAGCAACAACTTTGTGTATTTGTACTTTTGTGCCCAAAATCAGGTACTTAGTCTTAGATGGGTTAAGTATCAGGGCGTTATTTACTGACCATTTAGCTATACGTGCCAAGTCCTCATTCAACCTTCGCAAAGCTTCCATAAGGTTATTCGGCTTGAAGGTAATATACAACTGTATGTCATCCGCGTATATATGGAATTATTTCGATTCATTTATTTAATTAGAGCGCTTACAGACGAACTGCATTTTTCTCGAAGGCACGCATCGACGGCAGTCCGACAGGCCGTCGCGTCGATAAGTGCCGTTCGTAAGAAGCACACGTTAAAATGTATGAGCTGACCAATAAAGTGCATTTAGACATTAGATTTCAGCAAATTTAGCTGTATGTATGTAAAACCTTAATAACTATGACGTTTCTCGAATACTACAGCCATGCAAATATAATTATTATTTTTAACAAAAAATTCGCCGCCGTTGCCTCTGCGGCGCCGACCGCCGTGTGCATACCGCGCTGCGAGCATTTTTCAGCACGTGTTCACTTAGATTTTTTTTAATGTATTGTTTAAATGTATCTATCTACCTGATATTTGGGCCTTGGGGTATGCCGTATGACTCTTAACAGTCTTAACAAATTGTAATAAGATACGTAGAATATACGCAGTACCACCGACGACCACTTATAAATTCACGGACTATGACGGAGGTCAACTTAATAACAATTATACGAGATCAATTACCGCTCAATATTATGATTTGTGTTGTCAATTCAATGCTCACTGCTCACACCAAGCGGCAAGCTCACTGTTGAATTGTCAGTTGCTTACAAGCTTTCAACAACACGACAGACGTCTGTTACAAGTTACAACTACCTATATAAAACTTCTACGTACAAGCGATAGCGCGACACAGGAGCGCCTCAGTGACATCTAGTGAAGACAATATGAAACTATTTTTTTTATACAATTTGAATTGGCACTAACAGTTTACCTACTAGGTAACTAAAAAGAGTGAAATTATTATTTTTAACAAAAAATTAAAACCGACTTCCAAGGTAAAAACAATATTAATAGCATCCTTATAATATGAACTAAAAAGTATTAAATAATTTTTCCTATCTAATATGTAGTGCCTTTTCCCGAATTCGGCCAAACCTCAACTATTTCTGTACTCAATCTTCATAATTTTGAAGTCGGTGCCAGAAACCTGTCAAAGAAATAAAGATTCAGCTATATCTGGTACCGACTTCAAAATGATGAAGATTGAGTACAGAAATAGTTGAGGTTTAGCCGAATTCGGGAAAAGGCACTACATATTAGATAGGAAAAATTATTTAATACTTTTTAGTTCATATTATAAGGATGCTATTAATATTGTTTTTACCTTGGAAGTCGGTTTTAATTTTTTGTTAAAAATAATAATTTCATCTGTAGTTCGGAGACTCTTAAAAGATTCAATGTTTTACAGAATCTAGAGAAAATATCCGCGCGGTTAAAATTCGCAGCGGCCCTTATTGACTCAAAGAATCGCACGCAGTATTTATGCCGGTTTTCTTTGAGGTCGTGTTATTGTTGGTCTGTGACAGACTCGAACCAAAGGCTCTCCCACGATAATAGTAAATAAAGAGCTGTATATTATCCAAGTTACTTACCATGACTGCTTCTCATAATTTTTACTTTAGTTTGCAATTTGCAAATTTCCGTTGGTTCCGGTAAGCTGGAAACTGAGACCTGGACTGGAAAATGTGATTATGTTGAGCTAAGCTTTTGACTCTATACCTTAATTGAAGACCTAAGTAAGATATCTGCGTATTTTAGTAATTTTAGTAATTAAAAAACTTAGGACATGCTGTTGAAAAGATATTTATTTACAGAATGACTGTTGACATACATTAAAAAGACAAAACTTATCAAAAAGGTAAAACTATAAAAAGGTTCTATACAAACACCACACCCTCACACTAAATTACAAAATAGTTCTTTAACAATAACAACTAGCCTAAGTACTTAATTACCCTTAGTAGCCTACTAATAGCCCAGCCTGTCTATGGGCGTCTGGGTCGGTGTAAGCGTACAGGTGGAACAGAGGTAGGCGGATTTGTCGCAACGGGAGCGTCGCTTGGGGGTGGTGGTACTACTAATACAGGTACGCCACCCTCGCCCGCAGCTGGGTGGCTGTCGGGGCTACTGCTTGAGGTCTCCGGTATATCCGGCGGCTCATGCGGCACGGCCCATGGCTTAATTTGGTCCACGTGCCGTTTTAATTGACTTAGACCCGTACTTACTACGTAGTGCCGAGAGCCTACTCCTTCCTCTACTCTCCCTTGCACCCATTTTTCGCCTTGCGCGTAATTGCGCACCACGACGTTCTCCCCAACTTGAAAAGCTCGCGGTTGCCCTCCGGCGGATTCAATTTGTTTTTCCTGAGCTGTCCGCACCTTATCCTCAATCGGCCTACCCCGCCTCAGATGATCTAACCTAGTACGTAACGACCTACGTTGCAACATCATGGCTGGCGACACACCCGTGATGCTATGCTCTACGTTTCTATATGCCAGCAGATAAGCCTGCAAAGCCGCATCTAGATCGCAGCCATCCCGGGCCGATTTCTTCAACGCCCGCTTGCGTCCCTTCGGCCCTTCGGCGGCACCATTAGAGGCCGGGTGATAAATCACCGAAAACGAAATTTTGATACCGTTATTAGCCATGAATTCCAGATACTCCCTACTAGAGAAAGGTGGCCCATTGTCCACCTTTCTCTGTCTGTCTCTAAATTAAAGTCGGCCACTAAAACTTACCCACCGACATTTTAACGTTTTACCTCGTCGCCAGTAAGATATCTGCGTATTTTAGTAAAGGACATGCTGCTGAAAAGATATTTATTTACAGAATGACTGTTAACATAATATGACATTAAAAAGACAAAATTTATCAAAAAGGTAAAACTATAAAAAGGTTCTATACAAACACCACACTAAGTATCCACTTAAGTCTTCAATTAAGGAGTTTAAGTTGGATAACTAACATTTTATAACTCATAAATATTACTTTTCTTAACTGTGTATTAATTGTTTGAATGACTATAATTATTAAGGCGCTATATTGGAAGTAATTTTACCGCAAGGGCAATTTCATACTTAATTTATATATATGATTATAAAATTGTGAATACGCTGCGGCCAGAAGCTATCGGCTCGCTCGGAAAACATGCGAAAAACGTAATTTTAATTGTTTATAGCATTTAAGCAAAATGCTTCTATACGATTTTGAGTTGCAAAGGTGTCTATTAATTAGACTAATTTCCTAAATACATCTATTTTCATTTAAAAATAATCTTCAAATTTCTTATTTTTAAGAGGTCAATTCAGCGTTACTTATGACCCTTGCATGTTACATTCATGTGACATGACTACAGATGTTACTTTTACGTTACTTTTGGTAATTGAAAAAAAAAATAGGCTTTAAATTAACGTGGCGAAAAAAGGAACTAACGCTGCCATCATACAAAAATGCTATTTTTGACAGTTCTCCTTTATTAGCAGCGCCCCCGCCCACGATTGTCGCACCTAGTTTAAAGTTTTTGTTTAATGACCGTCATGTTGGTAGACTTGGAGCTAAACAAAATAAAATGGCTTCGTAAAAATAAAATATAATCAGCCAATTGTGAGTCTGACTCGCTCATAAAGGGTTCCGTACCGTGATACAGCAAAAATAGGCTAAAATAGTCTTCTTTTGTATAAGGGCCCCCCTTATTTTATTATTTCATTTTAATATTTTATATTTATTATTAAAGTTGATTAAAGTACACAATGTAACGGAACGTTATTCCATTTCTTATTAATATCTTTTATACTTATTTTTGCCTTGTTATACTAATATTATTTACATTCTTAATAATTGATAATATTTTATTCGAAAAAGGTACATGTTTAGTTGTAAGGAAGAACTAACGTTCGGTTTGTCTTTGTCAATTTCTGTTCTGTTTAAAAAAAAACAAAATTTGAAAATAAGAATTTTATAAGACATGGCTGTATGGGCTTTGTTCCCTTTGCCTGTCCTGAATGGGACGAATCAAACCAAAAAAAAATAATAATAAGAATTTTATTTGATTTTTATTTGAAATATTGGCTCTCGAGTTTTCCGTGATGAAATGAAAAAAAAAATTGGAGATCAACGGCCAATGCTTATTCTTCTTAAATAAATTATTTTATTCAATGTACGCGTTTTAGCTACATTAACTGTCTCATTCAGATAATTTAATTGGAGAAATCCCCGGATTAGGGTGAGTTTTGTTAGCACACATGTAGTTAGTACTAATAATATCAAAGATCTTGTATTTAAGACATTTCCAAATTGTATTTACTTTATTCTATCTTGAGTTGATCTTAAGACTTAATTTCAAAACATAACATTTTCTAATAGATTAAATTAGTTAGATTACTAGGAATTTATCTTATTAAGTTTTTTTATGTAAATTGTAAATTATTATTTCCTAACGGCCTACCACGATAATACCGCTACCGCTGTAGGTAGAGGGCGCTCTTCTTGGGCTTCGTGGATAGGCCGCCAGACGTTTGCTAATTTAGGGAAGTGTACTGAGACGGAGTATCGTTTCCAGGGATCACTGCTCCGAATATCACTGCTCCGAATATCACTGCTCCGAATATCACTGCTCCGAATATCACTGCGGCTGAGAGGAAGCACAGTACCTCCAGCGTCCCAGATTCACATCAGACCAGGAGAGTAGCCAGCCCTACGATCCATAAGTGACGATCAAGTAGGCCTTACCACGATATATAAATTTTGCTGTCTCACCTACCGCCACCGGGCACCTTTAGTTTTTTTTTATTTTGTTAAATATACTACATTGTTATCTAATTGTAATTTTATTAACCCGGTACTGTAACGGATAGGTGTTACAACAAATTATAATAAAAGATTTTGTGGAAACAAGTACCTAGTGCCTACCTGTTACCATTATTGATATCCAGCAAAAAATGACAAAAAACAAGTTTGTTGTATGGGAGCCCTCTTTGAAACTATTATTTATATTTTGTTTTTAGTGAGTATTTGTTGTTATAGCGGGAACAGAAATACCTACATAATCTCTGAAAATTTCATAAGTATAGCTATAGCGGTTCTTACAATACAGCTTGGAGACAGACATACGGACAGACGGACAGACTTCAAAGTTTTAATATTAGGGTCCCGTTTTACCCTTTGGGTACGGAACCATAAAAATGACTGTCTTCGGTATTCGTCGTACAAAAACGAAATGTTACTTTTCCCCTCAAAATGTTACTTTTCGCATGACAATATGTAACTTTTGAACATACAGCACTGGCAACACTGGAGGTCATTTCGATCGAGAAATCTATATATAGGCAAAATACATTAATCGTGTTTCTGGTTCTTCTCAAACCTAGATAAGGCTATGAAGTTATGTATATCTCATTACCAGATTTGTAACATTTCTGAGGGTCCTATTATAGTATTACGTCAAAAAGGACAGTTTTTTCAATATAGCGCCTTAATTCCTAGTGTTTTCAAATCGGATGTTTTACCCAACGCCTACAAAGTGACAATCTATTTATTCTATAGTTTAATATTATAATGGATAACCCATAAAATGTGCACCGGATACCGGTGCGGGGGTTGTTAGGTTTTTTTCGTTACGAAATTTTTTGACTCGGTCGCCGCGCGCGATAAAAGCGCATGCCGACATGCCGACGCGACATGCCGTGGGGATGATATTATTCTTTCCATCAGAGATTCTTGGAAATGATATTGTATTCTCTTGTTGTCACTTATCGCGATCACCGGTGGGGCTTGATGGGTAAAAATAATTAAATGGATAATGGAACTAATACTTTTGTATGGTATTGGCACAGAATATAATATACGTTTTGGTGTATGGTTTACAGACGTCCATTCGTTGCGGATAACGTCAGTGCGCATCCCGGAGGTTCTGCAGCACGGCTCGCGGGCGCCGCTGACGTTGGACTGCGACTTCGTGACGGACAACGTCACGGGGCTCGTGGTACAGTGGTTCCGTGACGGCCGGGAGCACCTCGTCTACCAGTGGATACCGCCGAACCTGCCGCAGGCTTTGGGCATTTTGCGCGATAAGGTACTGCCCTGCATCTTACTAACTGATGCCCGCAACTCCATTCATCGCGCGGTAACCGTAATTTTCTGGGTTAAAAAGTATGCAACACCCTTTCCCGGCACTCAACTTTACGCTTGTACCGCTGAACCGATTTTGATGAAATTCAGTATGGAGATGATTATGAGTCCCGGGAAAGGACAAATGATACTTTTTATCTAAATGAGATTTTGTGCAACAGAGTTGCGGGCGTCAGTTTCACAAAAATTTCTAATAACTGATACTGCCATCTCAGCCGGCCCTTAGACGATCAATTGTATTGTGCAATATCACGCTTCAATTTTGTTGAACAGTTTATTTGACAATTAGATTGATGGCGACGCAATACGTGATATTGCGCAACAAAATTGCCCGTCTAAAGGCTCGCTAAGCTACAAAAATATATTGTCTCACTGACAACTGACAAGCCTTAGTAAAATAAAATCAGTGTCATGATTTCCTTATTTCAGTTAGACCTGTCATACAAGGCGTCAAACAACCCACACACGTGGCACCGGGCGCTGCGCGTGCGCAGGCCGGAACCAGAGCTCACCGGCAACTACACCTGCGTGGTGTCCACATTCCTCGCCGAAGACGAGAGGACCAGGCCTATGACCATATTTGGTAAGTTACTAATAAAAATAAAAAATATCCACAGCCGAACATATATTTTATTATACCTTCCCATATTATAACTTCCCCATTTTCAGAAATAGGTTAAAAATGGAGAAGCTGATGATACTATTATCATCTTTTCCATGTTAATCCTGTAGTTATAAATTATAATTAAATACAATAAATTATGTTTGTTTTCTCTTGAATGCTACGTTTAAAGTTTTAAAGTACCTAAGTAATTTTTATCATTGTAATTTTTTTCCTTTTAAACTGTTAAATTAATTTTAATATTGTAGTGTTCAGGAACACATTAATGATTAAATCAGAAACCTCATTGTGCAATGTTGTATCGTTGTTTGGTAGGTCGTAGGCATTTTGATTAAAGACCAAATAGCTTAAGTTGAACAGAATGCCAAATCCTGCGCAACAGAATAATATGTACTTATAAATAAATAAATAAGACTATTTTGTTTGTTTCGCTAAAACTTGAGAACGGCTAAACCGATTTGGCTCATTATAGTCTTGAAATATTTGTGGAAGTCTAGGGAACTTTTATATTAAGGGGGCTAGTTCATCTGGTTAATAATATATTTTGTAACTTATAAATAGTAAATAATATGATAGAAGTAATATTAAAGACCTAAAAAAATCTTTATCTAACTAAGTTATAGTTAAGAACTAGTTAGCTGTCTCATAATATTATATCGATGCGCCAAAATTTGTTTATTTCGCGGGATAAAAAGTATCCTATGTCCTTTCCCGAGACTCAAGTACCTACCTCCATACCAAATTTTAGCAAAATCGGTTCAGCGGTTTGAAGAGGTAACACAGGCAGACACACTTTCATATCATAAGTATGTATAGAAATATGTACCTAAATCTGCGAACGGAAATGTTTGCGGAAGCACTCTTCGATTCTGCTCATTAGCAAAGCGAATAGAAATAGCACGCGCATACTAATCCAGGGAGGCTTGAATACTAATGGAATACAAATGAGGAATTGTAGGATAACCTAATAATGAAGTTGTAATAATACTAGTATGTACTACAATGAGACATTTTAGTGGTAGTTTTCCCGCAGCGGAACGATTTACCTTATATAATAGTAGTACTATCGAATCATGCAAGTTATTTTTTGAAAATAAAAAATATTTGTATGACGGGTGTGCATAATGCCGACAGGCGCGTGCGGCAATGACCCTGCCGAATTTCACATGATCTGGAAAAAACTTTACAAATCTATTGTACTACTAAGATAGAATCATTTTACCTGCGGGAAAACAACTATTAAAATGTCACGCTTTTAAAAAACCTGCGGGAAAACAACTATTAAAATGTGACCCTATACTAGTAGAGGTATTATTGCAACTTCATTATTCATATCAGTAAATTCTCATGAAGGTCTGAAACAAATGATTCAATGGTTCGCTTTGCGCCGTATCTCTATAATCAAAATTATTTTAAAGATAATTTTATGTACTTCATGTCATCCGACATGATGGCTACCCTACCTGACATGATATTATGTCCTGATAAAAAGTCAAAATATATCTATTGTGGTATCCGTATTGAAACCGTGTCACATCGTTGCCATGTCTAGCTAGTGTAGGTAATGGCTGGTTTACACGTATTAAGAGCCCGGGTAACCCTCGAAATTCTCATACATACGTAATACCAAAATCATTTTGTCATACGAAAATATTTAACATGTTTGAGTTATTTTTCAGCATAAAATAATAATTACCTAGGTTCCTGAACAAAAATTAACTTCAAAATATTTAAACACTAAAAAAATTTTTTTTGTGTATAAATTTTTTTTACTAAATTTAGTACTAAATATTTAAACACTAAAAAATAGAGTAAAACACTCAAAAATTTATAAATAATTAGTAAATTTACTACAAAATATTTTAATTGTAAAAAATATTTTTTAGAGTTGAAATATTTTGTAGTAAATTTACTATTTATTTATATATTTTTTAGTGTTTTACTCTATTTTTTAGTGTTTAAATATTTGGTAGTAAATTTAGTAAAAAAAAAATTTACACAAAAAAATTTTTTTTTGTGTTTAAATATTTTGAAGTTAATTTTTGTTCAGGAACCTAGGTAATTACTATTTTAAGCTGAAAAATAACTCAAACATGTTAAATATTTTCGTATGACAAAATGATTTTGGTATTACGTATGTATGAGAATTTCGAGGGTAACCCGTGCTCTTAAGTTGATAAGTAGTCAACTAAATTTTAACTTAATTTTAAGTTAATAATTGCATGTAAACACAAAATATGCACTTGCTACTATATTTTGTGGTTCTTAGCAAGTTAAAATTTAGTAATTAAGTACTAATCAAGATAATTACAATTTTGACTATTTTCTGTTAAGTTGGCACGCTAGGCGGGGCTTGTCACTTGACACATTTGGGCAGCTGCACTTCAAATTAGATTAAAATTTAGTTGACCACTAATCAACTAAATACGTGTAAACCGGCCATAAGAGGAACCAGTCTCTTTGAAACTTCATATTCCTTTGTTCTTTGTAGTCTTAGAGAATATGCTATCGAATGGATAAACATATTATTTCACTTTAATAAACTATACCAGATAGTATGAAAAAGAAGTAAAAACAATTTTCTTTGTGAAACGTAAGTGAAAAGAGTGCTCGTACATCATTAACACAGAAAATAATATTATGGACGTCACAGTAACTCCGCATGCAATTTATTTATTTTTCATTAATTGATAAACGTATTGGATTGCTTGATCGTTTCACACATTTATTTAGCACAGCTACAGCCATAATTTACCTTTTGACATTTTGTCTGAATTAACATTTTTTGACCTGATTACTATCAAGCTAAATTTTCTTGAGTAGCTTTAAATCATCAAAGCGCACGGAAGTGCGCAGTCCTAGTTCCAGCAGGCCGCGCGCATGCCGTGCACTATTTACACGAACCGTTTCGACGCACTTTTGACCCCCCTGTAGCTCAGTGCCTATTGCAAGTACAAAGATAAAATTATACCTACGTAATTATATACTAGTACTTACGCAGTATACCAAATTTCATGGATATAGCTTCGGTAGTTCCTGAAAGATGTCCCTGTAAAAATAGCTAATTTTGGCACTCACTCACTCACTGACCGGTAATCAAAACCTCTAGGCCACTTCCAATTGTCCTAGCGTTATGAAATTTGGCACACATGTCGTGTGTTATGTGTAGATTAACCAAAAATTGAGAAATTTTAGAAATCGGTCAAGTGTGAGTCGACTTACCTACGAACTTTAGAGGCCACTTCCAATTGTTCTATCGTTATGAAATTTGGCGTACAGGTCGTGTGTTATACTCGTATATGTAGATTAACAAAAATTGAGAAATTTTAGAAATCGGTCAAGCGTGATTCGGTTCATCTACGAATCTTAAAGGATACTTCCAAATGTCCTAGCGTTATGAAATTTGGCACACAGATCGTATGTTATATTATACTAGCTGTCCCGGCAAACGTTGCTTTGCCATAATATTATATTTGCCATATTATTTTATTGAAGTGACTAAATAAGTATGTCACCATGGCAACGTCGATCGCTATCTCGTCGCACAAACAATGGTCGCCGTCAGTCTCAGGTTGTAATAATTTACTATTATTTATTCAACAAATGCACTTATCAATATTTAAAGTACCGAGTAGCCGATTCTCAGACCTACTGAATATGCATATAAAATTTGGCAAAAATCAGTAAAGCCGTTTCGGAGGAGTTCGTGGACTAACATTGTGACACGAGAATTTTATATATAAGATTATGTAGATTAACAAAAAATTAAGAAATTTTAGAAGTCAGTCAGCGTGAGTCGGCTCATCTACGATTTGTGAACTTTAGAAGCGACTTCCAAAATATGTCCTAGCGTTATGAAATTTGGCACACAGGTCGTGTGTTATTATGTAGATTAACAAAAAATTAAGAAATTTAAGAAATCGGTCAAGCGTGAGTCGGCTCATCTACGAACTTGAGATAGAAATTCTAGTGGTACAATGAGAATAGGATGAAGAGGGTGGGAGGAGGAGAGAGGGGGGAGCTATAAAATGTTGTCATGTATAATGCACACTGTATAGCTAAAATTTACTTAAAAATTTGGCTTCTATTGATAGTTTAATAAAATATAACACTAGCGGCATCTATCGAAAGTATTGTTTTTATCACACAACACAAAAAAGTGCTCACCTTTGAACTATTATGGATCAGGCTGTTGATGAAGATGATAATGATCGATGAAGTGCATCTGAACTTGGCGTGGGATTAGATTTCAACTCTTTTTTTAGGCCAAAAATTAGCCTAAAGGAACTAGGCCCTATTTTAACAGGTATGTTTTGGGTGGGACTTTGATAACACGAACAACAATTATTTCCTCTGCCGAAATTCTCGAAAGTGGTAGCTAACAGAGATAGAAAGGATTAAATATTTCGATTTGATGGTCCTAAAATATGGATTGTTCTATTTGTAGGACAATGTTCTAGGGTACCTACACTAATATTGTTGTATATTTTTAGTTCCCGAGCGAAGATTTGACATGGTGTTGGACAGACTGAGCGATGGCTATCTCAACGTAATCTGTGCGGCGGAGGGAATGTATCCCGCGCCTGAACTCACCATCATAGCTGCAGGAAGGTATATATATTTTTATAAAATAAGAGGGCCAACGAGCAAACGGGGCTCCTGATCGAAAGCAACTAACGTCGCCCATGGACTCGCAACATCAAAAGAGTTGCAGATGCATTTGTATTTGGTGGCCTTTATCCATACTAATAATATAAATGCAAAAGTGTGTCTGTCTGTCACCCTTTCACGCCTAAACCGTTGAACCGATTTTCTTGAAATTTGGTATGGAGATACTTTGAGTCCCGGGATAGGACATAGGATACTTTTGTCCCGGAATTTGGCGCAAGTGTCCGTGGACAGTGGTAGTTGCTTTCCATCAGGTTACCCGTTTGCTCGTTTGCCCCCTAATTTTATCAAAAAAATAAAAAACTATCAAATTTGCGAAAAACATTTATTTTCAAATCACTTTGCATAAAGACGAAACGTATCTTATTTACTTTAAAACCTTTTAATCTACCTCCAGTTAAAAGTAAAACCTACAAAGGAAGAGAAAACTGATTCAGTTGCAATTGAAGACATGAGTGGATGAAATGGGTAACTAACGTTTTACAACATAAGAGGAATCACTCATTTTTTCCCTTTTGATTTGAAAAAACTTTGTAACTTACTTACTTTATTATCTAGATATACACAGAATTCACATTTTGTTTATTTCAAATCTTTGTCCCGGTCCTTAAGCCTCTATTTATGCAAAAAACGACTATTTTCAAATTGTTACTTACCCGCTTCATCCACTCATGTCTTCAATCACAGGTGAACTTTACACTTACTTTTAATCATCTAGAAATCTACGGAACGAGGGATTGGTTCTCTAGAATTTTATTTATACCCAATTTATACTTCTGTGAGACTTAATTTTAGAGTATTTTAAATAGAATTAATATAAAGTAGAGCAAGTATTGGATTCAGTGTTATATCTTTACTCTGTACAAAATTAAGTGCTTCTACTGACTATTTGTTTAGATCTTTTTATACTCATTAGTCATTACTCATTACGAATCAGTTAAATTTTCTAGGATTTCTAAGTATTTAGATTTAAGAACAATATCGCATCAGTAGAAGATTTTTTTAATGAAATAAGGGGGCAAACGAGCAAACGGGTCACCTAATGGAATGCAACTTCCGTCGCCCATGGACGCTCGCAGCATCAGAAGAGCTGCAGGTGCGTTGCCGGCCTTTTAAGAGGGAATAGAGTAATAGGGGAGGGTAGGGATGGGAAGGGAAGGGAATAGGGTATGGGATTGGGCCTCCGGTAAACTCACTCACTTGACGAAGCACAGCGCAAGCTCTGTTTCACGCCGGTTTTCTGTGAGAACGTGGTATTTCTCCGGTCGAGCCGGCCCATTCTGGCGAAGCATGGCTCTCCCACGTATAAATATAATTGCGATACTCTACATCTATAAAAAAAATAACATCCCACACCGGTTTCATTGAAACCAGGCCAATTACGCAGGAATAATTTTATAGTGCCCAAGTGTGTGCGTAGTACACAAGAGCACTCTCTGTTCCTTTTTCTCTTATAACCCAGTGGGACGGAAGACCTACACGACTGGCGGGAGATCAGGCGCAGGACCGACTTTTTACATGCCCATCCGACGCATGATTCATCTTACTTGTCAGACAATCAGGTGATCAGCCTGCATTGTCCTAACCAAACTTAGAAATAGCATGTTTCCAACGCGGGAATCGAACCCACGTTGGACCCACCTCCGAGAAAAGAGCCACGCTCTTAACCATTAGACCACGGAGGCGTTCACTCTCCATCTGCTGTTACTTCAAAATACATATTATTTATATAAGTATCTAATTATTATAACAGATGATCCGCATATATTTTCAAACATTAGAGATAAAAAATATACATATAAACATATTAGTAATATACAAGCTAAATGGGCCTCCAGATTACAAATAAAAACGCACTTGAAGTTTTACTATCGCTTCTAAACATATTTTTAATCTTTGGTTCGTAGCAAACTGCCGGTGTAGAACACTACACATTAAGTTTTAGAGGATCCAAATTCCCTATTCAAGTAACATCACTGAACAGCCTTGACTTGTAAACACACGAAATATAATTTCAACAAAATATTATTATGTATTTGCAAAGTCAATAAAGTAATTATAAGACCAAGGGCCTGTTTCACCGCTTCCTGATAAGGCTATCCACCGCTTAACTTGACACATAGAGTATGGAGAATCTGTCAAATAAGCCTATCGGGCACCTTATCAGGAAGCGGTGAAACAGACCCTTAGGGCCTATTTCACCACTTCCTGATAAATGACTGCTGGATAAGGCCAGCTATCCACAACTTTTTTGACAGATTCTCCATACTCTATCTGTCAAGTCAAGTGGTGGATAGCCTATCCGGCACTTATCAGGAAGTGGTAAAACAGGCGCTTAGTGATGATTTTTATAACATGATTTTTATGTAAGTATGAATGTGAACACAATCCATGTGAAAAAAATAATAGGTTGGGGAAAAAGTATTTTTATTTTGAACTTGTAATAAAATCTCTTTGGCTATACCATAATAATTAATAGGTCTAGGTATCTGGCTGGTTTTGGTACCATAAAAAACACAATTGACGACCTCAGTGGCTCAGTTGGTGGGCTGTTGGTAGCTCAAGCCGGGGGGGTAGGTATAAAAGTATTAAATATATTTCCGTTGTCTGGTAACCTATAACACAAGTCCATCAGGTGCTTACCACGAGGCCAGATTGAGGTGATAATATGAAGCGTCTATAGATATTATTATTATTAAATTCCAATTTTTAATTGAGCTATTAATTTACATTGAAAATTTGTCATTAAGGCAACGCCTTGATAATTCGGCTGTAGCAATATCGATTGTTCTCAGCAGAAGAAATTAAAGTTCATTGTCAGTATTCATCATATCTTTATCTTTGAATTACCCATAGCATAACACGATTGGTCAACTTTTATAACACAGAATAATTAGTCAAAAAGACCTCTGTAAATTATTATTTTTTAACAAAAAATTAAAACCGACTTCCAAGGTAAAAACAATAAGTATTAATATGAACTAAAAAATATTAAATAATTCTTACTCTTTATTAGTGCCTCTTTCAGAATTCGTCTAAATCTCAAGTACTTCTGTACACACTATAGCTTCATTACTTTCAAGTCGGTACTTTTTGCAAAGGAGGAAGAAGAAGACCAGCAACAATGGAGGAAATTATGAGAATTTTGCAAAACATACAGCATGAATTAACACAACAAAAGAGTGACATGAAAGATATGGAACTAAACATAAAAGAGGCCATAAACAAAAATATTGATAGTAAATTCGACCACATTGAAAAAACGACAAAAGTTTTGGAATAAAAAATTGAAAATCAACAGAAAACTTTAGAATATTTTGAGAAACATATAAGAAAGAAAAATATAATTTTCTTTGGTGTACCAGAGTCAGAGAAAAACTATGAAGATTTGTTGAACCTTATCCTGGAAATAATAAACAAAAAAATGAAAATAGACTGCAAAGAGGGAGAAATTGAAACATTATTCAGACTAGGAAGAAAAGGTGAAAAAATAAGACCAATAAAAGTTACAATTATAACGAAAAGTAAGAAAATCATTGAGATGTATAGAGTTGACACCGCAACGCAGTGCTTGGTCACATTCAAGAGACGCTATATAGCCGCAGTGCACTTAGTCGGCCGCGAGCTTTTCTGCGCACTTGACGTATGACAATTATAAAAAAACAAAATAAAAGTCACAAAAATGCCTTGGTGTGTCTTAGGATATAGTAAAAATAATTCCAAAAATACTTCCAAATGCGACGGAATAACATTTCATCGGTTAGTATTCTTATTTAATTGTTTTCAATTAAAATACGAACATTCAATTACTAGGCGAAGACGCGCGCCATTTCGCATTGTCATAGAGTAGTAGATTCAGAGGGGAATGTAGGCAGAATACAGATAGCTATGATGAGACGACGATGAATTAAGCATTCACGTAGACGAGTTTGTATTTTGGCAATAATATAAATACGGTATAACGTATACATTATACATGCGTACATTATAATTGTATTTATAAATATATAAGTAATTTGAATTTAGTAAGTATGTAGTGGACTTTGGATCCATACTTATTATAATATAATTATTATAAGTGCGAAAGTGTTTCTGTCTGTCTGTCTGACCGTCCGTCTGTCTGTCTGTCTCTCTCTGTGTCTGTTACCTCTTCACGCCTAAGCCGCTGTAACGGCTTTGCAAAATTTTGGTAAGTATGTAATACTTTGGTTTTTGACCGACTTCCAAAAAAGGAGGTAATACGTTTGGCTATATGCATCCTCTATCAGTTGTATCAAGGGGAGTGCTCTGAGGACCATCCCATCACCTTGTGGCGGTCTTCCACCGTGCATTTTTCGCGTAATTTTCTTGCGCGCACTGCAAAACTGTGGAACAAATTATCGCCAGAAGCATTTTAAGAAGAAGGCATATTCCCACGCATCTGTAGGTCTTCTGACGTTACGAGTGCCCATGGGCGACGGTTGTTGCTTTCCATCAGGTGACCCGTTTGCCCCGTTATTTTATACTAGATGTTCCGCGCGGCTTCGCCCGCGTAATTTAAGAATGTCACGGAAGCCGTAAATTTTTCCGCAAAAAAGAAACTTTTGTCCTTTTACGTGGTCTATTCTTCATGTGTGCCATATAACATAAAATTGCGCCAGTGGTATAATATATAATTAATAGCCCTATAAAATAATTTCCCCCGTTTTCACATTTTTCTCTATTTCTTGGCTCCTATTATGTTTAGCGTGATAGCCTTTCTCGATAAATGGGCTATCTAACGCTGAAATAATTTTTCAAATCGGACCAGTATCTCAGTTCCTGAGATTAGCGCGTTCAAATAAGCCCTTTCAAATAATTCCCTCCCGTTTTTTCCACAATTTCAACTATTTCTTCGCTCCTATTAGTTGTAGAGTAGAAAAATATTTCTTTTTTCTTCGCTCCTATTAGTTGTATAGTAGAAAAATATATCCTATAGCCTTTCTCGATAAATGAACTAACACTCACAGAATTTTTCAATTCGGACCAGTAGTTCCTGAGATAAGCGCGTTCAGATAAGCCCTTTCAAATATATTTCCGTTCCGTTTTTTCCACATTTTTTTCTATTTCTTCGCTTCTATTAGTCTTAGCGTGATAAAATATTAAGTTAGTTAACTATTTTTAACTGAAATCCAATTCTTTAGTCATGCAGAACTAAACGAAACTTTGTTTGTGTTCCCCTATTTTAGATGAGCCGCCGTATTGGATGTAGAATGACATTACATTCGTTTTCTAGTTATTCTCAAAAAGTTCTTTCATTTAAAATCCATACTGTTATTATAGGACGGCATATAAATTAACTATTCCGCTATCTTGGATGGTCGGCCGTTTTATATTTTATTTATAGTGATGTCACATACTGTATCGTGCATTGTCATTCAAACCAAACGTGTATACAAAATTTCAGCTCAATCGGTTAAAATATTATATGTACATACAAACTTACTTCGAAATTGAGTTCAAAAATTCCACCCGAACTTACATAATAATGTAAATAACTAAAAAATAATATACAGAGCAAGTTAAATAAAAGCTTTTAATAATGTTTAGTAAAAATATTTATTTTATTTTATCCACTTTCAAATAGAGTCTGCGTTCATTCGAGTGTAGGCACAAAACTTTGTCAATTCTGCGGTACTGATCTATAGCCATCACCGCCCCGCCTCTCACCCCGCTTATTCTTCAAGTGCGACATGTTTTTTGTTGGCGATAGCAACTCCATACATCTCAATGAGGAAAATACAACTTCTGAAAAGTAAAAAAAACATTAGAAAATACAGGAATATATATAAAAGAAGATTTTACGCCAGCTGTGTTAGAAAAGCGAAAAGAACTTCAAAAAGAGATACAAAAACGACGCTCAGAGGGTGAAAAAGTGATATTACGCCAAGATAAAATAATATCATTTAACATTGCAGATTGCTACTCGCAAAACTCATTTAATAAGGGTACTTCAAATAAAAGATACCTCTCAGAATCTCCTGAAAATAAAGATTATGCACAGACACCCAACGGAAAACAAGGCAAACAAGTCAACAAAAAAAACAAAGCACACAGTATAACTGGCTACGTCTGTCAACCAATATTAAATATCCAACAGAAACCCTCTACAAGCTGCGAAAACAGTGAACCTGCAAAAAACTAAGAGCGACCCCTCCACTTCTCCCAACACTAGAAGAAATTGCAAGATTAGAAAAAATAACCAATATCCCCAACACGGCTGGTCACCGCGGGGAGTTTGACCAAATCCCTCTGATCCTGAATAAGAAAATATATATAGCTACCCTAAATACCCTAACCTTAAAAACAGAAGAGAGACTTTTAGAACTAGAAATTGCCCTAAAAACCATCAAATGGGACATACTAGGATTGAGCGAGGTGAGACGACTAGAAGAGTGTATAGAAGAACATAAAAACTACATATTTTACTATAAAGGAGATACAAAAAGACAATATGGAGTGGGAATAATGATAAAAAAGCATTTAAAACCATACATAACAGAATTTATAGGTATCTCAGAACGAATTATCCTAGTGAACCTGCAAATACCAGAAAGCACAGAGAAATGGACCATCATTCAAGTTTGTGCTCCAACTGAAGTGTCAGAAGAGTGTAAAAAGAACAATTTCTATAATGACCTAAATGAGACTGTCCGGAAACATGCAAACAAAAATTTGATAGTACTCGGAGACTTTAACGCGCAGATGGAAAACAACTCGAACGAAAACAATAAGTATAGTACAACGAGAAAAACAAATAAAAACGGAGAAAGACTACTAAACTTTTGCTACGAACATAATCTAACAGTAATAAACAATATATTTCAGAAAAAAGAAAATAGAAAATGGACTTGGATCTCACCTGATGGTTACCACAAAAACCAAATAGACTATATTCTTTCAAACAGAAAATATTGCTTTGATGACTGCGACACGATAAATAGATTTAATTTTTACACAAACCATAGAATGGTCAGAGCTAAATTTAAAGCTCATCAAGCCAGAAAATCAAGGAAATTATACAAAACTCCACATAAATTATCAGATAAAGACATCCATTTATAGCGTCCAACCTACAAAAAAGTCTGGACAGTTTTGACAAACAAACAAAATCTTTGAATATACAAGCAAAATACAATGTTTTACAAAATGCAATAACAACAGCAATGGGAGAAATAAAGAACAGGAAAAAGGACCATAAGAGTGATGGACTGTCTGCCGAGACACTTTGTCTGATTGAGAAAAGAAACCAACTCATTAACAATAATAGCACAAAATCAAAAAAATAAGAAAAGAAATTTCAGAGGTAAGCAAACAAATACAAACAGGAATGAGGAAGGACCTTAAAATACACAAGATTAAGCTTTTTGAAGAACACATCGCCAAGACAGGCGGAGTCAAAAAAGCGATGAAACTTCTTATCGAAAAAAAGGACTGGATCCCTAAACTAAGAGACAAAAACCATAAAATAAAAACCAAAAGGCCATCATGGAAGCAGCGACTAACTTTTATAAGAAACTTTTCTCCAAAACATCAGACACAGCAGGGAATGTAAGAAATATGGTTTTTCACGACCTCACACCAGTGCCACCAATAATTCACAGAAAAGTTGAGAAAATGATTGAGACACAAAAGGCTGAGAAAGCTCCAGGAACTGACAATATAACAAATGAAATCCTAAAAGGGCTAAAACCAATAATTACGCCTATTCTAACAAGACTCTTTAATGAGGTAATAGAAACTGAATCAGTACCTTCCCAATGGACAACCTCAAAGATAGTCCTATTACATAAGAAGGGGGATAAATGTAATGTAAGCAATTACAGACCTATAAACTTAATGTCTAACATGTACAAAGTTTTCGCAAAAGTATTACTTCAAAGAATAACAAAAGTTTTAGACGAGAATCAACCAAAAGAACAGGCGGGATTCAGAGCAAGATACACAATTGTTGACCATGTACACACCGTTAGACAAGTATTTGAGAAGTCACAAGAATATAACTTACCACTTCATAGATTATAACAAAGCCTTTGACTCTCTAGAACATTGTAAAATTTGGGAAGCCCTTAAGAACCAGGGAGTAGAGGAAAAATATATTAGAATAATAAAAAACTAAATACGGGAAGTACGGCAACAATACAACTAGAAAAAGAAGGCGAAATCATCAAAATAGAGAAAGGTGTGCGCCAGGGAGACCCCTGTTCGCGCCAAACTCTAGCGCGACGTTGCCAACACTGCAGCGCGTGAGTCTGCACTCTGCGCTGTCAACTGTCATACGCGACACTGTGAAGTGACACATTCCGCTTTGAACTGTTACCGGCACGCGTTCGTTAAACATACGAAAATCTCCTCTCGGTTAGCCGATCGGCCCAAACTTCGCGATTAATCCAATAATTATCCGTGATTTATCCTCATCAACTAAGCTCAGTGATAGTGATTATAGACCACGGTGACAGTGTGACTATCAGCTCGTCTCATCTCAGCCGGCCGCCAGCATCTCAATCACCAGGTATCTTCCTTCATTATATCCCTTCCTCCCCAATTAGCTCAACTCACCACGTCGTAGGGCTTCGCCCCTACAACCCCCTATCTCCAAAACTCTTCTCGGCGGTCCTGGAGGAGATATTTAGAAATCTGGAATGGGGAGAACATGGCATCAATATCAACGGAGAAAGACTTACAAACCTTAGATTATATAACATAATTCTATTGGCTAATGACTCGTTAAAATTGCAAGAAATGATAAATGATCTTGACAAACAAAATAAAAAAGTAGGACTTGAAATAAACGTTTCAAAAACAAAAGCAATGACCAACAGAACAGAAGAAACATTAATATTAAATAACAGTCAATCAATTGAGTATGTCAAAGAATACACGTATTTAGGTCGAATCATCTCACCTACTAATACAACTAAAAAGAACTAAAGACAAGAATATAAAAAGCTTGGTAGCTTGGGCACCTAAAGAAATAATGTTAGACAAAAGAATGAGCACAAAAGTAAAAGGCAAACTTTTTAATACGTGTATACTGCCAGTCTTGACATACGGTTGTCAAACATGGTCACTTACAAAAACACAATTAAATAAAACTACAATCATGCCAGCGAGGCATGGAGAGAAGCATGACATATAGAAGGAAAGTTGACAAAATAAAGCATACTGAAATAAGGAAGCAAACAAAAACAGAGGATGTAACAGTAAAAGTAAAAATGCTGAAATGGAGATGGACGAGACATACAGCACGAGGAGAAGAGAAATGGAGCAAAAGCGTTCTCTCTTGGTGCTCTAGGGAAGGAAAGAGACATAGGGGGAGACAAAGAAAGAGATGGGAAGACGAAATAGTGAAAGTTGCTGGAAGAACGTGGATGAGGATAGCACAAGACAGGAAAAACTGGAAAAGATTAGAGGAGGCCTTTGCCATGAGGCAGACAGATGAGGAGGACAATTAAATGAAAAACAGTAATTAAAACTTGATATAATTATTATATTTGAATAATGCTAAAAATAAATAAATTTAAATATGTGTACAAAACTAGCTTAAGTAAAATTGCAAAAATAATGATGAATTGATTGTAAACTCTAAAATGAAATGTATTGACAATATTGTAAATGTAGCTAGTAATTGACATGTTATTTTTGAAAAACTATTTTAATTAATGTTTATATGAATGATTGTAATGATTATTGACTTATCTGAATAGAGGCTTGGAATTTGAATTTGAATTTTTGTTTGTATATAAGTATGTATGTTACACTTTAATTTGCCCATAGCTTATATGAAATGTATTTATGGCTTTTAAATTACGCCTTTTCCATTTCTTGCTGTTCCATTGCTTATTTTCTATGACAGGCCGGGCCGGCCTCTCATAGAAAACAAGCAATCTAAAACGTATCCAACACGGATTTTTACTTTAACGCGGCGTCACCTTAAATAAAACCACATGAGGAAACAAACATGGATCATAATATTATTATAAAACTATCGCAGACTGCCAAAATCATGGTCTCCCCGCGCCCCGCAGTAGGGAAAAATTAAGTGAACGTAAGCAAAATGTTATTCGCAATAATTACATTCTACCCTCACAGTGTAATTAACGCGAAATATTATTAATACTGGATGGTGTCACTCGTCAGTAATACAATTATCTGCTTATGCAAAACAGAGTGATTTTTAATTATTTTTTAGCTGCATACGTTAATTATTAATTACTCGATAGTAGCTACTAACGACGTGGTTTAATTATCATTAAACAACACAATTAATTTGTATAAGTAAAACAGGATCAAGTTACTACTAAGCCCAAAAGGATATTATTTACTAAAAGTACATAATATTATTATTATGTATTGTGTGCTTTTTGGCATCCAATTTTTTGGCAAAAAACATCCTTCATTTTTTATTAAAAGTTTGGCAACTATTACATTGTGTTTTTCAGTTATATGTTAGACTAAATAATTCTAATGCTTTGAAACTAAACAACATAGACGTCTTAGGCGCAGATGTATTCACCTATTCTCGACTCTTTGTGGCAGGGAAGATATTATTATTATGCCTGTGTGCATTTCAAAATGGTTATAATAAATGCAAAAGTGTGTCTGGCCGTCTGTTATCACTTCACGCCCAACCCCTCAACCGATTTTGCTGAAATTCGGTATGGAGATACTTTGTATCCCAGGAAAATTGAGGGTTCCCGCGCGATAATCGATTTTTGGGGTGCCGCGCTGGAGTTACGGGCGTCATCTACTTTAAATAAGTAAAATAGTTAAACGTAAATATTATATTGGCAAGTAATAATAATATATAAAAGCGTATTATATATAATTGCACTTCTAGTAACTAAACTTTTTTATAATCTAGTAGTAAGCTAGTGCTTAATACTTACTTATTAGTATATTTTATAAGTAAGTAGTTGTTGAACGTAGATATTTTAGAGTAGATTAAAGAAGTCAAATTATTCTCATGATAGTTACAACTTACATATACACTCGTGTAACTTGAAGTTTGCTCAAATCGGGCCCTATAAGAAAAGCATAAGTGTTATATTTTGAATGTTTTTTTTTTTTTTGTTTCAGACCATTGAACTCAAAATCGTCAGTGACTTTATCACACGGGCGGTACACGGCGCTTACAAGTGCTGTAGTGAGCGTGGACTCTCTGCCGCCCACGGTGGAAATGAAATGCGATCTCCAAGTCCCCCTGGCCAACTACTATAGCATGAGGAGGGACATATTCTATAAAGGTACATTTTGCTTGTCGACGGCAAAATATAGTCTGGCTGCAGAGCCAATAAAAAAGTCACTTATTTTATCACTACTTGTCGTTCTTATTGAATACTAGTAATTGTTGCCCGTAAATGTTGACAGAATCTTTTTAGTTTTTATGTTATCCTAAATATTTTCCCGGAACTCAAAGTGTCTCCATATCAAATTTCATTAAAATCGGTTCAGCGATTTAGACGTGAAGAGGTAACAGACAGACACACTTTCACATTTGTAATTTTAGTATGGATATGACATAGGTACAAAATATATTATTGTCTATCTAGATTCTAGAACATTCATGGGTTCTAGATAGACAATAATATTTGCATTGAGAATACTCTGTAACTACTTTGATGAAGTTTGTCACATTATATTGGATTGATTATAATAATATTTGGGTAATGAACGATTTATTTTACAGAGCCACCTGTTATTATAAGTCATGAGCCATCTACATCTACTGCACATTCGCTACAAGACAGAGGTATAATAATTATTATTATTTTTTATATTTAGTACAGTCAGAATTTAAAACATGTTCTGAATAAGATATTTTTTTGGATTTATTTTGAGTTTCATATGACTATACGTTATAGTCAGGGAGCCCTAGAACATTTTTTTTTTACTACCAAGCAAATTTTTTGTAGCTTCATTTTGAGACAAACAACTTTTTTATCTGCGAAAAATCTTGAAAGTGGTAGGCTCTAACAAAGATAGAAAGGATTTCATACTTTGATTTGATGGTCCTAAAATATGGATTGTTCTATTTGTAGGACAATTATGTTACTCTTAAATTATATAAACATCCACCAATCAGTATACAAAAAATCTGCTGGTTAGGGTTCCGTTTTAGAGTACCGTAGTCAACCACGTTTTGTTGATAACAGAACCCTATAACGGAATCCTAACCAGCTGATTTTTTGTATATTGGTAGGTTAATAGTTATTTTAGGAAATTTAGGAATAACATTATCTTACAAATAGAACTACCCATAATTATTTAGGACCATCAAATCAAAGTAATAAAACCTTTCTATCTCTGTTAGCTATCACCTTCAAGATTTTTCGCAAATAAAAAAGTTGTTTGTCTTATCAAAATGAAGCTACTCACAAAAAATTTACTTGATAGTAATAAAAAAAGAATGTTCTATAGGGCTCCCTGACTATTAGATTTAAAACGAAATAAATATTTGTTGGCATTAACTAAATAACTTTTCTATGGTCATAAAATTTTTTGATGTTTTTTTTTCTCGGAAACAAAAAAAAATTGTAAAAGTTTTTTATTTTTTCATAAAGGCCATAAAATAATAATCTATCATTCCTATCAATGTCTTCAAAAATTCCTTATGGATTTTGTCGATATGTTATCTAACAATAATTTAGTGTGAATAATACCTAAAATACGGAACCTTTCGATTAGCCGTATAATGACACGCTCTTACTCATATTGTTTTCGGAATCTGAACAGCCCCGGGGCAGGGTGGGCCGACAGGATACAGAAACAGCCGAAGTTTAAATTAAGAACATAAACTACGTATTGCACTAGTACTATCATGTACTATGCTATACGTAGTTTATGTTCTCGAATGTTTCTGTATTCTGTCGGCCGACCCTGCCTCGGGGCTGTTCATGACGAAAATTTCTCATATTTTTTTTCTTTTTCAGGACACACGAATGAAATGAAGATATTTTTAGTACCTGTGGTCATGCTTTATAATATTTTGCAAATAACGTGACCTTAGATTAATATTAGATTTGTCTAAAATAATATTTGATACTAAGTTTAAATATTCAAATATGAAGGGGGAATATTGTATATAGAAAATTAAACTATAATTATCTCTTAGGTTAATTTAAGTGTTATTAATATTGTAAGAATTGAGGGTCCAGAAAATTTTAACCAAAAGTACCAAAGAAATAATATCTACTGATGTAAAATATAAAAATAACAATGTTTTTAATAAATGAAAATAATATAAAAAAAAATTATTATACGTCTTATAATATTATATAAAATTTTAAAAGTACAAAAACTCTCCCTAGTAATATTGTGAGGGTTGAAATACGTAGAAAATGTTCTAATAAAAGCTGTAATAGAAGTTGAATATTGTAATATATTGTAGTAAACTTATATTTTTCTAGTCGGAATAAATGATACGACGAAACCAGTAACTTTCATTTACCTTTACTCATCATAAAATTATTATGTACTTAATAAAAATAATAAACAATAATTATTTTAGTCTTTTGACGAAACTAGCAATTTCTTGCAGCATAATAATTTTATTTTGTTATCTATTTTAATGTGGTAATGACACAGACATAGATCAAGATCTATGTCTGTGGGTAATGCTAATGATAATAGTAATTTTTAACACTTAATGCAAATATTTGGGCGGGCTAAAATATATACGTGGGACAGTCATGCTTCGGCAGGAATGGGCCGGCTCGACCGGAGAAATACCACGTTCTCACAGAAAACCGGCGTGAAACAGCGCTTGCGCTGTGTTTCGCCGAGTGAGTGAGTTTACCGGAGGCCCAATCCCCGACCCTATTAACTTCCCTACCCTCCCCTATTCCCTTCCCTTCCCATCCCTACCCACCCCTATTACCTTATTCCCTCTTAAAAGGCCGGCAACGCACCTGCAGCTCTTCTGATGCTGCGAGTGTCCATGGGCGACGGAAGTTGCTTTCCATCAGGTGACCCGTTTGCTCGTTTGCCCCCTTATTACATAAAAAAAATACCTATTGCCTCGTGGTAATTCTACTAGTCAATCAATAAGTTTTAATTTTATTTTAATTAATCATAATCCATACTAATATTATAAAAGCGAAAGAGTGTTTGTCTGTCTGTCCATCTGTCTGTCTTTTTGTCTGTTTGTGTATCTGCTACCTCTTCACGCCCAAACCGTTGAACCTATTTTGCTGAAAGGCTTGGAGATATTTAATTGAGTGTCCGAAAGAACATTGGGTAGATTTTATCCCTGAAAAATGTACGGTTTCCGCGCGATATACGAAATTTGGCGCAACGGAGTTCTAGTTTAATGTTTAAGAGCCCGGGTTACCCTCGAAATTCTCATACAAGCTTAATACCAAAATCATTTTGTCATACGAAAATATTTTACATGTTTGAGTTATTTTTCAGCTTAAAATAGTAATTACCTAGGTTCCTGAACAAAAATTAACTTCAAAATATTTGAACACTAAAAAAATTTTTTTTGTGTAATTTTTTTTTTTACTAAATTTACTACTTAATATTTAAACACTAAAAAATAGAGTAAAACACTAAGAAATATATAAATAAATATTAAATTTACTACAAAATATTTCAACTCTAAAAAATATTTTTTAGTATTAAAATATTTTGTAGTAAATTTACTATTTATTTATATATTTTTTAAGTGTTTTACTCTATTTTTGGTGTTTAAATATTTAGTAGTAAATTTAGTAAAAAAAATTTATACACAAAAATTTTTTTTTAGTGTTTAAATATTTGAAGTTAATTTTTGTTCAGGAACCTAGGTAATTACTATTTTAAGCTGAAAAATAACTCAAACATGTTAAATATTTTCGTATGACAAATTGATTTTGGTATTACGTATGTATGAGAATTTCGAGGGTAGCCCGGCCCCTTAATTATTATTTCTGTGTAGTAATTTTTCAGAATCAAAAATATTATGATCGACAAAATTAGATTGTTCAATTAAATCCACATGAATAATTCACAACATGGCCGAAACAATGGCGGTAACAAAGATTGTGTTTCTTAAGTTAAAATTAGGAATACCATAAACAATCTTCGCGAAACTCCTCAGTCCTCAGGCACTTTCTAATAATTACTTGCCTTAATAACAAAAGCAGAAAATAGTATTTTTATGAAATAGGTCACGTTATTTTTGTTGTTTCACTAAATGTAAACATAGAATATAAGAATGATATTAAATATTGAATACGTACACATACATAAAATAATAATGTATCGAATGTAGCAGAGATAAAATTGTTATTATATTTGTTCAAATAATGTCCTATCATTAAATACGGGTCACAAAAATATTTTCTATTTTTGGTTATATTTTGTGGGATGCTCTAAAGTCTAATCTGAATATTGAATAAACTGGGGCCGCAGATGTTTCAATGCAGTTTCATTCCGCATGCAGCGCAATCCGTAGATATATAAAATATATATAGTGTAATTCAATCAAACAAGTAACAAACAAGTTTTACAAGCAAAACATATTTCCAATCATATTTTTACCATAATCCGAAGTAATATACGTGGGAGAGCCATATCCGAACTAATATACGTAGGTTAATATGCGTGGGAGAGCCATGCATCGGCACGAATGGGCCGGCTCGACCGGAGAAATACCACGTTCTCACAGAAAACCGGCGTGAAACAGCGCTTGCGCTGTGTTTCGCCGAGTGAGTGAGTTTACCGGAGGCCCAATCCCCGACCCTATTCCCTTCCCTACCCTCCGCTATTACCCTATTCCCTCTTAAAAGGCCGGCAACGCACCTGCAGCTCTTCTGATGCTGTGAGTGTCCATGGGCGACGGAAGTTGCTTTCCATCAGGTGACCCGTTTGCTCGTTTGCCCCCTTCTTTCATAAAAAAATATAATATTATAAAGTGTGTCTGTCTGTCTGTTACCTCTTCACGCCCAAACCACCAAACCGATTTTGCTGAAATTTTGTATGGAGATACTTTGAGTACCGGGAAAGGACATAGGATACTTTTAATTCCGGAAAAATGTACGGTTCCCGCGCGATATACTAATTTTGGCGCAACGGAGTTGCGGGCGTCATCTAGTTACGATTGTGGCAACAAAAATCAATAACTTGACTATCGATCGAAGCCATCATGACTCTCGCCATTACTTGAATAAGCCATCATAGTGACGAATATAGCACTTTCGGGTGTGATAGAAATATTAACCGCTACCTAATAATGTGAATATTGTGAAGAAGGCAGTCACATTGCCGAGACTCGCAGCCTGTCGCAACGAAATTTCCCTGGAGGTCCGTCTTTTATATCGGCGACACCGAATTCCAAAGACGCGGGCACGAATACTTTAACCGAAATTGCACATTATTAAATGTAGATCTCCTGTGGTTTAAAACTCCATTAAGGGTGGGTGGCACCACACGCGTTGTCATAGTTTAGGTTAAGGCAGGTTAAGGTTAACTTTAGCAATAACAGCTATAAAATAATCCACAGAACTTGACAAATGTCACTTGGACATTTGTCAAAAAAATTAAAGAGGATGAGAGTATAAAAATGAATTATTTCAACATAAATATATAAACTCAAATAAAATTAAATGAAGTAAAACTTATCTTTAAATAAAAAAATAAATTTAAATTAAAACTCCATATAAATATTAAAACAAATATTATTCTTATAAATAAAATCATTGAATAATCCATATAATTTGACAGGATGTTGTTGGATGTTATGACAACACTGTGAGCCCAAGTTAAATTTAAAATTAACTTTAACCGACGAAACTTGAGCGCTTACGGTTTACATTAAGTATGATGTATGCCATCCATTATTGACTTTAGTAATACTATAACTATATCAAAATGTGAAATCAACTGTCAAATCTCTGGTTAAAGTCAATAATGGATGGCATACAGCATTCCAATTAATGTAAACCGTAAGCGCTCAAGTTTCGTCGGTTGAAGTTAATTTTAAATTTAACTTGGGCTCACAGTGTTGTCATAACACACCTACTGGTGCAACCCACTCTTAATGTAGATCTCCAGTGGTTTTAAACTCCTTTAAGTGTTACAGATACCAGTTTGGATAGTTCAAATTGAAATTAATAACAATAGTTTATTGCGGAGTTCAAATTAATGTTGGCGAAGTTTTAATGTTCCTCGCTTACCGCCCCGACCATTGTTTAGCTACACTTTAAGAATTAATATTAGATGTAATTTGTACTTAGCTTATAAATACATTAGATAGGTACATTATAGGTGATAGGAGATAACAAGAAAACAACTTAGGGCGCATTTTTATTAGTCGTTAACTCGTGCGGTATACATAACGTGACCATTTTTTTTTGTCAGAGCGGGACAAGTACAGATTCCCCCCCAATATTTAGGAATAATAATGTATTTCAAAGTGCCTATCTTACATAATTATTATTAACTTTACTATAATATTATAAAGCGGAAGTGTTTGTTTGTTTGTATGAACGCGTTAATCTCAGGAACTACGTGGTCTGATTTAAAAAATTCTGTCAGTTCTACATAGATAGCTCATTTATCGAGGAAGGCTTTACGCTATATTTTATCAAGCCAAGACTAATAGGAGCGAAGAAACAGAGAAATGTGGAAAAAACGGGAAAAATTATTTTAAGGGGAACATTTCTCACGAACTACTGGAGCAATTTCTATGTTATTTGGCACAATATGGCAGAATAATCACGTTTGTTGTATGTATATTGTATGCGTTACTTCTAGGCATTGCACAGGCATTCAAACATAAAAATACTTTTAAATTATTGTCCCTTGGTCTGTTTGTAAAAGCGGGACAATTTCGGCCTCGTGGGGGACAGCGGGATAAACTGCCTGAAAGCGGGACTGTCCCGCCCAAAGCGGGACGTATGGTCACGTTAGGTATACAGCATACGGGGAGCTAATGGCGTAATTTGATTGGTCGTGGCATGCATTTTAGAAATCTCCCGCACCCCGCATGCGGGCCCTATCGACCAATGGAAATGCGCCATTACTAGTGTTGAGCAAAATTGATACTAATTTTATAAATTAATCACTAGTAATGGCGCATATTTAGCAAGAGTCTCCATGCAAGACTCTTGCTAGAAAATTTTATAGTATGAGATAAAATATTTATAACAATTTATTTACTTAACATGAATTTTAAGTTCTGGTGATACAGCCTGGAAACAGGCAGACGAACATGCAGTGATGTGTAAGGAATTGGGTCTCGTTTTTACCCTTTTGATTATGTAACCATGCATTTTGGGAAGATACGTGGCGGCCGAAAAGGAAAATCTCCCAACCGAGAGAGAATCCGAAAATCCGGCCAAGTGCGAGTTGGACTCGCCCATGAAGGGTTCCGCAGCAGCAAAAAGGTTTATTTTATGAAATTAAAAGGTTTTTGATATATTTTTATAATATTTAAGTTGATTTATTGAAAGTGTCGGTCAAAAACTGTCGTCACAACTTTTTCCGTCTAGCCCCCTTTCGGAACGCGAAAAAAGGAACTTCGTTCCAAAAATTTTTTTGTTTCAGTTGTACCTACCTACCCTACAATTTTTAATGATTTTTCTATTTTTGTATCAAAAAGATTACACGTCTACTTACCAAGTTTCAATTGTATAGCATTTATAGTTTCGAAGAAAAACGTGGCTGTAACATACGGACGGACAGACAGACAGAAGGACATGACGAATCTATAAGGGTTCCGTTTTTGCCATTTGGCTACGGAACCCTAAAAATACTTTAGAAGAAATCAGAGGGAAAGTTCTTATTTTTCAAAATTGTCATTTTCATTATTTCCGCTAAAAGATCAGCCTATGCTGTGTTGGCTCTCGACTTTTCATTAGTATTTTCAACTCAACAATCATTCTCTTAACAAGTTAAGATAAGATCATGTAGCTAGTCTAATAATTTAGGTTCGAAAATGTATTTTCGAGAAAATTAAAACGCTTACAAAAAGTTTTGAAAAATGTTTGCAAGAGTCTTGCATTTTGCAAGACCAAGACCAAGACTAGGCGTGCAAGACCAAGACCAAGACCAAGACCAGACAGATTTGAGCAAGACCAAGACCAAGACTGCATAAGCAAGACCAAGACCAAGACCAAGACTAGTGAGTTGGTCTTGGTCTTGCTCATCACTAGCCATTACTGCCGCACGCAGGGACGAATATAATTAAATGAAGAATTTGAGAGATAATGTGTGGGGCTTATGTCAATTTTTTTTTATGAAATTACAGCTAAGTAAGGATATGCGCGCACGGGCAACTTAGTTGCTCGGCGATTTATTTGTCTCTTTCGAAAAAATAATCTCCATGTCGCCGGGTGCGCGCACGAGAGTGACAGCAACCCGACTTTTTTAGATTTTTCTAGGCAGTCATCAACATGGATTTGGTCGAGACGGCTGTAGTCGTTGCAATCGTAATAAAAAACTGAAAAAAGCGTCGAAAAATAGAATATTGGGTGCATCCATTATGGAGCGATCGGCTGACTCTCATGAAATTTCATACTATGTTTATGAAATTGAGAGTAAGCCCAAAAAAAAAATCCGTTTCACAAGCACACGCCGCGGCGGTCGAGTGGTAACCGTAGACGACTTTTTTGTTGCCCGTGCGCGCACTTGCATAGAAACCAATAGGGAAGGAGACAGTTGCGTCGCGGGCTTGTCTCCGATCAAATTTGTTTGACAAACATGTTTGAATTGGCATAATTTGACCAAATGACGTAGGCCCGTGATCCGTCGACTGCCTATGAATAAATTTCTTCGATAGTACCTTGCATAATACCATTCAGCTATTAGCGTACGGCGTACGTGTAGAACATCGAGCTCGTTAATTTCGATAGCTCCCCGTCGTAAATATCAAACGAAGTCGGGGCACGAGCGTTGTATCCAATAAAAATGTTAAGCTGCCGTTCGTTCCAATCTGTATGGCGCAGCCTGGAGCAAGATTTACATGCATAGGAGGCTATCACACTAAGACCCATCGCTGCAATGCGACTCGCTTACACCTAGATCATATCCATTTAAACTTCGTAAATCTTATTCCTACAGTGTAAACTTTAGATATGTCGCAGTCATTTGGTTCAATCTGCGATTCGATTGAATGACTAGCGCATTCATTGAATGACACCATTCAATTAAATGACACGGCCGAACGTCGATTGAACGATCGTCCCTCAACGTTCAACTAGTTAGCGATTTGTAGCATAGCGTTTTGAAGACAGCGGACATGAAATCAGTCAGGTAATTGAATATATTTCATTTTCTTCCTACTGCGGCGCTACTAGTCACTAAAACAAATATGGCGTCAAACAGCTCGCACAGCTGATAGCACTGTATTGATATTTTATCGATTACATTTACGTTAAAGTGCTTTATTTGTAATAACTAATAAAATAATGTGAAAGCGTGGATTTACCTATAACTACCCTGTCAACGACTACTTGAAAAAAAAAACATCCCATTTAACGTCTTCGCTATATGACTTTTAGTCAAGACGTTAAACGTTACAGTCAACGTCTTGATGAGTCATTGTCTTCAATTGAATGGTGTCATTCAATGAATGCACTAGTAATTCGATCGAATCGCAGATTAAACCAGATGACTGCGACAGATGTAAGTCTTAAAATTCATACTGTACTCGGCGAAACAATATGGCGGTAGCGGTCATTGAATCCATGTCAAAAACTTTTCATTTTCTATACAAAGCCGCGATTGACAACATCTGACACTTCATTGTCAATCGCGGTTTATATATTTTTTTTTCGAAAGGTTCTAAGCTACTGGTCTGGTTAAGACCATGGTAGTTTAATCTTGGCTATAACTAGTCTGTTGCTAGTTGGTTTGGAGATAAACAATGAGGAGGCCTGGCCTGGCGGTTTATATAGAAAATGACAAGTTTTGACAGGGAGTCAATGACCGCTACCGCTATGTTTCGCCGAGTACAGTATAGGTGTTTACCTTTTCAGTTAAAGAAGTGCAGAGAAATAGTCAATAAAAGTAAAATTCCTCACTAAACTGACAAATGTCAGGAATTTTACTCTATGCACGTGACAAGTTAATATGGCAAATTAACAATTATTAAAGGCGTTGAAAGTTGAAACTCATATAAAATAACTTACATTCAACTAGAGTGCTTATTGGTTGAGGAAAGTATTTAAAATGAACATTATTAAATTTTTATAATTCATAATTAATGTTAATTATTGTAATAATTTCTGTGATATCTTTGGCAAAGCTTCCAACTTAACAATTTGTGTTATACACTAAATAATAATATCAAAACGAAACGCAGTTGCGTCACAGGCTTCGGTGTGATAGATCTTCAACACTTGGCCTCTATTTGCTTTATTCCAATACACCATGCTGGTCTTTTGAGCTGCGAACATCGTGCATCAAGTTTGTTTTATTTTCAAGATTTGCCCATCAATGTTCATTTTCTGATCGCATAACAAAGCCGTATCGGCAATCTGAATAACAAATTTTTCTTTTCTGACCACCGCGTAGACCTTTTTTTAATACTAGACCTACGTAAAGTAGTTTTTGAATTGTGGGGGGTTCAAAAGTACTGCCGAATGGTTCTTGTACTATATATATTATAAATGTGAAAGTATGTTTGTCTGTTACCTCTTTACGCCCAAAACGCCGAACCGATTTGGCTGAAATTTGATAAACTGAGTTTTTGACTTTGAGTTCCGGGTAAGGACATAATATACTATCTATCCCGAAAAAATTTACGGTTTCCGCGCGATAAACGATCATCTATAATTGACTATGAAAGACAGATTTCACGAGGGATCAGCTCTATTAAGAATGGGTTAGGTACATAATTACATTCACTAGAATGTCATAAATACATTTATTTTATTGAAAGGTTCACAAACTGGCTGTATAACTAAAACAATAATATAAAATAATGCAGTATTTTAGTAGAACTAAGTGTAGAACCTTCTACAATAAACACAGCATGCAATATGCTCTTACAGAAAATTATATTTTTATTTATTTAGTATCAAAATGTTTTTTATTTTACAAAATTTAAAAACCTACAACAGCGTAATGTAGAATTCTACCGCATATAATGGATGTTCCTTGTTACTGTTAGACGCCATTTGTGTAGGCTTTTATTCTGGGATGAAATGTGACTTTTTGCGTAATTTATAAATTAATGAATTATAAAAATATCTTCTGTTTAATGTAATTTATAAGTGTAAACTGTAAATCATTTAACTGTCAAAATTAATAATGTTTTATGTTTCATTAAATATTATAACAACATACATTTTTGTGTTTGTGTTTATACAGGATAAATATGAATTGAATATGTATATAAAAATGAATAATGAAGCTGGTATGGCAATTTATACATATTATAATTAATTACCTGTTTTATTTATTTAATCGAATTTCTAACTGTTTATTTTACTCATTAAAATTAATCTTACTGCCGCATTCAGGGACGAATTTTTTTGCAAAAATTATTTATCTCATATTTAAATGAAGATTTTGACATAGGTAAGCCCATACATTATTTCTCAAACTCTTCATCAAATTGAAGTTTAATCGCCAGTAAATGACTCAGAACACGTCCGTAATGCCCGGGACACACGAGGCTAGTTTTTGACCGACTTCCAAAAAGGAGGAGTTAATACGTTCGGCTGTATGTATCTTTTTTTTTTTTGTATGTTTCTCGATTACTCAGGCGTTTGTGATCTGATTTTCAAAATTGTTTTTGTGTTGTATAGGGTACTCGAATTTGGTACCATGTTCACAAAAGTGGTGATCTGATAATGGGATCCTTGAGAAATCGAGGGGACTCCTTGAAATTTGTATGAAAACATATAGTGATTTCGATTTTTTCTGAAGCATTCGAGGTAAATGCTACCAAAAAGTAAGACTTCGCATCAGGTTATACCCTGGATCCGAAGGTACCGAACAGAACTTTTGAATGCTTATAGGTACAGGTTCGGGGATCTCGGCGTTGTTTAAACAACTGAAAACATAAGCCAACATATCAATTAGATTAATCATCATCATCACAACTATAATTATACCATGGTCGTCACACTATGACCCAATTATTGGTACATTTCGTGATATTTTGCATCGAAGCAGATGTTTTTGACGATTATTTCACTGTTTGTGGACCGATTTTCGAAATTTTCGTGTTGTTGTATAGGATATAATCTTAATTTTGTATAACAATTACGAAAGTGGTGAGCTGATGATGGGATCTATGAGCAATCAAGGGAAATCCTTTAAATTTATCAAAACGCTCATAGTGGTTAAAATGTTGTTTCTAGTAAGTTAAACATATATTACGAATAAGAGAAATTTCATACAAAGGTGTCTCTTGGGCCAAATGCACTGAATAGAACTCCTGAACCTTTAAAGATAAAAGTTTGGAAATTGCAGCATCGCTTAGATAACTGCAAGCATTTGCCACAATTTTGCTTACAGTAACATAATGTACTGAATAGTTAACATTCGTATTGGTTATTTACGCATAAAGCCTTATTTTGTAGACAACACTAAAAAGAGTGAAATTATTATTTTTAACAAAAAAAACTATTTACTATTTCTGTACATATTACAGTCTTCATTACTTTGAAGTCGGTACCAGTCCCAAAAGTTTCAGATATTCTGACATTACTGAACTCACGATTAAATTAGCTGGTACCGACTTCAAAATAATGAAGACTGTAGTATGTACAGAAATAGTTGAGATTTAGACAAATTCTGAAAAAGGCATTATTAAAGAGTAAGAGTTATTTAATACTTTTTAGTTCATATTACGATTATTTTTACATTGGAAGTCGGTTTTCATTTTTTTGTTAAAAATAATAATTCAAGCTAGGATAGCAAGCTAGTGTTTGTAAGCTAGCAAGCTAGTACTTCTGGCTTCGTGTAGACAAAACTATCTTCATTTGTAAAACAGAACTAGCATGCTTCAAGCTAGGTCAACAAGCCAGGACAGTTTGGTAAAAAACTAGCTTGCTATCCTAGCTTGAAAAACTAGCATCGTGTGTCCCGGGCATAAGGGCCTGTCTCACCGCTTCCTGATAAAGCTCCCATTATCTATTTATCACATAAAAATATCTGTCAAAAAAGTTGTTAATAGCCTATTGGGCACTTTATCAAGAACCGGTGAAACGGGCTCTAAGGGCCTGTTTCAGCGCTTCCTGATAAGGCTATCCACCACTTAACTTGACAGATGGAGTATGGAGAATCTGTCAAATAAGCCTATCGGGCACCTTATCAGGAAGCGATGAAACAGGCCCTAAATCTTTTATCTAAATTGTTATAATTCAAACATAAGGGCGATTTCTTGTCAGATTAACGTCGAGTCAAAGAGAAAAACGATAAGTCGAAATGAGAAAAGTTCTATTCGCTTATGAAAATGAAAAATTTCCCGGAAAGTACAGTTATACTTAGCTGTTTACATAGATGCTAGATTTATTATTTAAGCCTTTTGAAATTTAAAGTTTGTTTAGCAAAAAAATAGTTTTAACTGCAGTAAAGATGAGCTGGTAGGTGTAAACAGGTGCGTAATATAAAACTTGTGCATTCGGAAAAGTTACGAATCCTTATTAAAGCGAAAGTTAATTATTGCTTTACTTATACCACATAAGGGTTGACACTCATACCGAGTAGAGTAACAAGAAAGTGCCCTCGGCCGAGCACTCGGTATGTATTATATTATTAAGGCGACTCCTTGATATCGATATCGATTTTTCTCAGCAATTATTAAAGCTAAGAAATTAAAGTTCAATGTCAGTATTCATCATATCTTTGTCTTTGAATTACCCATAGCATAACACGATTGGTCAACTTTTATAACACAGAATAATCAATCAAAAAGACCTCTATAAGAAAGAGATTCCTATTTTGCCAATAGAGGAGAATGATTTAAGCTTCCAAAATTTGTATATAGATTGGTTCAAGCATACATTTTAATTTGCCCATAGCTTATATGAAATGTATTTATGGTTCTTAAATTACGCGACAAAAACCATTTTGTCGCTACGCCCTTTCCATTTTTTGCTGTTCCATTGCTTGTTTTAAAACAAGCAATCTAAAACATATCCAACACGTTTTTAGGGTTCCGTGGCCAAAATGATAAAAAACGGAACCCTTGTAGATTCTTCATGTCTGTCTGTCTGTCTGTCTGTCTGTCTGTCCGTCCGTATGTCACAGCCACTTTTCTCCGAAACTATAAGAGCTATACTATTGAAACTTGGTAAGTATATGTAGTCTGTGAACCGCATTAAGATTTTGATACAAAAATGGAAAAATTATTAAAAATTTTAGGGGTCCCCATAGGTACAACTGAAACAAAATTTTTTTTTCATCTGGCCTATGCGTGTGGGGTATTTATGGATAGGTCTTTAAAAATCATATTGAGGTTTCTAGTATCATTTTTTTCTAACCTGAATAGTTTTCGAGAGAGACTCTTCCAAAGTGGCAAAATGTGTTCCCCCCCCCCTCTAACTTCTAAGGTAAGGGCATGATAATTCTAAAAAAATATATGATGTACATTACTATAAATACTACCAACGAAAATTGGTTTGAACGAGATCTAGCCAGTAGTTTTTTTTATACGTCATAAATGATAAACCTTAATTTAACTTTCATTATATCAAAAATTAAACATTAAAATAAATCAAAAACCTTATAATTTCATAGAAACAATTCTTATTGCTGCTGCGGAACCCTTCATGGGCGAGTCCAACTCCCACTTGGCCGGTTTTTTTTTTAATTTAACGCGAAGTCACCTTAATAATAATATTATGACTTGGTTTGTGTCTCTAAAGTCTAAAAGATTGAGATTCTTAACGAAGCGATCGGTTATCGCGCGCTGATCGTCCTGAGCAAGAAATCACCAAAATAAGATCTTAATATCTGGTATGAAAACATTTTATTGAATTTGTTAACGTAACTCAATAACGGCTAGGTATAAAGTGTCCCAAAGGAAGTGGTTTCTATGATCTAATGAGGGTAACAGCTCTCCCCATAAAAGGGACCATTCAAAAGGAAAAGGTCTGTTATGAAAGGATTGTGAAGTAATAAGGACGGCTCTGTATGGAGAAAACGGATTTTGTTCCTGGATTATGGCTGATGACTTTTGGATCTTATTATCATTGATCTTTTTGAAACTGAAGATTCATAATATCGAGTGGAAACACATATTTATATAAAGACATATTTACCCGAATAAAATATCTCATGTTTTTACCCGACTACGGCGATGCAAAAGGATGGTTTGTTTGAACTTTATGCATGTAAGTACGTATGTTGGTAATTGGTATGGATGTTAATATGCTCCCTCATTACTTCTAAAAACGTATTATAATTTGGAAAATAAGGCGTCGTTAGACAACTCTTGATTATTATTAATTTAAAGGCTACCTGCATGACCTCGCGTCGTCTTAAATTAACTACTCAGTAGATATAGGGGACGTCTTAAAGTAAAGAATGGGGTAACAAATAAAATATAGTTTCGTTAGAACATTTCAAATATGTAAATTTTATAATATACAGAGTGTAACAAACCTAAGTGATAATACTTTAGGGTGGGTATGTGTTCCTTGTAGAGAGTTCACTGTGAAAGAAGCAGCGCTGAAAGATCTATGTTTTTTTCAGTTTTGTATGTTCGAGCCACAGCCATAGATTAAGATAGATAGGTACCGCATGTCGCTCTATTTGTATCAAAACGAGCGTGCCACTTTTTTCCTACCTACTGTGACGTACCGATGATATAAGAAATATTGTGTCCATTATCTAGGCCAACGTTTCTATTTGAATTTCTACAGTTCAATACGGCACTATTAGGAATTTAGGCATTTTTAAAATTCCGATTGACGTCCGATTCCGATAGCAGACTAAAGAACAAAGTTTCGAAAGACGAGCATTGCTCGTCGTTTGGGAACGCGATATGGCACGCGAAGTACATACACATGCGGTATCTATTTTGATCTACGTCTGTGATTCAAGCGCCCCAGCTTTACGAGTTTCCCCATACAAAAGTGAACAAAAATTTGGTCCTTCAGCGCTTTCTTTCACAATGAAGTCTCTACAAGGAACACATACACCCCTAAAGTATTATCATTTAGTTTTGTTACACCCTGTATTGTTTTTAAATCTTATAGTTTCGGGTCACCGCAGATACACGATTTCAAGTTGGCCGACTATCGTATTTAAACTAAATTACTTACGTAATATCGCAATTTAATTGGACAAGTTTTAGATTGTAGGTAATCGGAAAGGAATCGAATTTAGTTGCAAAAATGTGCGAGCTCTCTCAAGTCTTAAGTCGCTATAGCTATAATTGGTATACTGTGCGACTTAGTTGACCGACTTAAAATTGTAAGCCTGCGGTCGCCCTAAACTGCTATTTCTTGTATCTCAAGATTTGAAATGTCCTTATTTATGAGTATAAATGTTACTGTAAATAATAGCTTAGGTTTTATTCCCTTTTATTATACATTTTTACATTTGAATAATTTCCTATTAGAATAAGTTATATTGTTGTCTCATTTTTGTGTTATTGCTGTCTCCTTCGCACAGAAATGTAGTGTGTTTCACACAATTGATATTGTTGTCCCTTTCTAGCCTAAGTATAGTGTGTCTCACTCTAATATTGTTGTTGTCTCTTTCGTTTTATACATTTATTTACATTTTTACTATTAATTAGTCTTATAAGAATGCTTGTTTACTGTTATATTAGCTTATAAGAATATCCTTTGTATAAATCTGTGTTTTTTCAATAAACGGACTGCGCATACCCGACAACAACTGATAGAACCTCATAGGCTCTAACAGTACAAAATTCACATAAAACCACGCACTTTCTCAGTGCAAACTCACTCGCAACTCGAACACCACAGAAGCAAGTCGAATCCCTGCCGGACCGACCCTCGACCGCGGCTGCAGTACCAAAATTCACCTGGTGTTTCTCTTCTAGCTTGTACCCTACCTTCTTCAGGACTGAACCCTCAAAAAGTTACAGTCCACTCAGCTCTACTCCAAATTGACGACATAAGCCCTGCAGAGTTGTCGTGTCGTCAATATTTACGAAAGAATATAATTTATATAACACTTTCTTAAAGTACTAAGTCATTAAAGATATTAAACTTAAGATTTGATGGAAGTTGGTATTGTATATTTAAATTGAAATAGCGCTGACCGTATTTTTCTGCAAGAAGTAATAAGAGAACTCTCTTGTAAAATTTTAGAGATCAAATTAAGTAAGTGCAGAAAAAGTGATTTGATAGTTATAACAATAAATTCTTTATTTGCACATAGAAACGTTAAATAAGACAAAAACATATGAAATAAAAACAAAAAAAAAAATACAAAATCATGAAAATGTACAAAATGGCGATCTTAGCGGTTTCTTCCATACAACCAATAAGGTACAAATAAAAATACAAATGAGAACCTAATATAAATACGCCATCTACCATTTTTATAAGAAACCAAAAACTTACTCTTGGAAGTTCATTAAAAAATCAGCTTCATTTTATTTTATTCCCGAAAACATCTTTTTTTTTTTTTTGGATGGCAACATTTGTAGCTACACGTACTTTTGTCACCTCCCGACTATTTTATTTAAATAAAATAAGTTTGTAACTATATTTTGCACTGTAAATCGCTAAAAAAATAAAAATCGAAGTGTTAGAAACTATTGTAACTCTTCAACCCTTAGCAGTATTTGTGTAAAACTGTGTATTTTTGAAAACCAAAGTTCAAGCCAAGTGCAGCTGTCAACGACTGGACGAATTCAAATTGGAGCTGGATTATTCTCGAGGACTGCCAAATCCCGGGGAGTATTGCTTTTATTTTTCAAATCTATAAGTCACCCTTTACAAAATTATTAACAACAAATCCACTTCACACCGCTCAACCCAGTGAGCTACGTCCAAAATCACACTTGGCAATGTTTATTTCTCTCTTGGCTTGACGAGTAGTGGAAGCGAAGTTGTAGATAAAAACAACAAGCCCAGACAAACGCAAAACTTTTAAACTATACTTACACACATTAGACAAGCAGAGACATCCTCAAAAATACTCAAAAGTTAAGTTTTCAAACATTAATTTTGTACAGTTATATTCAGGTTTAATAACTATTATTCAATCTGTCTATACTGTCTTCTATACTTTGTTCTTTGCTTATTCTCAATCTAAATTCTTTCTTATCATTTTGCTAACCTTTTTCCCTTTAACATTAACTGTACATGAGTTGAACTGCAACATTGAGGCTGGTTTTTGCATTGAAAGTAAAAGGTGACTTCAACTACTTAGAATAAAGCCGGTTTAGCCCTAACTTTTATATATAACTCATTTCAGTGCTCGAGAATGGATAGCAAAATGATGACTCGCTCTGCCGTGGCCCGTCGCACCGAGGAGCAACTTCGAGTAGCCCTCACTGAATTAAAGAATTATAAGGACCAATGCCAAATGCTGTTAAGGGAGAGAGATGATAACGAAAAAGAAGTGGAATCTGTAATCCAAAAAAATCAGGATTTAAAGATAGAACTCAATAAGTTAAGTTTGGACTATGAGGACATCCTTATGAAAAATATGGAGTTACAGAGCATCGTCGATGGCTTCGACCAATGCAGAGAGGAATATGAAGACTTTCTCAAGACCTCTGCTAACCTCAAAATTAAGCTGAGTAACGCCGAAGACTACATATTAAAATTAGAAGAACAGATTCAAGCTCAAAGTTCCACCCAAACTCAAATCTTGTATGATAATCTTATTTGTGACAAAAGCAACTCAGTTTCTAACACTAAATCATGTCAAAACATTTCAACAATTGATTTAACAGGTGATGATACCTTACCACTATGTACAATGAATAGTAAGAGGAAATTAAAGAAGTATATAAAAATCAAAAAGTGTATTAGGAATTATTGTGAACTTTCAAAGAAAAATAAAAAGTGTTTAAATCATTTGTCAAAAGTTATAAAACATAACAAACTTTTGAATAATAACTTAATAAACTGCAATCTTGACTTAGATGAAATAAAATGTAACTATGAGGCCGATGTATGTAACCTTCAGGAAGAGATTTCGATACTTCTTGACTCCTTAGATAATTTAAACAGAAAGTATGCCTTGTCACAACAAGAAACACAGGGGCATATATCAGCAATGAATGATTTGCTTGGAGTGACTCGTTATAACGAGGAACGGATTTACTCCCTATTGAGAGTCAGCGGTTCCTCAAACAAAGTAAATCATTCTGTTTTAAGTAGTATAACTGATATATGTTCCAGCCAGAAGGCACATACTGAAAGTCCACAAATTGCTTTATTCAGTGATGAGTTAGGTAAGGATTTAGGTATTTATTTAAAAAGAATGTATATAGGACAGTCAATTTCCAATTTTTGTATGCCTGGAGCTACTTACAGAGATATTTTGAAAAGGGCTTTATCTATGAATTATTGTCCAAATACTACACTCATAATTTTAGTTGGGAGGAAAGGAAAACTAAACAAAAAACAGATGACTGAATATTTGGACAAGTTATTTAATATTGCAAATGTTACAAATATCATTTTGTTTATTTTTCCCTACATACAAATGTTGCCAAAAAGATATAATAAAGAAAACTTGACTAGATATCAGCTGAATAGCCTAATATATACAGCTGTAAATAATAATTGTATAATATTGAATGACTCATATAAGAAATGTCAGGTCATAGATATTAATAATTTAGATTTTAAGGTACATACTATGAATAGAGATAATTACTATTTATCTAACTTTTATAAAAGACGTATAGCCAAGTTGCTATTTAACTTTTTATTTATAAAACCAGCCAAGTGTTTGGCTTTAGCGACTACTGCTTCTATTGAGCAGAATACTAGTCATAGTATGAACGAATTGGAATATGTTCCAAGTATTTATTTAAATTAGATAATAAGACAATGGAGGATGTCTCTTGCAGTAATGACTTAGGTTTAAATGTCCAAATTCCTACCAACAATTTAAAAAATAAAAAAAAAATGTAATTTAATTAATCTGGTGCATCAGAATTTACAAGGTATGGTAGGTAAAGAACTTGAAATTGAGTTATTTTTAAAGGAATTTAACATTGACATTATGTGTATATCTGAACATTGGTTCAAATCACACGAACTCATTTTCAATTTCAATGATCACCAGATAGCAAGTTCGTTCAGTAGAGAAAATGCCATTAGGGGCGGCTCTTTAATTTTAATTAGAAACGACTTTAAATTTAAGGAACGTAAAGATATTGTGAGTCTCTCTACTGAACGAATAATAGAGGTGGCCTGCATAGAGCTGAATCATCTTATAATTGTGGGCGTATATAGGCCTCCATCAGGGTTATATGATTCTTTTGAGCAAACAATGGAACAAATTTTAACAAAAATTTGTGCATCTAACAAAAATGTTATTATATGTGGGGATTTTAACATTAATTTATTAGATTTAAACTCCACTACTGTTAGATTCACATCTTTATTCAAATCATATAACCTTTTTAGTTTGTTTCATGAACCTACAAGAGTCTGTGAGACTACTGCTACTTGTATTGACAATATATTTACAAATCTTGTTCCAGATAGAAAAGAAATAATTAATTATTTAAGTGCTGATCACTGTGGACAAATAGCTTCCTTTAATATCAAATGTGATAGTAATGCAAAGAAAAGTCTTGTGTATAATCCTGTGACCACAAAACGTATTGAGCAATTTAGAAGTAAATTAAAATCAAATATTGAGTTATTGGATAGGTCACATAGCTCTGATGAAGCCTTCAATAAATTGTTTAAGGTAATAAGAACTCAATTTGATACAATATTTACTTCTAAAACAGTTAGAAACGGCATTAAAAAAAGTAAATTTATTGAATGGGCAACTAGAGGAATTAAGATAAGTAGGCAAAAATTATATGAATTGTATGATGAAAGGTCTTGCAACAGTAGTGAAGCATTTAAAATATATGTTAAAAACTATTCTAAAACCTTCAGAAAAGTTTGTAAAGCAGCTAAGGCTCTATATATAAAAAATAAAATTAAAAATTCTAAAAATAAAATTAAAACTACATGGAAGGTTATAGCTGATGAGACTGGAAACGTCACCTGTCGTGACACAGATTTCGAACTATATTTTGATAATAAAAAGATTTCTAATAATCTAGAAGTTGCGAAGGTTTTTGAAAAATTCTTTGCTGACATTCCGGTCTCAACTACCAAAAATTTAAATTCCTCACCTGAAGCTGCTGAAAAGCTACTTAGAGACAATGTAAAGGAATGTGATGTCAATTTTAAGTTCAGGGAAATTAACCCCAGAGACATTATTGATACATTTAAATTGCTGAATGTCAAAAATACAACTGATCTCTGGGGAATATCTACAAAAATTATTAAATCTGTAATTGACATCATAGCTCCTCATCTTGCAATGATTTTCAATGAGTGCATAAAGAGTGGTGTTTTTCCTGACTTAATGAAGCACAGTAAGATTGTACCATTATTTAAAGCAGGAATTAAATCTGATCCAACAAGTTATAGGCCTATATCGATTTTACCAACTCTTAGTAAAATTTTTGAAAAAATAATTTTAAAACAATTATTGGTACATTTTAATTCAAACAATTTATTACATGACAATCAATACGGATTTACTAAGAGTCGATCCACAACGGATGCTGGTATAGGTCTTCTTTGTAGTATATTTCAAGCTTGGGAGGAGTCGCAGGACGCTCTAGGTGTCTTTTGCGACCTCTCCAAAGCCTTCGATTGTGTGGATCATGCTACATTGATCAGGAAATTGCGCCACTATGGCATAAAGGACTCAGCTCTTAGCCTCTTGACTTCTTACCTTATAAACAGGACTCAAAGGGTTGAAGTAAACGGTAACAGGTCCAATGGAACCAAAATAGAATTAGGTGTCCCACAGGGATCTATTTTAGGCCCATTTCTTTTTCTCATCTATATAAATGACTTACCTTACCTTGTTAAGGAAAATGATAATGAGATAGTACTTTTTGCTGATGACACTTCACTTATTTTTAAAGTGAAGCGACAACAGTCAAATTACGACGAGGTAAACAGTGCTCTCTCAAAAATAGTACATTGGTTTAATGTTAATAACTTACTTTTAAATTCCAGTAAAACTAAATGTGTAAAGTTCACTTTGCCCAATGTTAGACAAGTCCAAACCAATGTACTATTGAATGATGAGAAGATGAATTTGGTAGACACCACTGTATTCTTAGGTATAACACTTGATAGTAAATTACAGTGGGGTCCTCATATTGTTAATCTTGCAGGTAGGCTCAGTTCTGCGGCATATGCAGTCAGAAAAATCAGAGAAATTTCTGATGAAGACACGGCACGATTAGAATATTTTAGTTATTTCCATAGTAGAATGTCATATGGAATCCTTTTATGGGGAAGCGCTGCCGACATTAATACAATATTTGTGCTGCAGAAGCGAGCCATACGCTCTATTTATAAAATGTCTTCTTTTGAATCTCTAAGAGATAAATTTAAAGAAATTGGTATTCTAACTGTTGCTTCTCAATACATTTTGGATAATGTAATATATGTTAGAAAAAATATAAGTAAATTTAAAGCTAAAAGTGACATTCACTGTAGGAACACCAGAAATAAGCACAAGCTGGATTTGCCGATGATCAGACTTAGTAAAGTTAGTAAATCTTTTAAAGGTCAGTGTATACGCCTGTACAATAAAATCCCAGAAAACGTTCAAAATCTTTCGATTAATAAATTTAAAAAAGTAGTCAAAGAACGTTTGTGTGCCAAAGCCTATTATAAGGTCAATGATTTCATAAACGATGGCACATCTTGGGAGTAGGATGGCTGCTTGCAAGGCTACTTCTACATCATTATAATATGACTTACAATAATCATGTATGGATGTTGACATTGTATAATAATTTTAAGTTACAATTGTAAATTTTATTTTAAAAAGATTAATTTTTTTTCTCACTTTTTTGGTAAAAAGTGGGACCCCGTGCGAGTTTCTTACGCCGGTTCTTCTCGCCGGGATAGTTCCCGAACCGGTGGTAGGCACCAGTAGTATCAACGTTCTGAAAGTATTTGTTGCCAATCTATTCGGAAATAAAACAATTTTTATTTTATTTTTATTTTATTATTTTATCTGAAAATCTAGAAATATTATAAATCCATTTATCGAAATATAGGAATAACCAAATTTTACGTATAAAATGGCCAGCAATCCGTAAAATCTGAAGACAAAATTCCAAGAGATGTAAAGGGCTTCAAACGTACATTTATATAAAGACACCTAAATATAATACTATACTCTCTTCAAATCCTCTAACTTTGTATATCTGTGTCACCGTAGACGAAATATTTTCAGGGAATTCTGAGGAAAGTTATGCCTAGTTAATGCTTATTACTTTGACCTAGTTTTAATAGTCTGGTGATTTTTAAGTTTATGACATAAAAACATAATAATTAATGTCTAATCGCTACATAGTATAATAATCGGCTAAGTGCGAGTCGGACTCGCGCACGAAGGGTTCATAGAGCATAAATAGGCCAAAAATTGTGTTTTTTGTATGGGATCCCCCTTAAATATTTAATTTATTTTGTTTTTATTATTTGTTGTTATAGCGCCAATAGAAATACATAATCTGTGAAAATTTCAACTCTCTAGCTATTACCGTTCTTGAGTTACAGCCTGGAGACAGACGGACAAACGGACAGACGGACAGATATCGAAGTCTCAGTAATAGGGTCCCGTTTTTACCCTTTGGGTACGGAACCCTAAAAAAGTTGCTTCCAGCTGTCTGTCTCCTTTTTAATACGCTGAAATCTTGAAAACTAGAAAAAGAATTGCAACTAGACGTTCGTTCTTCGACATGGGTTTGCACCAGGGGCGTGGTTAAGGCCCAGTAGTCCCTAAAATTAGCAGGTCGATGTCTGTCAGTACGAATATCGACGTAAAGCACATTAAAATAACATTCATATCAGCGCGCCTTGTACAGTGGCGTTTACGCGCTCGCCGCGTGCCTTGATAATAGAAAATAGGAGAAAAAACCTTTTGTTTTTAGTATTACACAAATCAAATATATCAAATCGTTTAGGTTAGGTCATGACAAATGTGCTACATCTTTTGTTTTTTCTAGAAAGTGTGTAGTTTAGCCATAAAATGATTTAATTATGAAAAACAGCGTTATAAGAGTCATCTTTGAGATTTTTTTCTATCGAGCAGAATTTTTCAAATTGTGTACTGATATACCTTTGCGTATAGGAAATTTTCTCAATTTTAAAACTGTACTTTTTTATACTTAAATAATGACATTTACTTTACAAAAAACATTATTTAAAAAACACATTTTACGTAGTTGCAACAACCACTGCACCTTAATGTTAAAGTTATGGTTATAGTTAAGACTTAAGGCTAACTTAACTATAGGTAACCTTAACTTTGACAACAGAAATTGACAGATGTCTGTTGCGTTTATTGTTTTTTAAGCTACTATAAATATACTATAAATCTAATGTATAAAAAATTGAATTATCCGTAAAAATCAAGAGGAAAAATATAATACTGAAACATAGTAGCTAAATTTTCACGAAAAAATTTAGATATAAGTATGAGCGGTTATGGTTTAATACGGCGTCCTTAGGGCGCCATATTTATTGGTAACCAAAGATTTGACATTTTGCACTGTAGTTATAGTTAAAGTCAAAGTTACATTTATAGTTAAAGTAAGTTTGTGCAACCCACCCTTATATAACCTGTACTTCGTTAAGTCAAACTGTTTTAATTGTCCAATAATAGCACAACCCTCTAGGCCCGAGGCGACTGAACTTCTCTATGCATTGGGAATTAATTCTATTAGTCGGCCTCGGGCTATTTCCGATTGCCAAATATAGTTTTCGGAGTTTGATTTCACGTGAAAGATTTGCAGTAATAAAAGGTGCAAAGTCAATCGAGAAAGCAGCTGATTTGGATTTTGGAAGTTGTTAATTGTTATATATTATTATGTTACGCTCAAAGACCGAAAACGCTCAGTGAGCGACGCGAAATTCGCGTCGTGGCCCTAATGAAAACGACCACGACGCGTTTTGAAACCAGGCCAGTTACGCAAGGGAAATTTTAAAGTGCCCAAGTGTGTATTGCGCACACACTTGGGCACTACAAAAAAATACTCGTGGCTGTTTTTAAATGCTCAGAACGCGTCATGGCTTTTCTCGATTACCAGAACGCGACGTGGCCGTTTTATTATGACCACAACGCGTTTATTGTGAGTAATTTTTTCGCTCACTGAGCGTTTTCGGTTTTTGAGCGTAACTTAAACAAAGGTTTATTATATGTGTAAATGACTTAATATTATAATGTAATTTTTTTATTCTAATTACAGTAACGAACGATAAAATGGCGAAAATACTTTTTGTAATAATATATTCTATATATTGTACATGTTTTTTGGCAAAGGTGAGGAACAAAAGAAAGTTTAAATTTGATGTTTCCAAAACGGAAGCCCGGGAGATGAAAATGTTGATTAATCCAACAAACACGCAGTTCATTTTGAAAGCGATGCGAAAAATTATACGAACCGCCGTATTACTCGACAAAAATAATAATTGGCTCCTTTTGAACGTGTTTTTGCTGGAGATTGTTATTTTATTTTTAAATATTATTATATTAGGTATGTATTTGTATTTTCTGAAGATTCACAATTACAAACGCCTACACCGAAGGTACTTTACGACATTTTTATTCGGCGATAGAATTCAAAATTGGTACCTACTTACATTTAGTCTAGTCATAGTGAAAGCGGCTTTATGCAACAACTGGATGACGCCCGCAACTCCGTTGCGCCAAAATTCGTTTATCGCACGGGAACCATAGTCGGGATAAAAAGTATATTTTCCCGGGACTCAAAGTATTTCCGGAAAAACGGTCTGTTTTTATCTCTTATTTATATCTTTTTCGTTTTTAACTTCTTCTTTCCAACGGTTGGGGAGTAAAGACTGAAGAGATGGCAGGCAGATAGACAGACAGAAATACACCCTTTCGCAGTTATAATATTTGTAAGTATTATAGAAAAATGGATACTTACTTAATTGAGATTACAAAACAAAAACAAAATTAAGTAAAACGTACAATGTCTGTTATAAACAAGTAACAACAACATTTATACAGCTATAAAAATATGTAGCCGAAACAAAATTCCAAATTTAGTATCGGTCTTAAGGTGGTTTTAGGATGTAATAAAATAGCGGGATTAAAAGAGATTTACTCAATTATCTATAATTTATGACTAAAATATTTTTATCGTTCTTTTTGCGATTCGCGATACAAACGACCAATAGTAAAATTCCACAATAAATGTATGTACCATCGAGGAAATTGATTCCTAGGCAGTTGACAGACCAACGTCATTTGGTAGGATCATGTCAATTCAATGTTAATTTTGATCTGCCGGCTGGGTTTGACACGTAGCGCGACCAAACTACGTAGGCCCCCCCCTCTATCTGCTAGGAATCAAATTCTCGGTTAGTACCTACATAACGTGCCACATAATAATAATTATAATTATTATAATTATTAAATTATAATAATTATAATTATTATTATGTGGCACGTCGCTTCAGGCGGTCTTGTTTTCAGTTCTATTATCTGTATTGCATAATATCAATCATTCTTAGGATAATTAGTGACAAATTTGATTGTCCCATTGTGCGCCATTGGGTACGTTTACATGTGCAGGTACCCAGTGCCGCAAACAGGCCAAACAGATATTTAAATTGATTGAATTTTGATTGATTGGTTGAATTTTATTATTATGTCTACTAACATAGTTTTTAAGTATTGTATTTACTAACAAATTATGCACTTAGTCTGAAATAAATGATTTATTTATATTTATGTATTATTATAATATTGTTTTGTGTACTTGCCTATTAGTAAATACGTGGTTTTGTTTAGCAATTATTATCGAACTATTGAGGTCGTCCCCCGAGCAAACGTCCTTGGCCATACATTTGCCACGTTGCCGAGATCGCATCAAAACCCTATTTTTCTACTTATCTTAGTTCAAAATTGACCTAAAAAAATTAAAACGTGGAATAATATGTAGTTTACGATACTGTTGATCTATTGGCGTGTGTTTCAAATAAAAGTAATTTGTAAATACTAAGGAGATGCTGAATTTTAATAAATTGGTTTTACTTTGGAAGCTGATATCATGAGTATAATAAACAAATATGGAACATTAAACGTGGAAAGGATTGTTGATATACTGAAGTTTATTGCTGTATTTTTATTATCACTTTGTAGCTTTCAAATTATGAGTTTATAAGGCTCTAAATACGGTAAATTACGGAATCTCCATAGGGAACGCCCTTAATATAACTAAAACAAATCTTACTGTATACTAATACAGGCTTTTTTGGCTAATCTAGCAACTAGAATATACTTATCAAAGAAATAAATACTTACATTTGAAAATATTGCCTACACCCTGGCCTAGATCTGATAAAGTTGGGTAAAAAAATATAATTAAAAATAATATGTGTGACAAATTTAACAAGTGATAATGTTAGGTACCTTTGAATTTTAATATTTCTTTGAGAAATATAATAAGTACACACCCTAAATCTTATCACTTTGTTCTGTCACTCTCTGCATAACATTCTGAAAAAATCACTATCGTCAAATCGTTTACTGATGTGAACAGTTATACCTAGGGTTCTCGTCTAAATTCATGCATAACTGAAGTCAGAAACATTCGTCTATATGCAGGGATTTTCATCGGAAGGCTGGTAGTCATAGGCAACCATCACAAAAATATTTTTCTCACTTCACATATTTTATGAAAGGAATATTTTTTTTTACGTATGGGATAAGCGTATACACTACACAGCGTAATCTGGCGGTAGCCTAATATTTGGTTAATAGAAATATTTGGTTAGATCTGAGTACCTATGCAGGAAATCGATTTGAACTCAAGAAAAGGTTAAGATAATATTATTCATTCTTTAGAGTCACTAAGAGTTATTCCGGTGAATTTATAAAAGTGTCTTAAAAGTGTTCAATTTATTTTTAAATTATCAGAATACGGCGCGTTTTTCACATTGCTCCTAGGCTTATAAGGTCAAAGACCGCTGGTGCCATATTAGTTCATTTTGTCTGTACCATATGAGCGAAGCCACGGGCGTAAGCTAGTAGAATATACAATTCCCAATTAAAATCAAACACAAGTTCCCACAAATCTCATTACCAGAGCCCGCGCTCTAATAAGCTTCTAATTACTGCGGCGGGCGCAGCTCGATTGTTTTGATTATGATAATTTGATTCTCGTACGTCAATATGAATATTAAGTACTACCTACAGTACTTACCTTTAAATTCATATCGACTATTATTATTTATTTGACGATCTCTGGCTCAGTGGTGCAGATCGCGTTGGTAGCTCAAGCCGGGGGTCACGGGTTCGAGTCCCGCCGACGGAACAAAAAGTTTCCAAAGTTCCTGGGTTATGGATGTGTAATTGTGTAATAAATATGTGTATCATAAAATATTATTATAATAAAAATCTTAAATAATATTTATAGTATAAAAGTGTTAAATATTATATTTCCGTTGTCTGGTACCCGTAACACAAGTCCTTCAGGTACTTAGCACGGGGACAGACTGACGTGGTATGAAGCGTCCATATTATTATTGACTAGCGGGCCCGATAGACGTCGTCCCGTCATATTATCTATGAAGTTTGAATTGTCAAAAGTGGGATTATGTGGTCGGAAATAAATGTAGTATTTTCTAATTTTTTTTAAATTGTTGTCTCCGTAACAAACTGTAGGTGTTCATTTTTATCAGGGCGAGCAAAGCGAGCCCTAGTATATCCCAGAACCCGAACATTTTGTGGTACACTTTTAACGGAAAAACTATCACGTCTATTAATTTGTGCTTTAACATAGTAATTTTTAACCGACTTCCAAAAAACGAGGAGGTTATATGTTCGGCTGTGGATATTTTTTTTTTTTTTTTTTGTATGTTCAACGATTACTCCGCCGTTTGTGAACCGATTTTCGAAATTTTTGTTTTGTTGTATTAGGTTTTACTCCAATTTGGTACCATGTTCACAAAAGTGGTGACCTGATGATGAAATCTATGAGTAATCGAGGGAACTCCTCAAAATTTATATGGAAACATATGGTGATTTTGGTTTTATGAGAAGCATCCTAAGCACATGCTACCAAAACGCAAGATTTTGCACCGAGGTATACTATGGTTCCGAAGCTACTAAGAGAACTCCGGATTCCTTATAGATACAAGTTTGGGAGTTTAGGCGCTGTTTTAAGAACTAAAAGCATATGCTACTATGCAAATTACATTCATCATTATCATCATCATCATCATTACCACGTCAGGGTCACCAATGTCACCAAATTCAACCTTATCTCCAGAGCATAAGGCACACATTTGACATTACTCCTGAGAAGTTAAAGTTGCTTCGATAATGTAACATTCTGTTTCACTTCGCCGAGATATTCTGGAAAACAACCTAATTTCAATCTTTTGCATTGCGTTTAGCGTTCATAGTATAATAACGCATCGCATCGCATATCTGCCAAGGCTGTCAAGCAAGCGGCGCGGCGGCGCGGGCGCGGGCCGGGTACTATGCACATAATACAAATTACTCACGGAGGTACTATGTGCGCTGCGTGTGCGACAAGTCGAGCGAGTGCCAGCCTATTGAAACTAGTCCGGTGACCGGCTACTTAGCACGTCACACGTGTTCACTTCGATTTTTTAAAATGTATTGTTTAAAATTATCTGCAGGCTGCAGCTGATATTATAATATTTTGTGAGTGTGACTGTAATAAGATACGTAGAATAATATACAGGTGTATTATTCTACATATAGTACGCGTTTGCTTACTAGGAAACTAAAAAGAGTGAAATTATTATTTTTAACAAAAATTAAAACCGACTTCCAAGGTAAAACAATAATAACATCCTTATAATATGAACTAAAAAGTATTAAATAATTATTCCTACCTAATAGTGCCTTTTTCCGAATTCGGCTAAAACTCAACATTTCTGTACTCAATCTTCATAATTTTGAAGTCGGTGCCAGTTCCAAAAGTTTCAAATATTCTGTCAGAGAACAGAAGATTCATCTGGTACCGACTTCAAAATGATGAAGATTGAGTACAGAAATAGTTGAGTTTTAGCCGAATTCGGAAAAAGGCACTATTAGATAGGAATAATTATTTAATACTTTTTAGTTCATATTATAAGGCTGTTATTATTGTTTTACGTTGGAAGTCGGTTTTAATTCTTTCTTAAAAATAATAATTATTTAAATTGTAAATGTGTTACATCAGTCAGTCAAGGTTTTTCATATGTAGATGTGTCAGTCAGTCAGTGTGACGACGCAAGCCCTCACAAAGCTCGGCTTTTAGCTAAGCCCGACTCAAAGTTTCTTCGTACCAAATTACAGTCAGACGTCTGTTACCTCTTCACGCCCATGCCACTGATCTATATTCTGTCTGAAAAACACACTTGTATTTATAATATTATTATTAAGTATTGATTCCGTCGACGCTTGCCGTCGACAAGTGCCGTTCGTCTGTAAGAAGCCTAATACGTTCACATGCAAGGTTTTTACATGAAGTTTTTTTGACTGTTCAATCAAGATATCCCGGGATCGAACCTGCACCGGAGGCGTTCGAAACGCTCGATGCAAAAATATTGCAGTTGAGTGTGGACGCAACTGATGGGGTCACGTACTGTATACGCGGTCTGAAAATTTTCACCCGCGCGATATTGCATTGCTGTTAAAAATTCAATGTGTTACGAACTTTGAAACATTGATGTTAAAATATATTTTTCGTTCCTTTGTTGGCAATTTGATAGGGATGTAGCTAGTGCCGAAGTAATTTTGGCGTGCGGCTTAAATCAGCAGCCTTACCACCGAAACTGATACGATTTTGATTTAAGGTGCTCCCTCATCGCTATGCTCATCGGGAGCATTCGCGTATTTTAACATTATAAGATTGGACTTTAAACATTACAATACTACCTCCCTGACCGACGAGCATTTTCGTGTAATGTCAAATTATAGGTTACAAGTTATATCAATGAAAAATATTAATATAATCATTACAATGTGCGCATTGTAATTCTCGGTTCTCTTTTACTTAGGTAATGTTCGACTCTTTAACGTTACATTACACGCGAATGCTTCATTAAGGGAGCACCTTTACGAGTCTGCAGGGCAATCGCGCTAAATGTTTTCAACTGAACCGCAAATGAAAGTCGGACGTTGATCGACTTTTGGAACGATTCGGTATCGCGCTAACGTTTTGACAGCCAGTTGAGACGTTACTGAGCCTCAGCCCAAGCGCAAACGCTGTCAAAACAAAAAGTTGATACAAAGCTACTTCTACTCGCACGTTTCTGAAACGTTTCTTATTTTTAACCGACTTCCAAAAAACGAGGAGGTTATATGTTCGGCTGTGGATTTTTTTTTTTTTTTTTTTTTTTTTTTTTTTTTTTTTTTTTTTTTTTTTTTTTTTTTTGTATGTTCAACGATTACTCCGCCGTTTGTGAACCGATTTTCGAAATTTTTGTTTTGTTGTATTAGGTTTCACTCCAATTTGGTACCATGTTCACAAAAGTGGTGACCTGATGATGGGATCCATGAGTAATCGAGGGAACTCCTCGAAATTTATATGGAAACATATGGTGATTTTGGTTTTATGTGAAGTGTACTAAGAATATGCTACCAAAAAGTCAAATATTGGGTCAAAGTATACCATGGTTTCGAAGATGCTGAGAGAACTCCTGACTCCTTATAGATACACGTTCGGGAGTTTCGGCGTTGTTTTAAGAACAGAAAGCATATGCTACTTTGCAATTCATATTCATCATCATAATCATCATCATCATCGTCATCATCATCATTAAGGTCACCAATGTCTCATGGCGCAGAATTAATAATAGTACAAGGCATAGGTATGGATATACTAATAATAATAATTATGTATTGTATAACAACACCTGTTTGTTTAATACATGGCGGTCGGCGCCGCAGAGGCGACGGCGTCGCCGCGCCGCCGCGCCGCGTGGCGCGTGGCGGCAGACAACAGATCGAATACTTTACTAATTACTTTATAAAATTTAAATAGACAAATAGAATTAAAATAAAGTTATTTTAAAAAGAGCATTTAAACAAAACAAAGTCTATAAATGTATTTTTAATCAGTTATACTTATTAATCGATAGATGGCGCACTAAGTATCGATTTGAATTCTTGATTAAGCGCTTATTCCACTTATCCTAGCTAGGAAGTCCTAGCTAGGGTCCTAAAAAATTTAGTCAAGTGGAATAACATTTAGAAGCTAGGATCCTAGCTAGGATCCTAAATCGGAAAAAAATTAGTCAAGTGGAATGACATTTAGAAAACTAGGATCCTAGCTAGGACTTCCTAGCTAGGATAAGTGGAATAAGCGCTTTACAAGAATTAATGTCAATAATTATTATTATGATAATATTAAATATTATGAGTAGCTACGCTACATCCTATGCAAGTTTATACAATTTTTTATCTGATAAATCCTTCGATCGTGGAAAAACGAGACACAATAGCCTTTCTATTGTTATCTCAATCGCCGGTGACCGCTTGGGGCTTGAAGCATTAAAATTGTTAAATTACTTAGCATAATATGTTCACTTCACTGATAATATTATATGATTTTGTGAGTGTGAGTTGTGACTCTTGACAAATTGTAATAAGATACGTAAAATATACGCGAAGGTTTACCTACTAGTGTAACTAAAAATAGTGAAATTATTATTATTTTTAACAAAAAATTGAAACCGACTTCCAAGGTAAAAACAATAATAACATTAATATGAACTAAAAAGTATTAAATAATTTTTACTATCTAATGGTGCCTTTTTCCGAATTCGGCTAAACCTCAACTATTTCTGTATTCAATCTTCATAATTTTGAAGTCGGTGCCAGTTCCAAAAGTTTCAAATATTCTGTCAGAGGACTGAAGATTCAGCTATCTGGTACCGACTTCAAAATAATGAAGATTGAGTACAGAAGTAGTTGAGGTTTAGCCGAATTCGGAAAAAGGCACCATTAGATAGTAAAAATTATTTAATACTTTTTAGTTCATATTAATGTTATTATTGTTTTTACCTTGGAAGTCGGTTTCAATTTTTTGTTAAAAATAATAATGGTGTGTTAAATTGACGAAAATCGATGGAAAAATATAACATAAGCTATAATCAAATTATAATATAAGCTTATGTTTTACTTCAAAGCTCTTCAAAGGACTATTTGAGTTTGTTATAAAGTGAATTGAACTTTGACATTACTTACATACTTCTTTACGTAAATGTTTTCTATGCCACAAAAAACTTTTGTCATAACTTCACAAGTCACTTCTCAACACGGCTTTTGTAAATTAAAGTAAAACAATATGAATTTAACTACGTAAATTATAAACTCCAAGTAATAATCATCCACAAATCACAATAACTACTTGAAACATCATATTCATTCGTAAATAAACAATTTGTCAATTGACCAATTAACGCATCGGAAAAAATGTGTTCATATTTAAGCCAATCAAGATTAAATCAGAAGGGCGCTGATTGGTCCGCTGCAATGTCTGTCTAAAGGTCAAACGTTGCGCTCCGTTCGAGTTCCATCTAAGGTTGAGTTACGGTTGGAACGTTAGCACGATACTGAAATTTGTTCAGACGCAACGGAACCGAACCGTAACTGAACCACAACCAAAGCAGATGTGAACCTGAATTGAAACGTTTAAAAATAACGCGATTGCCCTGCTGTTGAGTTTCAAACTGAGCCGCAGCACGATTGTGCGCTTGTAAAGCTTTTCGGAACGCACAACGTTTGTGGTCCGGCCGGAGTTCGAACGTCTTTCTGCTATCTAATATTTAACCATGGTGACATGTCCGGTCCGGAATATCAGGAAGCGATATACTTAATTATTGGAGCGGACGATCTCAACGCAGTTTGCGTCCGAAACTGTCTCTCCGGACATCTTCTTGACTGCGGCTTTGTGCATATTAAACTAGTCCTAAACTTATACCGACATTACAACTACAATCTCGAGTTTGCTTGTGGTGAACGTGGACTCGTGAGACTATAAAAGAAAATGGACATTTTTCCTTAATGACTTTTGTTTAAAACCTAAACCTAATAGTTTGGACTCTAGTGGATTTTTAAAATTATAATAAAGGTCGTCTATCTATGGGCATTTCACCCATATAATTTTATTGAAGTGACTAAATAAGTATGTCGCCATGGCAACGTCCGTCGCTATCCCGTCGCACAAACAATGGTCGCCGTCAGTCTCAGGTTGTAATAATTTTCTTTTATTTATTCAACAAATGCACTTATCAATATATAAAGTACCCAGTAGCCGATTCTCAGACCTACTGAATATGCATATAAAGTTTGGTAAAAATCAGTAAAGCCGTTTCGGAGGAGTTCGTGGACTAACATTGTGACACGAGAATTTTATATTTAAGATATTTTTTTGCGTCCCAAGTTTACATTTTCTCATATAAATCTACTGTAAGTCTATCATGCCTTTGGACCTTATATTGGTCTATCGCAACTGGCGTTCTGGAGCCTCATACGTTCTGGAGACTATAAATACAGACTGGAGGCGCGTTGTTGTCAGGAGGCCGTGGAACATGGTACCTACTCAAAACACCGAGATCAGCAAACGCAAAGTAATATTTGAATCACATATTTTGAGAGTGTGGGCGTAACATCTTACAAGATGGAAACTATGTTTTAAAATTAGTTTCCAATTTATCTATCATCGGTTACCAGCTGTTCTACTGGGACATTTTTGACCACCGATAGGTACTCTTGTTTGATGAAATGGAACTAGAAGCTACAGAAATCAGTGTGGGAAGCTACAGCTATAATAGTAATCTACTATCAAGCGTAATATGCAAATGAAATACCCTGATCTGCATGTAGAAGCGCATTAGCTGAAGTCTGAACAACTTCCGAGGATCAAGCTGCTAGGTAAACATTACTTGAGCATACCATATCAATGTAATTAGAAGTTTAGTTTTCGGCATCAATGAATGTATAATAAATAGGGTGAAGTTGTAGCATACGAGATCAGCAACGACGGGATTCTGCGCGTTTAGTTAAGGTGCATTCGATAATAGAGTTGGAAAACAACAACCTTGTTAGAATAATAAGGAATTGTAATCTTCCTGTCACTGCTAAGGACTCATAGTCTTCCATTTTGTTTTAGATAATCCTAGTCGAAATTATGAAGTACACCTTGGTCCTTGACCAAAAAACTGACTAGAAACGAAATAAGTGAACTGGGCAACATTTATATCCGTACTTCCTACTAATGTTATAAATACGAAAGTCTATAATTCGTCACGCAGAAGCCACTGAACCGATGTTACTGAAATTTGGTATGGCGATATTTTGAGTCCCGGGAAAGGATATAGGATACTTTTTATCCCGGAAAAATTTATTTTTGCCGCGTGATAACTAATTTTGGTGCAACGGGATTGTGGGAGTCATCTAGCATAATACAAATGCGAAAAAAGATTTTAGATATCACTAAACCGATTTATTATATAGAGTAACTATGGCTCCTGGGAGAGGACACAGATTTCAAAAAAATACCGTTCCCGTTCTATAAACGAATTTAGGCGCCACATTTAATAACATTTCTTTATCTAAGGAATGTTATATTATAACGACGAACAAACAATATACCGCTCAACAACAAGCTCGAATTCCAAAACACTTTAAACTTTTCCTCGGGAAAAACAACCTGTCAAAATATTTTATTTTCAACAACCGTATAATGTTTCCTTTTATAATTTCAGAACGTAACCAAGCCGAAAATAATGTTGATACTTTCTATGTAAATATTATAATGATATGGTTTAATTTACTATGAAGTTTTCATTTACAGTTTTTATATCTGAATCTTATTCTTTAGGGTTCCGTACCCAAAGGGTAAAAACGGGACTCTATTACTAAGAATTCGTTGTCTATCCAACTGTCTGTCTGAATCTAGGTTGTATGTCAAGAACCGCTATAGCTAGACCCCGTAAGGGCTACTGGCGCCTGTGTGTAAAAAAGGGTTTTTGGCGCCCCTTTAGGCAAATTTTTTGGGTCCTTGGTTTTGGCGCCCCTAAATGGTAGCGGGGGCCCTGAGCTAGACTTCTGAAATTTTCACAGATTGTGTATATCTATTTCCGCTACAACAACAAAATATATTAAAAACAAAATAAACTGTGGGAAATGCGTGTGAAAGCCAAAGGAAGATCTTCCGACCGAGCGAGGTGGTATGCCCGGTCAGGCCGAAGCCCACGTGATACATACATTTCAGCTGTGGTATATATACCGACGCGCTTAGAAAACTTTCGATAGCGCGATGCAGGAATGTTAGGCGAATTGTGGGTACCGCCACATCACTCCCCCCCGAAGACCGGAGGTCGAATCTTGAAGTCTTGTCGCTTGAGTCGCCATTGCCAGTGAGTTCCAGTGAGTCGGAACTGTTGCAGTCAGTCCCAGTGAGTCGGAACTATAAGCGCTGCTGCACGGGATCCAGTGAGTCGGATAAGCTGCCGTGCGGGGCCGATGCTACGTGCTGACCAGGAGAGATGTGCTCTGCTTGCCGACCGGTCGGTGTAGTGGGAAAGCCCGTTGATGCCGATGCGGAGTCGCCCAGGCCGCGGTACAATGCGGCTAGTGGACGAGGTACCCGATGAGGCGATGCTGGCTGGCGCGGTGCGGAGGGGCGGGGAGTGATGACGATGAAGGAGGCGTGTTCTGTCGAGGGTCACCAATGTGGGAAATGCGTGTGAAAGCCAAAGGAAGATCTTCCGACCGAGCGAGGTGGTATGCCCGGTCAGGCCGAAGCCCACGTGATACATTTCAGCTGTGGTATATATACGCGCTTAGAAAACTTTCGATAGCGCGATGCAGGAATGTTAGGCGAATTGTGGGTACCGCCACAAAACTAAATAGGTATTTATATTTACCATATTTACAACAAACGTGTTTTTTTTTGCTCATTATCAATTATGGCAACAGGTAGGTAGGTACTTACTTAAAATGTTCACAAAATACTCAGATGTATTTATTTTTTAATAATTTATAATAAAATTAAAATAAACTATAATTTATTATCACTATATTATATTTCGTTTATTTTAATTTTATTGTATGGGATTAATTACAGATTAATGAATGTGTGAACATTTGTTTCAATAATCAGAAATTTTATGACATTTCTGAATAAATTTGAAACAAATGTTCTCAGAAAGTCTACATGGTGCCGGCCACCGGTTCGGGAACTAGCCCGGCGAGAAGAACCGGCGTAAGAAACTCGCACGGGGCCATCTTTTACCGATGTAACTTTTATTACCTTTCATGGTAATACAAGTTGGACTCACGCAACTTTGGCATGCGATTAAATCAAACCAATCAATTATGCAACCTATAGGCACCGTTATCTATATATGTAAATAAATAAAATAAAATTATGTAAGTCTCGCTAAAACAAGAGCAAAATATTCATGGAAGTTTAGGGAAGTTTTGAAGAAAATTGATGAGTTAAGTGATACATGTCATGACTCATGTAGTAGTTAAAATATATCAATATTCGCTTTTCTCCACTATGCCAGCTCTAGTAACGGTACTGAACCAATCGTGTCGTGGGTGTAGCCATGTATTGAACTCTGTTTTTGCTCGGCATCCGTTTGTTTTGTGTTGTTGGCGTTTCGTTTGTTACTTGTGTTCGGATTTATAACTGGGGACAAAATTCTATATTATTTGGATACAAACAACTTTTCCTGTTGTTATAAAAATCTTTAGATTTAGACGCAAATTATGTTGTTCATCATAATTTTTTGTAAATATAATATATTAAGAGAAGATGCCTACATTTAAAGAAGAAATCTTTAGAGATGAAAGAAGCCTTTAAAAAAGATGAAACGATCCAGATACGTCTTATTGCAGTCTCACTCGTATATTAACTGGTTATTTTTAGATAAAACTACTTTTCCTCTTTTTATAACATGATACATTGTACATAAAAGAAGCTTTGCTAGAATTGATTTTCGCGGAACGTACTAGCGAACGTAACAAAGAGTAATATTTTCTTTGCTAAGACAAGTAATCTTAGAATAAGCACTCTCGCTGGAGTAGATAAATCTTGGTATAATACCCCGGCTATAGCTGTTATGGAGATTTACTCTGTAGTTCACGAGCGCCATAGATCCCCTATCTGAGCGCTATTTACGACTCTCGCTACGACTGTTCCAGGAATAGAGCGCCGGATTTCTCAGTACTAGTAACTAGCCTTTGTAAGTTTGTCATCAGCATTTTTAAAAATAATTTTCTGAATCACTGATGGCAGTAGTATACTTATTACTTATGTATATATAACTAGCTGTTCCGGCATACGTTGTTTTGCCATATAAAGTATTTCGCCCATATTATTTTATTGAAGTGACTAAATAAGTATGCCACCATGGCAACGTCCATCGTTATCCCGTCGCACAAACAATGGTCGCCGTCAGTCTCGAGTTGTAATAGTTTACTATTATTTATTCAACAAATGCACTTATCAATATAAAAAGTAGATGTTGTCCGATTCTCAACCCTAGCCGATATGCTCGCTAAGATTCACGAAAATCGGTCGAGCCGTTCAGGAGTTCAATTACGCACACCGTGACGCACGAGAATTTTATATATTAGATATTGTTGTGATAATTTGTTTTACATAATATAATGATTAATTAAAAGCTGAAATTCTAGTGTGTAGAGGATGGCCAAACAAAACATTTACCGTTAAACTAGAATTTGGATTAATTATGCCGCCACAGCCATGTTTATTATTATTTCAGTATAACTATATCATCATTATAAAATGACTTCAATACCTCCTTTTCAATGACGGCAACTGAAATTGTAACAGAGTTAAGTAACAACTCCGGTATGCTAAACACATTGGTAGCCGGCGAGGGCGCGAACTGACTCCAGAATGTCAATTGGACTTCGTAACTTCCTCTTTGAAGATGATCAAAGTAAACTAAAAAACAGACCCAGTAAAATCACCCGCGGGTAACCCCTTTGAGGCTCTCAGAATTCGGTATAAAATTATCAAACTTAAAATTTTATTTTCATAACACTTTTTTGGACTTTCGTGGAAGCGATTTTTTTAGGTGGTGGCCGTACGGCAGAGATGGCCAATCGAAAAAAATGCAGGAAGTAATTATACCCAGGCGACGCTACTTGCTATTTAGTTCGGTTTACATAACCGCGGTCAACTTAGTGTTGAAATCTTTATTACTTAATTATAATTAAGTATTTAATATTCATCTCTGATGCGGCAGTTGCAGAGAAAGAGTACGAGAAAAACCGGCCAAGTGCGTTTCGGGCCACGCGCAATATAGGGTTCCGTAGTACCGCTAGTTTTTCATAATTTGGACAATTAATGTACATTTATAACGTACTTACAACATTACTAACAACATCATCTCAGTTACGTTCAAAGGAATTTGAACGAAAATTTCCTTTAAACTTCGCCGAATATTTTTTTTAGCTGATCGACTATAACTCAAATACTCATGAAGTCTTCTTAGCCATTTTCCTTTTAAATTCAGCATATTTCCTACCCCCATGAATTTTTTAACATTTCCAGAAGCAACCGTTTAGCTAGTAGAAGGGGGGGGGGGGGGGGGGCTGGACTCTAACGATTTTTTCCATTTTAAAACTTCATATTTCACAAATGGATCTCTAAATCGGAAAATGATATTTGAATACTCATAATATTTTTAAAAACCTATCCAACGACACCCTACACGATGGGGTGAACGCGAGAAAAAAAAATCATCCCCGCTTCATGTGTAGTGGAGGTACCAAAAAAAAAATTATATAATTACTTTATATACCACTTTGTCGGCGCCATTAAGATGTACATTCATGCCGAATAACAGCTTTTTAGGCCTCAGTCTCTGAGAAAAACCGCGGACAGACAGACAGACAGACGGACGGACAGACCGAAACTATAAGGGTTCCTTGTTGACCACGAAACCCTAAAAACGAGATAATAACGAGTTGTTGGTCACTGCAATTAGTCTTCAAAACATACCGGAGGGTTCTGACCGGTTCGTTGGAAGTTTGCGAGTTAATTTCGAAGGCAATTTCATGAGTCAGATGACGTCACGCTCGTGTGGTCCACAATGGCTGTCCATGATGGCCTCAACTTCAATCACAAGCTTTGTCATTAATACAGTAAATCCGTTGTTTGGCGCAAGTTTTGGATATTTGGTACAAGATGCATAAACAATATTCTACTCCTTTTTAGGTAAAATTTAAATAGGCACCAGACCAAGATGCTTAAGTCTGTATCTAGATTATTTATCAGATTTTCCTACAAAATTTGTACCGTCTTAAAAACCCAGGACTTTCGAAGTTGGCGATAAAGTCAAGTTCAAAATAAGTAAGTACATTATACAAAGTGCATTTCGTATAAATATACTACGTACCGCGTCAACATAATCCCACCAAAAACATTTTCATGTAAAAATGCTGCCAAGATGAGAACATAATAGTTCGTGGTGTCAAAAAGTAGTAAGATCTCATGTAGAGCCAAGTTTCAAACATTACACACTCAGCCCTAAATCTAAAAACCTTAATTTTACACATAAATCGCGGCAAAATACTTGATATATTATAATGTGTCAGCCGCACGAGAAGAATCTAAAAACTATACACATTACTCATTAGTCAAAATCGGTGGCCTGGCCATTTTGTTGCGGTTAATATAAAAGTTATTAAGTACAACAGAAGAGTAGTTCAAAGCTCATAGCATGACCAATAACAAAATGGCCAAGCCACCCATTTTAACTAATGTGTAGAGTTTTTAGATTCTTTTCGTGCGGCTGACACATTATATCAAGTATTTTGCCGCGATTTATGAGTAAAATTAAGGTTTTTAGATTTAGGGCTGAGTGTGTAATGTTTGAAACTTGGCTCTACATGAGATCTCGCTACTTTTTGACACCACGAACTATTATGTTCTCATCTTGGCAGCATTTTTACATGAAAATGTTTTTGGTGGGATTTCATTTCTTTTTGTAAGTTTTACCACACACGATTTTATGAAATTAAGGGGCATACGAGCATGTGCACTCGCATTATTAGAAAAGTTGCAAGTGCTTTGCCAGCCTTTAAGAGGGTATCGGTTGTATATAAAATTAGGGGACAAACGAGCAAACAGGTCACCTGATGGAAAGTACTACCGTCGCCGAGTTGCCATACTTTCAGAAAGAAAAGACTAAATTGAGGGAAAAGGAAAAAGGGGTATCCCTATTCCCCTGTTCTCTTTCCCTTTTTTATGAAATTAGGGGCCAAACAAGCGGACGGGTCACCTGACGGAAAACAACTGCCATCGCCCATGGACACTGTAACATTAGAAGAGTTGCAAGTGCGTATCCGGCCTTTTTATAAAGGAATAGGCTAAGGGAATAAGTAGAAGAGAATATGGATAGGGAATAATGTATTGGTATAGACTGCAGTTGGGCCTCCGCTAAACTCACTCACTAGACGAAACACAGCGCAAGCGCTGTTTCACGCCGGTTTTCTGTAAGTCTGTGATCTCTCAAGGATAACACGTATATTCTAGGGTTCCGAAACCATTTTATTACTAAGGCTTCGTTGTCATTCCGTCTGTCTGTCTGTCTGTCTCCAGTCTGTAACTCAAAAATAATAGCTAGAGAGTTGAAATTTTCACAGATGATGTATATTTGTTGTCGCTATAACAACAAATACTAAAAACAAAATAAAATTAATAATATTTAAAGGGGGCTCCCATACAACAAATGTGATTTTTTGGCCTATTTTGCTCTATATCAATAATGGCAACAGGTAGGTACATGATTTTTTCTCAAAGTCCTTAATAATATGTCTTCTTTAACATTTAATAATAATATTAAAATAAAATAAAAAAATAAGAGGGGCTCCCATAGAAAAAACACAATTTTTGGCCCAATTTTGCTCTATAAGTGTACGGATATAGGTTAGGTTGGGTTTAATAATTTTTTTGTTGTTTCTGTACTAATAGTATGTTACATACCAAATTTCAGCTTTCTAAGACTTTAGGAAGTACCCTAACAGTTTTGATGATAGGTGAGTCAGTGCCAAAATTGTGGGTTTTTGGACATCTATAAAATCTAAAGTATAATAGCGCACATTTCATTATCTCACTCATGTCATTATATCCTAAAAATTTCAATTATCTGGCATTATCCAAACCAAAGTTACGAGGGTTCAAAAATACGACGCAACGTTTCGAGAAAAGGTAGGTAGTGCCCTTGCGCGCTTCACTTGGCTTATCTTGGCGGGGGCACTGCCGTGCCCCCAGATATTGTTATAATAACAAAGATGGATAATTTTCCCTTTTTCAGGGTTCCTTGCCTAAGGGGTAAAACGGGACCCTATTATACAGACTTTGTGACTGTCCGTCTGTCCATCTCCAGAGTGTATCTCAAGAACCGCGTTAGCTATAGTTAAAATGCTTTAAGGTGACACCAGCGGTCATTGACCTCTTTAGTCTAGGAGCTATATGAAAAATGCTCGCAATATGTTAATCTGCTAACTTAAGAAAAAACTTAACAAAGACACACTATTTTAGATTCATCGGAAAACCTCTTGGAAAACGATGAAATATGACAAATTTTTTGACAGGGGATCATGACCGCTACGGACAGAATTCAGCGATTTGAGAATAGACAGTTCATATTTTCACAAATTATGTTTTTCTGTTACCGCACAGCACACAGATACAAAACCACAGTCACAACAATTTTCATAGTGACTTGTAACTTCAATATCTTCTGACTTGGACCATTCGTTAATGATGAATGAGAATATAACGTACATAATAAGACCCTTAGGCCGAGGCACAAAGCTATCACGCGATAGCCACGTAGATTAAGACCGTAATGACAAAAACCCCCCACTTGACTGGAAAATTCAGAAAGAAATATTATATTTTAAGACTTTTTGGGAACGCGGACAATAGAAGACCCTTAGGCAGTCCAGTTAAAATGAAATAATGACATTAGACATAAAAGTTATCTACATTATCTAACCCTGTTTCACACGCGGCAACTATGGTGTATGTAATTGTATGTGTACATTACATTCAGTAAAAACATTATAATATGTAAATAAAGATATGAAAAGATGTAATTAGATATTATATCATTGTGCTATAATAATATACAGGGTGTAACAGCACTAAGTGATACTACTAATTTAGGATGTGGGTGTCGGTGTGGTGTGTATATTATAGAGTTCGCTGTGGAAGTAGTAGCACTGAAAGAGTAACTTTTTTTTCCTTTGTGTGGAAGAAATCATGACGCGGGGCGCTTGTCTCCCCAAATCACAAAAAATTAGCTCTTTCAGTGCTGCAACTTTCACAGTGAACTGTATATAGGGACACACACATAAGTATTATCTCCTAGTTTTGTTACACCTTGTATACATCTTCTGAATAGGTGACGGTAAAACCGGAAATAAGAACAATTAAAGACCGATCACTCTGGCTACCACAGTTGCATAAGTTATTGACGGTGTTCTTGACAGATATCTCACTAAATATACATAGATCAAGATAGATACCGCATGTGTACTTCGCGTGCCATATCGCGTTCCCAAACGACGAGCAATGCTCGTCTTTCGAAAGTCTGTTCTTTAGTCTGCTATCGGAATCAGACGTCAATCGGAATTTTAAAAATGCCTAAATGCCTAAAAGTGCCGTATTGAGCTGTAAAAATTGAAATAGAAACGTTGACCTTGATAATGGACACGCTTCTTATCATCGGTACGTCACAGTGGTAGGAAAAAAGTGACACGCTCGTTTTCATACAAATGGAGCGACATGCGGTATCTATCTTGATCTATGTCTATTGCCTGTGTTTGTACTCGATGATGCACAGTTCGGTTTTAGACAAAAACTGTCTACAGCTAGTGTATTATTAGTGCTCAAACACACCGTTAATTAATATTACACATATTGTAGCACCCCGGTTTACGCTGACTTTTTGGACCTTTCCAGGGCCTTTGACCTTGTGGACTACCGTAGGTTACGGAACAAATTAAAAGCCACTGGTATGCCGGATGCTGTGATCAGCAAATTTAAATATTATTATCAGCATCTGGAAAACTACGTTAGGTGGTCTGTGCTTTAACATAGTAATTTTATTTAAATGTAGATGTGTTGTCAGTCAGTCATGGTGTGACGACGCGAGCCCTCACAAAGCTTGGCTTTTAGCTACTCTACATAACATCTCTATATTATAATAATTATTATCATTTGTGTTTTACTAACATAGTCATAAGAAATACTGTACTTCTACTAACTCTAGGATCTATTTTATGGTCTGAAATAAACTATTATTATTATTACTATAGGGTGGTATGTTTGGTTAGGTTAGATTACGTATATATCCCTAATAACAGTTTCTCGTTGGTTGAGAGTCATAGATCAAGTACAGTAGCCGAATATTGAAACAACATCTATCAACTAAGTTGCTCAATGTTGCTGTGAGCTCTAACTAATACTAGTTAGTCTAGTCGCAGAATTGCCACCAGGCTTTCCAAATAAATAACAATATTTGGAATGTTGAAATGCATGAAGTATTCAGAACATCATCACATCTTTGCCATTGAACGGTCCACAACACATCTGGTGTACAAATATCCACCTTATTGTCATTATAGTAGAATTGATATGTGGGACAATGTGTAGAGCCAATTCACATTGCAACTTCGCAAGTCGTTGCTATGTATATTTTGTAAATGATCCATTTAGATCCCGACACCGCAAAATCATAAGCAATTGCAATAGTTCTATGTAAATAGCGGTGTGATCGCACCGCTATTGGAATAAATCGTTACATTCAATTTCCTCAGCGGCCAAACCGTCCGTCCGTGCGGACGCATATTAAATCCAGCCTTAGGCCGTGTTTCCACCTGCAAGCAAACTCGCGGAAGTCTTGCGTGAGTTTCTTGCAATATTGTTTACATTTCATACTAATTCCTGCAATTATTGCTGCAATAAAATATGTCGTGCGAGAAGCTCGCGGATAAATGCTGTATATGCTCGATTTACACGGGTGACTAAAGCCGCACGATTTAGGTCGCACGGCGAAAATCGACCCGTTTAAATGGCAATTCGACTACGCCGCATACGGCTAAAGCCGCAAGCCCCAAGGTCGTGCGGCCAATGGCCGCATACGGCTGCAGCTGCTGGTGACTAAATTCGACCGTGCAAACGCTCAGTACAAGCGCTTGACAAATTGTCGCGACAGCACTTGCTACAGAGTTTATACTTGCAAGCTGCTGTCAGACAGACTGTCAGACACTTCTCGCGACAGTTGTCTTGCAGGTGAAAATACGGCCCCAGTCCATTGAAATGATACACGAGCTTTACAGGACGAAATTTTATTTTTTTTGATTAATTTTAGTCTTGAAATATCCGTGGAAGTCCAGGGAAGGTTTACATTGGGAAAAAAGTGACACGAAGTTTATCGGGTAATCTAATTACAAATAAGATTTAACGACTTTCGATATTGCAAGCAAACAACTCGGTGACATGATGTTAAAGTGCAATATCTTGGTCCCTTACAACATACATTGTCTTGTTTAACTTGCGTTTTATTCGGCGATCAGCTCTGAAATGTTGAAAAGTTTGCTTGATAGTATATCAATGTTTAACATTCAATAGTTTACGGTCGCTGGTTGAAATTTTTTGACTTCTGTTTTTAAATTGTAAGTTTAGGTTAATCTACAAAATAATTTTAATTTTTCTATTAAATTAAATAACAATAATATTATTAATATACATAAAAAAGTTTAAAATATAATATACATAGGTACAATTATATCATTTTTATGTCTTTCAATTTTCGGGCTTTCAAAGACCATAGGTGACCAACGGCGTTATTTTAAAAGCGCGACCAACCGCAGGATTATAATAAAAACTAAAATGGCGATTCTGTTAAACATAATTCGTTTCTTCACCTCATTCGCTTTTAAGTCTGCACAAATATTACGTTTTATAACGATTGTGTCGATAACAGTACATTCGTCACACAAAAAAAATATATACAGTAGTGTAACAGCTGTTGTGTATTTAAAATCGAATTATTTAAGTATTTATTTATTTATTTATTTATTTCCATACTTATTTCTAAAAATAAAACAGTATATATTGTTAGGACCATCAATTATTCAAAGTATGAAATCCTTTCTATCTCTGTTAGCTACCACTTTCGAGATTTTTCGCAAATAAAAATGTTGTTCGTCTTATCAAAATGAAGCTACTCACAAAAAATTAGCTTGATAGTAATAAAAAACATTGTTCTAGGTCTCCCGTACTATAACAATTTAAGAATTAATATTGCATATGACTTTCAATATGACTAGTTTAGTTTTAGAAAAGTTACACAATATTACTATTTATGTTATTTCAGAATTAAAAACTATTAAAATGAGAATATAATAAATATTTTAAATTAACTAGACCAGTGGCCTTAGCATGGCCACAGTAGAAATGGGAAAGAATAGAAATACTGTAGAGATAAACTAAAGATACCGTTCCGATCTTTACCGCGGCTAACCGCGACCGACAAAAATTCAAATAAACTGCTACTTTGTGAGATAGATTATAGTCTAAAAATTCAAATAAAATGTCACTTTATGACGTAGACTCGATAAGAGCTGCTTATGTATAGCTATGATGCTTTAACCCCCAAGCGGCCACATGCGGCCCCGATAACAATAGATAAGCTATTGTGTCTGGTTTTTACACGATCGAGATACTAAAATGAGTGCGCTTTTCATTTGAAGGCAACCCTACGCTTCGCATGAAGGCACTTTTGACACAAAATGTACTAGTATTGACAAGTACTGTTAAGGCTCGTCCACATTTGTATCATTTGCGCGATCAGATCTCCGATCAGATCTCCGTCGCGATCATCGCGCCGTATCAAGTATGCGTATCATAGTGTGGACGCCTATTAGATCATTCTGCCGATCATGCGCGTATTTGATAGGACACGTATCAGTTACGCGGTTATTAGCGATCGGGTTGTATCATGATAAGCGTTTCATTTTGATACGCTTCGATGATACGCGACGGAGATCTGATCGAAGATCTGATCGCGCAAATGATACAAAATATGTGGACCAAGCATAATATTGTCATTAAACTGTTTTTTTGCCAAGCAGTACCAGTTTGTCTACTGTACTATCAGGGAAGTTGATTCCTATGCAGATGGCGGATCTAAGTCATGTGGTCGGCTTATGTCAATTCAATGTTAGCTGTGATCGGTCGGCTGGGTTTGACGTAACGCGACCAAATTACTTGGTCCGCCATCTGCATAGGAATCAACTTCTCTGATAGTACATAGGACTGTCAACTGTGGCTGTTATTACACGTGAATAATGCAGAATCAATATCCGCTGATGTCACCGGCTCACTCGGCTGAACGGCGGTGCCCGCGGCGGATTTCATTATAATGCCATCAGCGCATCAGTTACAAAATCAACTGACTCTTGTCCGAATGTGAATTCGCGTGTTAATTTTAATTGTTATGTTTCAAGTTGTTGTTCATTTCAGTTGTTCATTTCACTTGCATCCAATTAGCGTTTTGGCAATTTGTGCATTTTCTGCATTTTGTAATTTGTGCTATTCGTTGAGTATTGACCTCTTGTTTTTTATGCGAGTGAGAGAGTTCTTTCTTGTTTCCAGCCAAATTATTTTTTGTTTTTTAGGCGATTCGTATACCCATCAAGCCCCATAGACACCGGTGACCGCGACAATAATAGAATAACAATAGATTTCCAAGAATCCGCGATCGAAGGATTAAAATATAATAGACTCGCGTTAAAAACAAAGAATAAATATTTTGTTTTGTAAAACCATTATAATTTATATATTTAAAATGAATTCTAATATGATGACTTACCTAAATAAAGGCTTTGATTTTTAATTTAAATATTTTTTTAAGTTAATTTTTTGATTGGACTACGTTCACGGCGTTTTCACTTGAAATAATTTCAAGTAATACGTATTAAATATTAATAGATGTGAATTTTGACAGCTTAAGTAAACTTGTTTTACATAATTTATTCATTAAACATCTTTAATTTTAAGATAAATTTTCACAGCAATAATATACACTTGTGTAATTTTTAAAAATTTAAAATTACCTGCACTACACCTGATGATGATTTTATCGAAACCGGTCGTGTGAAACATAATTAAGTATTAAAATAAATTAATAAAAGTGGAATAAGTACATGAAAAGTGTATAAATAATATACATGAAACATGAATTTCCACCAAGAAGTTACAGTACATTCAATATCATATTTAAGATAAATTATTGAATTCAAAAGCTGGAGATCCTTGGGTAGCACAATTTCTCTAAAAGGTTCTATAGCTTGGAGAAATTGTGCTAGCTCGTTCTTCCTAGAATTAATCTGTTAATAGCAGTATTTCTTCGGTCGACTCTGGTATAATTTGTTACCGAGGCTGTACAGAAATAAATCATCTGATAGGTGATAAACAATCAAATAAACGGCAATCAGTAGGAACGTGGATACAAGTTGCTTTATTATTCAGGAGCGTATTAAATTATTATTTTAATACATAATTTACCAATACCAATTTTCAACAAAATAATTTGACTGCAGAAAACAAAAATTCAACGAATTTTGTTGTTATAATTTTAAATTACATAACATGAATGAAGTAAACTGTTTTAAAAATGTACTAAAATAGATCGTAGAGTCTTGCAAAAAACTTAAAGGATCAAGATTGATTTGAATTAAATACATAATTTTAAATTCACATAAAAATATACGTTGTCCTGCATGATTTGGGTATCTAAAAATCATAAAAATTCATTCAAATCGGTCCAGCCATTTAGGAGGAGGACAGTGACATACACACGTATAGTAGAATTATAATATACATATTATAAAGATACTTGAATGCAAATTTATTTTGTGCGAAACAAAAGTTAGCCAAAAGACAGAAACATAATATTATTATTAAATGTTACGTAAGGCAGACTTAGACGCTATGTAGGTCAGCAATAACGGCTACTGTAAATGGGAACTAAGATCTTCCTTTTGGCATATAACTTCTAATCGCCTTAAGCTTTACTATTACAATACATTAGATATTTATTTTTTCACGAAATTAATTCTTATATTTGTGAATCTTTTTTAATATTTTATGTTAACTTAAAAACTGATTTTATTCACTTTAAGTGTGGGTAAATATTATGACGAATCCCTAAAAGCATAAGTGTATTTTAGAAAAAAAAAACAGCCAAGTGCGAATTAGCCTCGCGCACGAAGGGTTCCGTAGGTACCATTATAGAACAATAATAGGAAAAAATGTGTTTTTCGTATGGGAACCCCCCTCCATTATCAAAATTTCATTATTTATTATTAAAATACAAATAAAATTGAGTATTTTATGAACATTTCAGGTATCTACCTGTTGCCATCATTGATATCGAGCAAAAAATTGCAAAAAAATCACGTTTGTTGTATGGGAGCTCCCCTTAAATATTTATTTTATTTTGTTTTTAGTATTTTTTGTCAAAGCGGCAACAGAAATACACAATCATTGAAAATTTTAACTCTCTAGCTATTACCGTTCTTGAGTTACAGCCTGGTTACAGCCTGGAGACAGACAGACGGACAGACAGACGGACAGACAGACGTACCTACAGACAGACGGACAGACAGACGAACAGACATCGAAGTCTTAGTAAAGGGGTCCCGTTTTTACCCTAAAAATGCAGTAATGGACAATGCTATGTAAATGTCACTTGGGTTTTTTGACTTTTTTCGTAAACCGAAACCTGAAGCTAATTCCATCATTCCATTTTAAGTCGTCCGAAATGTAGTTTTCATGTACATACGGGAATAAAACCTCTAGAAAATGAGAACAGGAGTAAAAAATACTAATTCCTCTTTGAAATTTTTTGAATTTACTTTTAGGTTAGAATTTTAGATAAACCAGGACGTTATATTATTGTTACGTGCTAGGGTTCAAAGGATTTGAAGAGGGAGAGCTGATGACTCTTTGAAGAATCACTATCACTAGATCCAACACAAAGCACTAGGTCCAAACATTAAGCACTTTCACTGTCCTAGGTCGTAGCCAAGTCGTAGGTTTCACCGGTATCACTCTTGATCACTTGCTTTCACTTCGAAGTCGCCTTCTAGATAGCTCAAAGTGAATAATAAACTTCCACACCGGTTTCGGTCACGGTGGCCTGTTTCATTGAAACCGGTCAGTTATGCTGCGCAGGAGTAATTTTATAGTACCCAAGTGTGTGCGCAGTACACAAGAGCACTCTCTATTCCTTTTACTCTCATAACCCAGTGGGACGGAAGACCGACAATGCCCCGACGCATGGATATCGTAAGGCAGTGTTACCCAAACTTGTCGGGACCGCGACCCATCTACAAGAAAGTTTAAAGTTCGCGGCCCACCTTGTGTCATGAAGACAAAAAAGCAGTGGTATGTTGCTGCCGCAGCATTTACCCGTCAATTGTTATCGTAGTTCACCACCATAATTACTATCATCGTCAGCCTAATGACGTTCACTGCTGGACTTGGGCCTTTTCTAAAGCTCGTCACCACACCCATTTTAATTAAGAAACGTACGTAAGTACGACAATCGTCCTATAGTTTCAGGGCCCACCCAAAATCTATCCGCGATCCACCAGTGGGTGGCGACTAACACTTTGGGAAATACTGCCGTAAGGTACTAATTATGTATTCTGTGGCATGGATCATCTTACTTGTCAGACAATCAGATGATCAGCCTGCATTGGTTAGGACAACCAAACTTGGAAATAACATATTATGTTTCCAACGCGGGAATCGAACCCACGACCCCCGGAGTCGAGAGCCACGCTCTAAAGTCTAACCACTAGACCACGGAGGCGTCGCTCAAGACTCATCAGATTAACGCGTTTGCATATTACGCAAAAGCAACTTCTTTTTATTTGTAAAACTAGAAAAAATCTCTGTGTTAATAATATACTTTTCCAATTTATCATCATCCACAACATGATAAAAATTAAATGCTAGTTTTGTACTAAAAATTAAATACCCTGGTGTTGGTTGGATTATCTGATATTATGATAATTATATGGCTTATTAAGGTGAAATTATTTTTGATCACATTTCGACCATTTTAGTGCAAATTTATATATTTGCAGGTTGATAGTACACGTAATTCTTAATCTAGTTGATGTGTTTTCTCATTTCCTGGTCTATAATATAAAAATAAGCGAGCCCTAGTATATCCCACAACCTGTACATTTTGTGGTACACTTTACGGAAAAACTATCACGTCTATTCATTTGTGCTTTCACAGTAATTTTTGTTTATATTATGTAGATGTGTTTAAATCATCATTCATCAGTCAGCCAAGGTTTTATATATTGTGTTATCATCAGTCAGTGTAGGTGTCACTAAGCTCGGCTTTTAAGTTTTAGCTAGTTATTGGAGTGATGGGTGGTTAGCATTATTCATATCCAGTATCCAGTGATTCACCCCAGGGCTTTTTTTTACAAAATAGCATTCCAGTGCATTCCTGTGTCCGTTTACATTATTCCAATAGCAATCCAGCGCTGGATTGTATCACTGGATTGGAATAATGTAAATTCGCTATATAAATCTTCATTCCAGGTGTGTAACAGCTTACCTCCCTTAAAGACATAAATAGCAGACCATCCCAGGGCAGGTAGAAGAGTCAGCAACATTTAATCCCTTCCGGCATTCTTTGGGTATACGCGAAATTTAAAAGTAAGATTATGATCCTCACGTATCTTATACAGTCGCAATAACGGCCAACGGATGGGCAATATGTTTTCTTGTTTCAATTCAGGACAACCTTTGAATACAGCACATTATTAGCCCTGACTCGTAAAATTTTTTCTTTGATCGTTGCGATGAAACAAAGACTTTTTTGAGAAAGGAATTGGGATAAAGACCCACGTGCAATATACTATTATGAATTACAGAACTCGAAAATTATAAATGATTAGTAAATCCATCCATACTTCCATACTAGTCCATATCCATACTAATATTATAAATGCGAAAGTGTCCCAACTAACAAAAATTGGTCTTGTAGTGGCTTATATAGCCAAAAAAAAAACAAGGTATTTCAACTTAAAAGAAACTTATAGAAAGCGTTAATACGGGCGATCACCCTTATACGTGTTATATTATTGTCCGATACAAGGGAGTTAAACTTCGTTTGCCCTTTTTGCCGTCATAAGTGATTTACATTTTCGCAACAGCTTGGAAAAGAAATAGTAACGTCAGCCATTTTACTGTCAAGTAAACGATAAGTCATTATTTTATATTGTATAGTTTATTTACCAGATTTAGTGCTCGTTTATAGTGAAAAGTGTATGGGAATTAAAATGCATGATAAAATGTGATACGCTGTGAGTTTTGGTATCAACTCGCCCTTGAATTTAAGCTGTTTTTGTGCTAAAAACGTCATTAGTTATTTAGTCAAGTTATATACAGTCCTTTTAAAAGAACAACAGGATTCACACATCGTCTATAAGGAGTCTATGAGACTTTAAAGACTTTATAACGGCATCAATTGTTTCTTATGATATCGCCATTTTACATATCGTTAGGGTTCCTTTCACACTAACAAAATCGCACCTAGCTAGTTTTATTCCCGTATATTATATATAAAAATGTTTTTTTTCCACTGTAGTTGGGTTGGCCGAAAGAGACCTCTTTATAAGGATACTTTAGCTCACTTTTGCGAACTAATTGTAAGTTTGAAATATTATTAAAAATACGTGATTATCAAATTAATTGTTTTATTTTTTACTTTTCTTCCGTAACCATTGCTCCTTTTCAACTTCGTCCAGTTTTTAATCCCTTTTTAGGGTTCCGTACCCAAAGGGTAAAACGGGACCCTATTACTAAGACTTCGTTATCTGTCCGCCTGTCTGTCTATCTGTCTGTCTCCAGGCTGTATTTCAAGAACCTCAATAGCTACAATTTCGAAATTTGTCGGCATTGTATGCATTTATTGCCACTATAAGAACAAATACATAAAACAAAATAAAATAATAAAAGGGGCTCCTATACAGCAAACATGTTTTTTTCGCATTTATTGCTTGTCAATAATGGTAACAGGGCACCTAAAATTTACGCAAAGGCCTAAAAACTAAAAGAAAAAAATTGGCCTTTTTTTGTTCTGTGAAAGTACGGAACCCTTCGTGCACAGGTCCGACTCGCACTTGGCCGATCATTCCGCTCCGCAAGAAATTCACACAATCTGTTGTACGTTTAAAATGGCGAATTTAGTTATGTAAAGCATTTTGATGTAACCTTAAAGAGAATAATATCTTTATAATCACTGTTTAAGGGAATGTGGATTGCTTTCATCCTTGCTAAGGTCATATAAAATGTTAGCATTCGTTTGTTGGATAGATGTCTTAATAAATTCCCCTTTAGGTTAAAAGCATCATAAGTTACCTTGTGCATTACTTTTATAAGAATAATTGACCATATTTAAAGCTTTTATATGTATTTGAATATTATAAGGCTAAAAAGCAATGTAAATAGCCACTATAAGATGAACATATTTCGAAGCCTTATAGTTGCCGTATAAATTAGAGTTATTAACGTTTACCCAACCAAATTATAAGAATAAAGGTAATATTAGACAAATCTCCTAATAGTGTGCCATTATAAGTAACATTGGCATAATGAATGCTCTTTTATAACAAGTATAAGAGTTTAGACCTTATTGAGTTAATTTTATAAGGTTAATTTGTTTGTTGGGGTGTCTGTCTGTCTGTCTATTACCTCTTCACGCCCAAACCGCTGAACCGATTTTGCTAGGTATGGAGATACTTTGAGTCCCGGGAAAGGACATAGGATACTTTTTATCCCGAAAAAATGTACGGTTCCCGCGCGATAAAAGAATTTTGGCGCCACGGAGTAAAATCCGGGATAAAATGTAGCCTATGTCCTTTCCCGGGACTCAAAGTATCTCCATGCCAAATTTCAGCTAAATCGGTCCAGCGGTTTGGGCGTGAAGAGGTAACAGACAGACAGACACACTTTCGCATTTATAATATTAGTATGGAAGTATGGATAATGGCTCACGAGACCGGAGATGTTTTCCAGATGTTATGCTTCCTTATATTATTTTGTAGAATCGTTCAATAATGTTAAGTGCAGTCTTTGAGGCTGGTATCATATCAAAAATCGTTTAAATCGAAAAAGTTGAAATTTAAGATGGCGTAACATACTCTTAAATCTTAATCGTTTACGTGTGTTATCAAATTCGTAAAATACAAGATTTTCCGTAGCGGCCGGCGTGTTGCTGCATTGTTCCTTTCTTCAAATTTTAGAGCTTAAAGTACACCTGCACCCGATTTCAACTGATACTATGAAGATTTCAATTGTATTTATCGTTACTATAGTATCCGGTACCATAATATCCGCACGTTGTATTTCACCTTTCATTGGGACACATTTCATCCATAAAGACCCTGCTGTATTATTTTGTATTTTATTATAATTATGTCATTCTGTTAGTGAATCAATAAATGAATAAATCCACTATTGTGAATGGTATTTTATAATTGTTCTACGGCTAGATCGAAACTCAATCAAACAAGAGATATACTGCATAGATTCACTTTGATTGAGTATACCGTATACGCTATTGCATCCAACAAACAAGAGAACGACGGCGAGGCACGTTTCCAATATACGAGTAGGCTAGCATCTATTTATTTTTGTCGCATCAAGATACAATCGATCGATTTTCTATCATTTATATGAAGTGTAGAACTAGGTTTATGTATTGTAAATTGTACATTCGTGGTGCGAATCAACCCATACCTAAAATAATCAGTCGTTTCACCCCACTCTAGAGGTAATCACCGCGGTATGAATTCAAAAACAGAACTTCGGTACTTCATACCGCGGTATGAAATATCTGTGGTATGAAACAGTGAACTACCCAAATTACCGTCATTTATAATAATAAGTGTTCAGCGGAATTTTTTTTTCAAAAAGGGTAGTTTGGTTGACTATATGAATGTACCATCGAGGAAATTGATTCCTAGGTAATTGACAGACTGACATCATTTAGTCGGATCATGTTACCCTTAATTAGGCGCATCAAAAAAGTCACACAAGTAGTCGCATGGGGTCTCCACTGACCCCAAATAAAAAAAAATGAAAATTAAGTTAAAGAAATTAATAAAACGAAGTATTAATTATGCGAATTGTTAGAATGCTTTATGATAATTAATCTTAATAAACAAAAACCTTCATTTGCTTCTATACAACTAAAAAAATCTATCAATTACTGCTCTGTCTCGAAATCTAATAAATATCACTATGGTTATGATCGAGATTGAAAAAATCTATTATTCACTTTGATGACCAGATTTTTTTTGCAGCACCGAAGGAAGTAGGTCCTGAGATAATACTGACAAACATATTTTCCTCATTTGTATGATTTGTTACGCACTTCTAGTCATCATCATCATCATCATCATCGTCACCATCCAGTGGTCAGGGATTATTTTAGGCATCTCTAGGCTCTTAAATCTTGTCTACCGATTCATGCCCATCACAAATCGGTGCATAGTTTTGAAGTTCGGAGGTTATAGGTTCGCAAAATCTCTATTGTCTTCAGAAACCTTCCAGCCGCCAGTGTATTTCATTATATTGGTCTATATTGAATTTTTTATAGAGCAATTATATAAAATAAGGTTGTCTATAGAATCACATACTCATATATTTATAAATCATTCTAAATGACTGGAAAACGATACAAAGTAAAATGTATGGCTTTTACCGGTATTGCTTCCATATTATTGCCTAATGGACGTCCTTCTCATAAAACTTTTGGACTAAAAGTACCACTGACACCTAACTCGTCTAAAGCGAGACAATTAGCAGAAATAGATATTTTTCTTATGGATGAAGCTCCGATGCTTCCAAAATATGGTTTACAGAGCATTGATCAACTTTTACGATCCATTGGAAAAGAAAGAAATTGAATTGCCACAGAATATCATTTCAAGCAACAACATTATTGATGAAGTGTTTGGTAACTACTTAGCCAATGAAAATTATGAGGGGATGAAAGATAGAGCAATACTCGCGCCTCTTAACAAATATGTTGAAAAAATTAATGATGATATAGTTGCTAAACTTCCCGGAGAGTACAAAACTTACTATAGCCATGACTCAATGAAAGATCAACCTGAAGGAGCAGTTGAATTTACAACAGAATTTATCAATAGTGTCAACATTTCAGACTTGCCACTACACGAACTAAAATTGAAAAAAAAATGCGTTAATAATGTTGTTGCGTAATTTAGACGTGTCAGAAGGACTATGCAATGGTGTGAGACTCATGGTCACAAGTCTGCGCAATCACATAATAAAGACAAAAATTGTTACTGGTGAACAATCCGACAAAGAAGTACATATACCAAGGATAACCTTACACTCATCAAAGGGACAATTATTGGGATGCACCATGCAACGTCACCAATTTCCCGTTAGATCTGCATTTGCCATGACTGTTCACAAATCCCAAGGGCAAACATTCGAATCTGTTGGGGTTGACTTAAAGTCAAGTCCGGTCTTCATGCATGGCATGTTATATGTGGCATTTTCTAGAGTTAAGCGACCAACTACGTTAAAAGTCAATCTTTCAAATGAAAATCCTCGACATACCCGCAATATAGTATGGAAAGAAGTATTGGATTAAAATCCGATTTCAAAATTAAAACTGTGATGACATAAATATTAAATAAACATATTGATTGATAAACTTTAAAAAATTAAGTATTTGCTTCTAATATAATATTAAACTAATTGCACTCATGATTTTTTTCTTTAATTAATAACCAGTTCATGTTGTTTTATTATTCTGTCGGTAAGATCGAAAAGTATTATTCATATTTCATAATTTTATTAATTATTAGTATGTAATTCGTACTTAAACCCAATTTGTTATTCCGTGACTCCCGGTTTACCTAGTTCCAATATAATAACGAAATGTAAAAAATATGAGATATAAAGCACAACATTTAAAAGACTTTAAACCATAAACATTTGGCTGTAATTAATTTACAAACTTACCTCCGACAAAAATCTAATTCATCGAAATATAAGTATTAACTAGGATAATTATACATTTTATTTGAATAAATTGTTAGTAAATCTATATTAAAATATCTTTAACCGAACAATTTTGTTTCTCAATGTTTATTTCCAACGATATTTTAAAAAAACATGAAAAATAGAGAAGATCCGCCCCTAGTAACTACAGTTTTATGCTAAGCTATAGTTTGTGCATTATAAGCTGATGTTATGGGTGACAGTTCTCATATTCTTTGCTACGGATTTTTTTAAAAGAAAACAAAAAAATAACAAAATGTAATAAATTATATTCCATCTACAAAAACAAATGTTTCCTATAACTGTAAATGAATAAAAATGAAAAGTTGCTAAATGCTAACTTATTAATATAAAATTATAAATATTAACAGTGAAAAAGGAGCATGAAATTATTGATACGAAAATATTTGAATAATGTCAGATGCATGAAACGGAACTTATGCCGATAGAGATTGACACTGTTGAATTGAAATCAAATCGATAAAAAGAGCGGTCATCTTAATCGCTGGCGCCACTCTGAAACGTCAGTACGAAATCGATAATTTCGATTGCAATTCCCTTACGAAGTAATTCGATATTTTTAAATTATCGATTAAATTTTTACGTAACTTCCCTACAATTGTCAATTATAATGTGTCACCCATATCATCTTAAAACGCACAAACTAGAAAATGAATCTTATTGCGATGCGTGTACGCTTGGTCTTTGGTTGTGTGCAAGGTTATCGTTTTGGATTGAGGTTGATCCCTGCCTTAAATATAATTTCCAAAAAACGCAATTTATAAAAATAAAAACTTTCCAAGTGCGAGAGTTGGACTCGCCCATGAAGGGTTCCGCAACAGCAATAAGTTTTATTTCTATGAAATTAAAAGGTTTTTGATTTATTTTTTAATGAAAGTTAAATTATGGTTTATCATTTATGACGTATAAAAAAACTACTTGCTAGATTTCGTTTAAATCAATTTTCCTTGGTAGTTTTTATAGTAATATACATCATATATTTTTTTTGGATTATCATGCCCCTACCTTAGAAATTAGAGGGGGCACACATTTTACCACTTTGGAAGAGTCTCTCTCGCAAACTGTTTAGGTTAGAAAAAAATGATATTACAAACCTCAATATGATTTTTGAAGACCTATCCATAAATACCCCACACGCATAGGTAAGTTGAATTTTTTTTTCTTTCAATTGTACCTATGGGGACCCCTAAAATTTTTAATAATTTTTCCATTTTTGTAACAAAATCTTAATGCGGTTCACAGACTACATCTACTTACCAAGTTTCAATAGTATAGATCTTATAGTTTCGGAGAAAAGTGGCTGTGACATACGAACGGACAGACAGACAGACAGACATGACGGATCTATTAGGGTTCCGTTTTTTTGCCATTTTGGCTACGGAACGCTAAAAAATCCGAGCGAAGCTCGGTCATCCAGGTACTAAATATAAAAATAAGTGGCAAATTTCGTTGTCCCTTTATAACTCAAGAACGGGCTCACCTATCCAAAAAAAAATTTCAGGGTTTTTTCGGACTATAACTTAGAGGCTTATGTGAAGTTTGCACAAAATCGGTCGAGTGGTTCTTCATTTAGCACATTTTTTGTGACAAATGAATTCAATAAATGGTTAGATTTTTTAGACGGGGAAATATTTTTTATTTTGTTGTATAGGGTATGATTGTGGATTGGTACCATGTTCATAAAAGTGGTGATCCGATAATGGGATCTAGGAGTAATCGAGGGAACTCCTTAAAATTTAAATGGAAACATATTATATTATGCCGATTTTGCTTTTGTATGAAGTATTCCAGGCATATGTTACCAAAAGTAAGATTTTGTGCCATGATATACCATGGTTCGAAGGCACTGAAAAGAACTCCGAACCCCTTATAGATACAAGTTTGGGAGTTGGGGCGCTGCTTTAAGAACTGCAGGGCAATCGCGCTAAATTTTATCAACTGAACCGCAAATGAAACTCGGACGTTGATCGACTTTCGGAACGATTCGGTATCGCGCTAACGTTTTGACAGCCAGTTGAGACGTTACTGAACCTCAGCCGAAACGCAAACGCTGTCAAAACAAAAAGTTGATACAATGCTACTTCTACTCGCACGTTTCTGAAACGTTTCTTAATTTCGAGTGTTAAATTGACGAAAATCGATGGAAAAATATAACTTAAGCTATAATCAATTTATAATTTAAGCTTATGTTTTACTTCAAAGCTGTAAAATAACACTACGGACTATTTTAGTTTGATAAAAAGTGAATTGAATTTTGACATTACTAATTACTTCTTTACGTAAATATTTTCTACTTTTGTCACAAGTCACAACTCACAAGTCACTATTCAACACATATATGGCATTTGAAAAATACATATTATAGTAAAACAATACTATGAATTCAACTACGTAAATTAAAACTCCAAGTAATAATCATTCACACTCATAAGTTCTACCAACACAACTTCATCCGTGTCATAACTCATATTCATCCATATGTAAATAAACAATTTGTCAATTGACCAATTAACACATCGGAAAAAATTTGTTCATATTTAAGCCAATCAAAACTAAATCAGAAGGGCGCTGATTGGTCCGATGCAATGTCTGTCTAAAGGTCAAACGTTGCGCTCCGTTCGAGTTCCATCTAAGGTTGAGTTCCGGTTGGAACGTTAGCACGATACTGAAATTTGTTCAGACGCAGCGGAACCGAACCGTAACTGAACCATAACCAAAGCAGATGTGAACCTGAATTGAAACGTTTAAAAATAACGCGATTGCCCTGCTGTAAGCATATGCTACTGTGCAAATTACATTCATCATCATAATCATCACAACCACATCAGGGTCACCAATGTCACGTGACTGTGTGCGCTACGTTCTAGAGTTAACGTTGAATTAATTGTTATGTTCAATATTAGTGAGTCACTTCGATGCGCTTCATTTCAGTTCAGTATAAATTGACGCTTAGTGTTGCGGTTTAACTAAGTGGTGGTAGTGAAGTCAGCTGAAATTATGAGTTTTCGTGTTATGAAGGTGTATCCTGGATCTAAAGTCACTAAGCAGATCACATAACTCTTAACAGAAAGCCTTATATAACTATTTTAAAAGAATGAAATTATTATTTTTTCATCTTGATTGTCCCATGTTTAAATAACAATCTTAATCATAAAGACGTATTGGTTCGATGGTTTTAAGAATTCTTAAGGGGGTGACAGACACGCGAGTAAGTACGCGGACTTATGGCTCGACGATCTTAATCGCCTGTGTGTCAGCATAGAGCCGCGAGCCGCGAGCCGCGCGCCGTGAGCCGCGAGCCTGGGGGTTATCATGCCCCCAGGCTCGCGTCTCGCGGCGCGTGTGAGCGATTCTCGTGTGTCACCGACGCGAGCCGAGTAAGTTCGCGAACTTAAAACCCGCGTACTTTAAGTTCGTACGTGTGTCACCCCCTTTATCCAACAACCAAAATTGCATACATGTCACAGATTCGGGGCCAGATCTATTATCATCAATTGGTTCGTTATTGCCGTAACCCGACGCTGATCATCAATTTTTGAAAATTTATGTTATTGATGATGAAAATCGTGAATTGGATCAACGTTGTGCAATTATTTCTAATACAAGACGAGAAACTATACATGAGCTACAATGGTTTTTCCATCAGCATAAATGCCATGCCACATGATGCGGTGCGGCGGCGGCGCGGCGCCTGACCAGTGCCGCTCCGGTTTCCTACATATAAAAATGTATGGTATGGCATACCGCATACGGCGCCGTCCGGTGCGCTCCGAGTTCTGACGCTCCGACACCGGAATCGAGACGAGGCGGAGAGGGATGTATGTATTGGTGGAGCTCGAGTCCTTCGCTGCTACAGTACTGCAAAACGTTGTGGCGCCGAACTCACCATGTGGCCGATAGTCCGGCGAGATGGCCTCCGGTGCGGCGCCGCACCGCGTCGTATGGCATGGCTGTCACGCATTAGTTCAATTTTTTTAAATAATTTAAAACAATTGAACTAATTATTACTCTCGATCGTATGTCGTCAGCTGATAATCACAATTAATTTTTGTGGTGTGAAGTTGGAAGAATCATGTTTTTCACATGGCCAATTTTATGTTGCCTGTTCCAGAGTGGATACCCCCAGCCGTTTGGCTCCCACTACCCACACTGGAACGCAAGTGGAACGTAAGTGGAAGTGGAAAGTAACTCGCACTCAAAATGGAAAAATAAAAAATATTGTTTATCCAAATGTTTTGGATTAAGTTTTTAAATAGCTAGCAATTAGTAATAATACATATTTTTAAGAAATGGATCGATGTTCTAACTGATTTTTGTATTATTTCATTAGATCACTATTATACATTATTTCACTTTATACGTAGCGAATCACGTACCGGGCCGCTAGTATGTCATATCGGCGGGCGCGCGTCGTACTAATGCGTTACTAAGCATTGTGAACTACATTGTGAAACATGTTGAAAGTGACAGTCTCGTCCAACTCGCGTATATTCGCCCGATTATTTGAAGTCGAGGTATTCCTCAGTTCTGTCTACTCTGTCATAACTTTTCAGTGCTTCAAACAGCTTCCCCTTACCTTATACAGGGTGCAATTAAACCTTCCGGCCAAATTTTAATATAAGTATTTTTTATCCTTGATAAAAAAATACACGTATTTTTTCTTTTATAATCACTCAGTACTAAAATGTTGAGAAATAGCTTCCGAAAGTTACCCTAAAAAACATCACAATTAATGGACACGAAGCGTCGCCCGCGCGTTTGTCAGTAACTTCGGCTACTAAATTTTTTAACATTTGTTCAAATTATTTTCAAAGCCAATATCACAATTTTATGCTAAGCATTAATGAAAATATATGGAAAACACGCAAGTCCAATATGCTGTGATTTATATGGGGTCGTAATTAAAATTTAGCCGATACAGCAGTCGCACATGTTCCCGGGGTTGTAATATTTCCCGGGATAGCGTGACGCTGATCGCAGCCAAATTAACCTGCCTACGATTTATGGTGATAAATAATAATTACAGTGAGCGCCTGTTTACACCCAACTACGTCAGAAGGATTATGTTATTGGAGACTTTATGTAATGTCGAGCCCCGGACCAAAGCTGTTGACATCAATAGAATATCTGTCGGGTGAACCGACTTCTACACGGTCTATTTTTCACCGAACCCGACAAAGGTCACCTTGGTCAGGTGTTTTTTCCCAACCGTGTGGAAAGCCTTTTAACTTTTTATATACTTGACAGTTTCAGTCAAAAACTCGGATTTTCAGCTTACAACGATGTAATAATATGATGAAATTTTGCAGGCTGCTGCACGTTAAAATTTTTTAGAATTTCGCATATTTTTTTTATGAAATAAGGGGGCAAACGAGCAAACGTGTCACCTGATGGAAAGCAACTTCCGTCGCCCATGGACACTCGCAGCATCAGAAGAGCTGCAGGTGCGTTGCCGGCCTTTTAAAAGGGAATAGGGTAATAGGGGAGGGTAGGGATAGGAAGGGAAGGGAATAGGGTAGGGGATTGGGCCTTTGAGCGGTGTGAGGCAAGACTAAATTGTGAGTCTATTTTAGAAAGACAGAAGGCAAGCAATAGTTATAACTGCATAGCACTCAGCTGTTTAAACATTCAATAATAAATAATTGAAACATAAAACTAATGTCTATTGTGTAGGTAAAGTGCTATCGGAACATTATTGCCTACGTGACGGGAATCGTTTACAAATTGACTTACAGCGCGGCAGCGGTATGCTTGCGGGCTGCACTCGGAAAACTTGTTTCATAGCTTTTTATGCTATTTTGGAGTACAGAAGTATATTGCTATTTGCTAACAAGTTACCCTATGATTAAAACGAGTAGTTGAGTCTTTCGTCCCGTAAATGTTCGTCCCAGTGGAACGAATTACTAGAAATTAATTTTTATTTATTAAAATGACGCGTTGTTATATTTACATTTGTTGTATTTACATTTATGGGATGAAAGACTCAACTTCTCATTAAAACTCTCTCTTATGCCTACTTAAATTAGTTTTGTATTTGTTTATAATTATTGTTCAATCTAACCTAAATTCTAATCGATAGGTAGGTTGGCTCTTTCTAATAATAATTAATTCAAAGCTTCGCCATTCGAACGCATTTACACATTTAAAAGTAGAGTGTAAAAGAGATAGAATAAATTACTTAGAGTCAAAGTAATATCAAATTATTAAAATATTTTATTATTTTGTCCCTACATTATAGTATTTTATATAAGACACGAAATAAAAAAAAAAAACACAATAGTTCTTAACCGTACTTAAATGGAAACGTTTTATAAAAAAACTTATGTTATCATTTATTTTGGTCCTTTTTGCTATAAAATTCTGAAAAATATGAAAACGGTCATCCAACTAGGGCAAAAGAATAAAAGCTTTTGAGCAATATAATCAAGTTAAATCGTTCGTGTAATATGACAAAGGATCCAAGTGTTATAAATAGTTCCCACAATACGTATCTAAGACCAACCTATACAACCAATTTGAAGTAAAACCCTTTTATAACTGAGACTTCGTCCAGAAAGCTCGTATTAGGCTGGAATCAGGGCTTGTACCATGAAACTGTTTAGAAACTCAAACAATCGGACGAGAATGCCGCGTCCTACTCTAACAACGTCATTTCACGTTTGTTAGAGCAGGACGCGGCACTCTCGTCCGATTGTTTGAGTCTCAAAACAGTTTCATGGTACAAGGCCTGGATTTATATGCGTCCGCGCGAACGAGCGGTTTGGCCGCTACACCGCAAAATCACAATCGATAATAATATATTGTAATGATTTATTTAAATCGCTACCGTTGCCGTACTAAATCTGCGAAAAAAGTGATTATATTTAAGGCGACGCCTTGATAATTTGGCTGTAGCGATATCGATTTTTCTCAAAAATGACTAAAGCTAAGAAAATTAAAGTTCATTGTCAGTATTCATCATGTCTTTGTGTTTTAATTACCCATAGGTTGAGTCATGACACGATTGGTCAACTTTTATAACACAGAATAATCAATCAAAAAGACCTCAAAAAGGGATTCTAATTTTGCCAACAGAAGAGAGTGATTTAAGCTTCCAAAATTTGTACATAGATTGGTTCAAGCGTACACTTTAATCTGCCCATAGCTTATATGAAATATATTTATGGTTTTTAAATTACGCGACAAAAACCATATTGTCGCTTACGCCCTTCCCATTTCTTGCTGTACCATTGCTTGTTTTTTAGAAAACAAGCAATCTAAAACATATCCAACACGGTTTTTTACTTTAACGCGGCGTCACCTTAATAAGTGTTACCCGCGTAAACCTAATAAATTTTCAATAGATTAAATGGGGATTTAAATTTGAGGGGTCAAAAACCCTCAGAAGTTAGGCAAAACGTAAAAATCAGTAAGGTTATAGCACAAAGTATAAAGCACAAAGCTTATTCGATTTAAATTCTTGAACAAACAGTATAAAATCGGATAGATCAATGAAACTAATTTTAAATCAATGGTCTCAGTGAGGGCTCTCATGAATATTAACGACCGCAACTTTGAGTTGGACAACTTTTCGATAAACAGAATCCTTTGACCAGACGAAACAGTATAATTCAATCAGACCCACTATTGATGAAATGTATAAATACGCCGACTTGTGAAGTTGGCCGTCACTTGACTTCGTACTTACCTAATCCATCCATACTTTATGATTACAGATATTCTAATACAAATCCATAGTACTAATATTATAAATGCGAAAGTGTATCTGTCTGTCTGCTACGTTTTATCTCCTCACGCTTAAACTTTTAATGAAATTTGGTATGTGTGAAGAAATCTTTAATCTCGCAAGCGCACGAACTCATGAATTTAAAATCAAAAGAAACATCACGATGATCTAAAAAAATATTATCATAAAAATGAAAAACAAAATTATTAAGCTTTCAGGATTAAATAGGTAGTCACAGGGCTTTTACAAATTATACATCAAAGGTAAAATAAGGTAAAAAGCAGAGTGCACTCGCGCGCGTGCAACGTCAATGGGTTCGAATCACGAAGCAAATACAAAGGTTTTTGATGCAGGTAGGGTTGTCACAAAACATCCATACTTCCATACTAATAATAATTATTATAAATGCGAAAGTGTGTTTGTCTGTATGTGTATCTGTCCTTTACTTTTGACGCCCAAACCGCTGAACCGATTTTACTGATAGGTATGGGGATACTTTAAGTCCCGGGAAAGGACGTACGATACGTTTTGCCCGAAGAATGTAAGGTTCCCGTGCAATAAACGAATTTTGGCGCAATCGAGTTGCGGGCGTCATGTAGCTTAGGTGAAAAATTCGTCATTTTACACGTTACGTCATGTTACAAAAAAGAAAACCTTGACATTCAACAGCTATAGTCGGGACATTTTAATAGGCCACATTTGACATTTCATCAAAATTGTACCAGGTAACCTTATAGCGACGTACATAAAAAATAAATATTTTCGTTTTGTTATAACTGCACAATTGACTAACTTTTTTCAATGACGATTACATATTTATTGTAAATATGACCGATACGAATTATTTAACGATTTGCTTTTACTGATAAACAATTCTAAACGTAATAAACAAATTCTGATCTTAATAATTGCACGTCGTTACAATGTTACGTTAGCTGACCTTTCTTCTTTTTAAACTCTAGGGAAGTTACCCTAAAAATCGGAAGCGAATAAATAGTATCGATGCATTAATTGCTTGTAACGAAATATCCCCATAAATTAATAACCACGTTGTGAAAAGTAACACATATTTATGTGATATGAATAATGATAATACTACATTTAACAGTTTTTATAATTTAAGCGAATAAATGCATTTTTTTTTTGTAAATCATGTACTTTTCTTGTTTTGCTCCTTGAATTTGCAAAAGAAAAAGTAATAATGGGACAGGAGTTTGTTGAAAACGTATAAAATTCAAATATTCAAATATTTATATTTCAAGTCCGTATCGATTTATTCGTTTTGGTCGATGTTTTTACGCAGCTCACCTCACTATGGAGATTAATCTGACAGATGTCAAATGTGGCCTATTAAAATGCCCCGACTGTAAACAGTAGTAATGTTCATAGTTTCCCTTGGTATTACCAGGCTTCTTTGTCATCCAAAATTGTACTAAACCAACGCCGACTGTGACAGATAATATTTTATTTTGGCCCAACATCTAGGCACTCATATATTGCGTATATTATATCATAATATTTCGAATATGTCTTACTTTATCTGATAGCCTGGCAACCCTAGATGCAGAAGTAAGATTGCACGAGTAGTGAGAACATCTCAGATCAAAAACTCTTTTGATATTCGAAACTCAAAAGTGTTACAGTATTGTATAAGTAAACACGTACCTAAAATTAGATACTTTAATAAATCAAGATTCTACTTAGGAATCTAAGAGATTTTTTTTTTAAATTATTGTTTGCTATTCTTCTGTGTATTTTATAACGGTGGTGTTTTTTTGTTTCGTTAAATTGAATAAATGATTCCTATTCTTATTCTTATATTCTTATTCTTAGTTCTTTAAAAGTCTCTTTTCTAACCTAGATTAATTGATGTACACTGTATGAATCATATTTAAAACTGTATTAATATTTATTATTATAATGAAAAGATACAAAAATATTATAATAAATCTATCGTTTATTAAAATTCTGAATGTTGCCAACACCTTAAGCACAAAAAATTGTTAGGACTTCAAAATGTTTAAAACACCATTCGTTTATGCCTTACTCATGCTTGAGTAAATGAGTTTTTTTAATGAAGCAGTGGTTTTTAATGCGATTCATTGAAACTCAGTAATTAAAACTTCACTATTGAAAAATAAGTTCTATGATCTAAGTCGCACTGTTTTAATTATTTTGTCTAAGTATTTTTGCTCTACTTAGTTTACCTTCGTTGTTTCTCCTAAAAGCCATTAAGAGTCCGTATACGAAATTTTGCCGATGAATACGAAATTGCAAAGGTTCGCTACAGAAATATTATTAGGTTTTTTCCCCTTATTAGACTTAAAAAATTATATATTAAGTATTAGATTAAAAATATATTTAAGCGCGGATAGCCGACTCGAACCTTGCGGCGATTAATATAATGTGAGATTTAGGTTGTTTTGAACCGTGTTTTTTGTCACAATTTGTTTTTTTTTTTATTTTTTATTTTTTGTCGAATTGGATAGAATTTTATCTTATATTATTTATGTCGTTTTCTTTTTATGAATTACAGCTCCAAGTTGCCGAAATTAACAGCAATTCTTTGCCCATTTTCTCTAAAATTTTGCCGAGTTACATATTTTTTTACTCAACTATTTCATATTAAAGTGGTAAAAAGTAATTCCAACATTTTATAGACGACTTTCTCAATAGTACATTGTATTTTTTTCATGCCGTTAAGACGTCAATACAATCCATAAACAGGTGATATTCTAAACCTTTTACAGCAAAAATCTCATCAAATACTCAAACCCGCGACGGGTTTGAGTTGGATTATTTAGAAATACTTAAAAAAAAAACATAAAATCTAGCTCTAACATTAGATTATAATTGAAATGATCACGTCTGTTAAAACAGCGAAATCGGCAAATTTCGTATACGGACCCTTAATAAGATTTGTAAATTAATTCAATACAACAAGTCTCAGTTTAACCAATATCTACCTACTTTTAAAAAGTTCCCTTTAATACTTGCTTGTCTTCCATATTCGTGGAAATTTAGGCAAGATTTAAATCACTTTCCCTCCTAGGGAAGTGATTCAAAGTTAAACGGGTCAGCTAGTATATTGATAAAAGATAGGTGAAGATAAAGTTTATACTGATTCCACTAAAATATTTAGGGTTATTCATTTCTTATGCGCTGTATATCGGATCAACATTTATTCGGTACCAGCCAGTGGAGTTACGTCGTAAAGTACCAAAAGCGAAGAATACGATAACATACAGCAGTGATCTGATAAGTTTTATACACTGCTTTTATAATCTGAAACCATCAAGCCTTTCTAACTCAAAAAGATAGGTCAAAGAGACTATACTGTTATCATGAAAACCGATTATCGCTTAGCCCTTACTTATCTACTAAAAACAGATTCCAACGACAAAATGCTAAGGGCATTATGTTACATAATAATATAATCGTAAGTACCTAGATAGAAACGAGAAGCGTTCTGACAGCGTCAGAATGCCTTCTGTGTGACATTAAGGGTCTAAACACACTAGGCTGAATTACGCCGGCGTAATTCAGCCTAGTGTGTTTAAACACTAAGTGACAACATAAAGAACGCAGAACTGGCCGCGTGGACGCCAAAATATCATAGGTGGACGCCCTGTGACAGGTCTCTAAGCGTGCTTACAGACGAACGGCACGTTTCGGCGGCACGCGTCGGCGGCAGTCGACGGCAGACGACGGCACGTGTCGGCGGCAGTCGACGACAGTCGGCGGCACGTGTCGGCGGCAGTCAGTCAGTCAGACAGTTTACCACGCTTGCAGTTGTGACGTAGCACGTAAAGGTAAGCGTCTACATATCGGTATAGTACGCAGCGGACGTTTCGCATCAAACGAATATTTTTTTACAGTACGTCCACTGTATTGGCAGCATACGGACTACCGACTATCCACTATTTTTATCTTCAAATTAGTGCAAACAAAGTTCCTAAGTCAAAATTTCTGCTTTCGACTATTCCATCCACACCTCTCTTTTGAGCATTCATTCACTAGGCTAGTCGGTAATCCGTACGTTGCCGATTCAGCGGACGTACTGAGCAAAAATTATCCGTTTGATGCGAGAAGTCCGTTGCGTATGATACCAACTCATGGCCGCTTACCTTTCGGCGGTACGTCACAACTGGGGGCCTACCACCACCTCTACTAAGCGACACCGTTTGACAGATAAGCAATAATTACTTTAACGTCAAGCTAGCGATCTTAAAAAAGCTGATATGTCACAGCGGATTTAATAATGTTTTCTATTTTTTTACTGTTTTTTAGTAAAATTATATTTAAAAAGTGAGTACGGTAATGTTATTGTAATCTTACAAAAAGTATTCTGGAAACATGATAGTTTTAGAAAAGGTCGTGGTAGGTCCCCTGCAAGCGTCATAAACTGTCAACGGCTGCCGTCGACTGCCGCCGACACGTGCCGCTGACACGTGCCGTTCGTCTGTAAGAAGCTTTGACCCATCAAGCACCATAAGGACACCGGTGGCCGCGACAACAATAGAATAACAATAGATTTCCAAGAATCCGCGATCGAAGGATGGTAAACTGTCGACTTTATAGTATCGAGTGCTTATGCCAATTTCATACATTTTTGATCGGCGATTCTTAGATACTCAAGCGATAAACAAAACCTGTTGGCTAGAGGCACTGATCTACTGATATATTTGGCTTGTTGTACTACTATGTCCATCAAAATAAGTTGTATAGTACTTGTGAGAAATTTAAAAAAAACACCTAGCAAACAGCTTCACAGACTCGTACTAAAAATAGAAGGATCTATTCGTCTATTATATTTATTTATAAGAAACAAAAGAGCGAACGGACTTGTATTAAAATTGTTACGTGGGTAGACAGCTTTTGCTTACAATACCGCCCGGGTAAATACATCCTGTTGTATCGCCTGCAAAAACATATATTTTAAGATAAAAATAGTCTATGTATTGACTATTGATATAGCGCTTTATTTATTTTATTTTTTATCGCGGGATATCGCGGGAATCATTCTGTAACAAAAAACCTAACACTCCAACTGCTACTGTTTTTTAGTAAAATTATATTTAAAAAGTGAGTACGGTAATGTTATTGTAATCTTACAACAAAGTGTTCTGGAAACATGATCGTAATAGGAAAGGTCGTGGTAGGCCCCCTGCAAGCGTCATAAATTGTCAACGGCTGCCATCGACTGCCGTCGACTGCCGCCGACTGCCGCCGACACGTGCTGTCATCTGCCGTCGACTGCCGCCGACTGCCGTCGACTGCCGCCGACACGTGCCGCCGACACGTGGCGTTCGTCTGTAAGAAGCCTAAGGTGGGGCATTTCAACGCTGTTCAACGGGCGACCTGAACTACACCGCTACGCTACAACGCACCGCTAGGCTATTCACAAGTTTTCAAATGAAAGACGAATTAAGTAATAATATTATGTTTTAATGTCGAAACTAAAACTTAGCGGGTTCTTTGTAATATAGATAACAAGATGGCTCGTCTCGGCGGGGGCACTACCGTGCCCCCAGATGACATTCGCAACTCTAATGCGCCAAAATTTGCTTATCGCGAGGTGACCGTTTTTTCTACTAAATTTCATGAAGTTTACTAATAAGAAGTTGTATTAGTAAAACGTAAGCAAACCTTCAAGAAGAAAGTAAATTATTCGCTCTTAAAAGGCCGACAACGCAGCTCTTCCGATGTTGCGAGTGTTCATGACGGGCCACGGTAGTTGCTTTCCATCAAGTTTGCTCGTTTGCCCCTTCTTTACTATTAAAAAAAAAAAAAAATACCCGACTTCGCTGTATTCTCAACTCTACCTTAAAATTTAAAGTGATACTTCAGAGCAAAGTTTATCTGGCAGAGAGATGAATAAATAAAGCTGAAAGTTCCAGTCCATTTGTACCGACTAACTATTGAAGTTGCATCAATTATAAATGTGATAGACAGTCTGTTTCCTCTTAAATCGATGGTTATTAAGAAGGGTATTTTGTGTTATATTTTAATTTATCTGATAGGAGGTACATCAAAGAAATTGATTCATATTATGCAGTGTAGAAGAATACACTACAGACAAGGTGAACGATGTTTTGGTCAAGTCATGTCAGACTTAGCATAATATCTAACTCTAGATAATGACTATTCAATCAATCAATCAAAATAATTTTATTTGCTTAGGAATAATATGGTACAAGGTGTTAGCTTTTTCATTTTCCACATAATCATATTCTGCTACAATGAGTGTGCAAATATTACTTCAAAGTATTATACTAAGATTTATTGATATGACATAATAATATCCTCGCGGGCCAAACTATTTAGTTAATATTTTTTAGTCACATAGCAAATTTAAATATCTTTTAAAGTATAATATCAAATAACTGTTGAACTTGAAGTACAAAAAAATATACGAGTTAACTTTACATAATCTATTTTATAAACGTTGCAAAACGGTTTATAATACAACAACTCGTTTGTTAATAAAATTGCTGCTTTAAACTCGGTCGCGTGTGTGAGTTACCGTTATATAAAATCACCATAAAATTATTACGGAATTGATCGCGGAGGAGCTAAACGCACTTATTACCCCAGCCACTTGCTATGTAAATAGGGCTCATAACTTCATTTAAGGGTTGATGAAAATTTATAGGGCAGCCCGCCCTCCGAACAAATTACACCCCCGACTCTCTTACTATTTATAGTTCATAAACTTTATAATACTCTGGTGTTGAAACTTAGGAAGGAGGTTTTATTCCGTGAGGAGGCGTGACATTGTAGTAAGAAAGAGCGCGTGAGTTTGCTCACGCTACATTCGTGTTCTAAGAAGTTATTTATTTCCTTATTTTACATGTAAAGGAAATGTGAATAATAAATAATGTTTTTAACAATACAAACACTAGTTCATTAAAAGGCTGAAAATATTATTCCTTACTACGGTGGTGTGGTAATTTACAATTAAAATATGGAGTAACTATTTTTACATCTGCCATCAAGTATTTTGGACTTTAACTTATAAGAGAATGAGTGTACAAAAAGTTTTAATTAACTCACTATTATAGCGTCTTTAAAGAACACAATATCTTTTATTTCTTATTTCATTTATTATCATAATTCATAAGTATTTGAGTCTAAAACCTAGGATACCAATCTGGTCATTTGGTCGGCTTATGTCAATTCAATGTTAGCTGTGATCGGTCTGATGGGTTTGACTTAACGAGACCAAATTACTTAGGTCCGCCAGCAGCCTAGAAATCAAGTTCTCTGATAGTACGTTCATTGCATCATAACACGTGTTCCATGTGAACACGTGAACGTGAACAAAGTGTGTACATAGCACATGTTGGACGTCGGTACACGTCGGGTAGGATGTTTGTATACCACGTGACTACACTGAGGCTAACCGGCACACAACTCATACAAGTCAATCGATTAAACATTCAAGAGACCTTCTGGTTCAGACGTTTAAACAATCCCTGCTTATGGTATCCAGTCAAAGATTAAATAACTTTAGACGCACTGTATAATATTGTTTATATTTCGGTAATAATATTATCATTTAAGTAAGTTTTTAAGAAAAATAATTATTGTTTACTACATGCTTCTCGACTTCAGGATTGTGCGCGAAGAAATTAATCACCAATATTTTCAATTACAAAATTGCAGATTAATGAGTTACTGGCCGTTGACCTCCCAATCAGATTTCGTAGCGGAACTTACATATTCGAACTCTCGTGCTGCAGTTTCGGAGTAAGATTCAAGATTGCATTCACATAATAGTATATGTATGTATCATCGACAATATTACATCAATAATAAAAAAACCGTAAGTATACTTCTCGAACTTTTGTAAAGCGGAAGTAAAGGAGTTGTGATAGAATAACCAGAGACCAGGAATAACTCAAGTATTCAGTCCAGGAAAGTTTTCGGACAAGATACGTCACTGTAACGAGCATTAACTATTTATTACAATTACTAACTTCAGGGATCCGTATCCTAAGGGCGAAACCGAGCTCTTACTTACAAGGGTCAATTCAGACCGCAGCGCCACGAGGCGAGGCGAGGCGCGACGCGTCATAAATTTGTATGAATTTGACAGATTTCAATTGCGTGAGACGTCTTGCGAATCTGTCAAATCCATATAAATTTAGAAATGCATCTACGCGTCGCGTTGTGGTTTTTATCAACCCTAATATTCCACTTCATTCAAATCATATTTTGATATTCAATTATAATGATTATTATTGCATGGTGAGGTCAATATTAGATTTCACTATATCGACAATGGTTAAAATGACGCCATATAACGATAAGTGTAATCGCTTAATTTTGGCCGGTTTTAATTTTTATTAATGACAATAATTGATAAGTTAAAAAAATTATTTATTGCTTGACATGTTATAGAAAATATGTAGTTGTATTGAGCAGGAGTTCTTCGATAGATTTTAAAATAAAAAGAGGCGCTTAGATATTACAGCATAAGCTATATGCCCTGATAAGACTGATTAATTCGTAAACGTCTTGTTACTTATTAATATAATTACCACTTATTTCTCAGTTCCACCATTTTATAGATTTTTGTGTTCCTTTTAGTGCCAAGGACTGATTAATTGCATAATGTAAGTGCTTAGTATTCCTAATGCACTTAAAAATGGTATTTTTTTAAATATACTACTAGGTATTTACAGTTTTAAGCATTATTTTAAAATAACGATGTTAACGTCCTCAGATAAGATAATAATTGTTAGTTTTTTATGCAAAAATGCACATTTTTTAATAAATTTTTAGCTTAGGAACGAGATTCAAATGAAAAACGCATCCTATTTGATTATTTAAAATAATATTTTCATAATTAAATTATTATACTGTTCCATTTGTATGCACTACTTCTTTTATGTCCCAGAACACAAAACTAACTAAAGTGTAGTAATGCACCTTTTTTACTGCGTTTTAATATGTAATTCTCTTTTTTTTCTGTGCAGTAAAGGGGCCCCAAAAATATTAATGCCTGTAAAAAATTATTAATGGGGTTTTCAGGGCATTCATTACGTCTAGGGTTAAGTTTACGTTATTCCCTTTGAGATAAAGTCGACAAAGAACAAAACAAATACATTTTAATACATTTTTTTACGTTTTTAAACTTTAAATGCATTTTTCTCCGAACCACGATTTTGCACTTACTGCGTTTTAGTGTCTGCACGGCAGAATTGATAACGAGAAAAATTTATACAAAAGCAAGGATTCAGATACATCGACTGTCCGACAGGCTCTTATACAAGCGCCACAAACCGAAAAACATTTTCTTTTACAATCTTTAACTTCTATAGTAACCTACATTCGTAGAAAAACCTAACCTCCATGAATTCGCAATCCAGTAATACAATGCTCGATTGACAAGTAGCAATGAAAAATGTAAGTTTTCCGTGACCGGATTGAGTTACAGGGTTTAGTATGTGAGAATATCTCATATTTTCGCTTCATTGTCACTTTCTTTCCAAATCGGTTGAGCGGTTTGTGCGTAAAGAATAACAGACACTTTCGCATTTATAATATTAACCCATCAAGCCCCGTACGAGCAACGGTGATCGCAACAACAATAGAATACAATAGCATTTCCAAGAATCCCCGTTCGAAGAATTAAGGGCAAACTGTTGAACGTAATCTGCTGATGCATCACACAGGTTAAGAAAAGCTGTTAAATGTATATGGAAATAACCGCCATTTGGTTTTCGCCAAATGGACAGTTTTTCCCAGATTTATCGTAGGAGCAACAAAGCTTTATTGCCAGGAAAGAAAGGATTCGGAGAATCTTTAGTTCATTATCAGTGGTAACAAAGTCGAACCCGACGCTACAGTTGCGAGAATGCAATCAAAGTCCTTCTAAGTTTCCTTCAGCTCATTGCCAGACCAATTTTTCATTATCGAAACTCCCAACTCGTTAGAAATGTGCGCGATCTGTTTGATCGCTAAATTGCGAAGTCCGGGGGAGATTCATAAAGTACACACTAACTCCAAGGAAATGGTTTTTAATATTTGAGCAATCATTAAATTCTATTGAAATACAAAATTTGAATTCTAATTTAAAATGTTTGTCTTAAAACAAAAATTACTAAAAACTCTGGGCCTCAGTTTAGTATTGTCTTGAGAAAAATGGCGAAAACGCCAATGGGCGGGCAAGAATACGTCATTTACCGGGACCGCCGATGGGCGGGCTGCATAGTATGGTATGGCGCCACCTGGGCAACATCGTTACTTTTCGGAAAGGCAGTGAATGAGTCAGACTTGTTAAGTAACAGTATAACATTTTAACTAAGAACTAATTTGAACAAGGCTTAGTACCTACATAACTCAAATAAAAATCTTCATTTGAAAGAAAGCTTTGCTAATATCTACAGTTCTAAATACCTACGTACCCAAAACGCCATCAAATGTTTCCGATTAGCTTCCTGATCAATCGAAAGCAGGAACTAATATTTCCAGTCATAGCATCGAACTTAAATCCCGATAATTGTTGAAAGCGGCCAGACTATGCACAAACAATGATTTCCAGCGCGTCTGAGTCGTTATTAAACATGCAAAGCAGTTTTAGAGGCTTCAGTTGAGGCTCCATTGCCAATTATAGTCGTGGTCGGGAAAAGACAATGCAAATTTTATTACCTGCCTTTGAATGCAGTAAATGTGATCATTGATCATACTTTAGTATTCTCTTTGCAGTTTAGAAGACGACACTGTAAGTGACACACTCAGAGATAATAATTAATTATGTTTAATTTCAATTTAATCCTTCAAGTCCCATAAGAGTACCGGTGATCGCGACAACAATGGAATACAATAGCATTTCCAAGAATCCGCGATCGATGGCTTAATATATATATTTTTTATATGTAGTAGAAATCGACGGTGTCGAAAGATGGTTCACATTATACTTTATTACAATTACATGCTAGAGGGGCGAGGATCAGATCAGAAGCCGCAAACTCCCTTCTCTAGCTAATAAATAATATTCCAGCCACCGTCGGCTCTTTGATGTTAAGCCACTTCAAGAGTGCGCCCTCGCCCCGATCATTAGATGCTGTAGGGGACAGATGAGTGCAAATTAAAATTTTTGAATAATCAATAATATCCCTGTCTTATGCAGTCAGTTTTTTTAATATAGAACTTTTTAAAAATGCAGATTACTTTTTTTCAAACCGAGCTTGCAACTATTATATTATAATATTTTGAATATTATTTTTATTACATTGATTTTAAATAGGGTCGAAAGATATAATAATAAATAATATATATGGACGCTTCACACCACGTCAGTCTGGCCCAGTGCTAAGTACCCGAAGGACTTGTGTTACACGTACCAGACAACGGAAATCTATACCAATATATTTAAGACTTTTATTATATGATACACATATTTAATACACATCCATGACTCAGGAACTTTTGAAACTTTTTGTTCCGTCGGCGGGATTCGAACCCGCGACCCCCGGCGCGACCACTGAGCCACAGAGGTCAGTGGTGAGCCACAGAAAGATATAATATGCTTTGATAATTATTCACATCGATACATAATATTATACCAATTTCTTTTTATATTTTTAGAAATGGTTCCTTGGAAAGTGGTTAAATAAAAGGGGTTTCACTCCTCTTTATCTTCAAGTTGATGTATTAACCCCAGTCTTTGTTCAATGTCGTTTTAAATTCCCAGCCCCTTTATGCTGGAAATGGAGAAACACAAACCACTGTAGTTTATGTGAACCTAATGGGCCATAGTTAAACCGCGATCTCTTGAAAATGTATCCTATTTGTATAACTATTAGGTTGTTTTTAGAGTTGTTATTATTTCAATTGTTCGAATAACTAAAATTATGTGTGTGTGTGTACAGAGAGTAACGCCAAATAATTAGGCGTTACTCTGCGTTATCTATAGATAAAGATTATTATAATAATTATTATTAATTATTAAACATTCAAAATTAAATCTAGTATATTTTTCCAAAACAGGCAGGCAGGCAAGCAGGCAGACAAACACAGACGGACAGAAATACCACAAACACAGTAAGCAAGAGTAATATTAGTAAGTAGTTCAATTCACATTCAACCACGTAACCACCGCTAAACGCAGCTTTAACTTACCACGAGGAGTTTAAACTTCGTACGGGAAACTGCGACCGTAACGTCCGAATTTGTTGCCAAACAAACTTACGGTTTGAAATCCAATACAAACGGAGTGCTCGTGTATTTTCTTGTTTCCTGTAATATCACGGAACGGAAATCTATTCTGAAAGTTGCCATACGAAAAAAATCAAACCAGTGACATTACGTTATTGTATCGAATAACGTTTGTGATCTAACTACGTTAAAATAATAATTAAATGATTATTATTTTAAAATGATCGGCCAAGTGCGAGTTGGACTCGCGCACGAAGGGTTCCGTACCGTTATATAGAGCCAAAATAGGCCAAAAATTCTGTTTTTTGTATGGGAGCCCCCTCAAATTTTATTTTATTTTAATATTATCATTAATTGGATGCTGTTAAGCGTTCGTGTTCCATCCCACATCGGACTAGTTTTGAGTAATCGGCGTTTTAAGTTTTTTTGGAATAATCTTTATTTTCTGCTTATTTTAAGCAAAAAAATGATATTGTGCGGTATCTTTTTTTTTGTTGAAATGCGTAGATTATGATTATGAAAAAACATTTTAATTTTACACTCAGTTTTAAGAGAAAACGTATAAAAATTGTTAATGCAATATTGCAATAGAGCTTATTACATATAGCATTAATGTCCTTTGTGATATTTCACATAAATGCAATATTCTGATTTGTTCTTTCAATACAAATTTAAGTGCATATTTTAACAAAATGTTATAAAATTACCTCGTCACGCCCAAACCGCTAAACCGATTCTTCTGAAATTTGATATGGAGATACTTTTAGTACTGGGAAAGGACATAGGGTCCTTTTTATTCCGAAAAAATGTACGGTTCCCAGGCATCAAGCAAGATTTCTGCTTATACCGGTACGTAGATTTCGACGAAAGGCCATAGGATACTTTCCATATGGGAAAAAGGTACGGTACCCGTATGATAAACAAAAATGATTTGCGCCTAAACCACTGAACCGATTTTGATGAAAATTGGTGTGCACATACTTTGACTCTCGTGAGAGGACATAAGATTATTATTGTCCTGAAAAATGTACGGTTACTGCGTTATAAAATTTTCTATTTTGCGCCTAAGCCGCTGAACAGATTTTGATGAAACTTAGTATGGAGATACTTTGAGTCCCAGAAAAGGCCATAGGATCCTTTTTATTGCGGAAAAATGTACGGTTACGGTACTGTACGATTTTAATGATATTTGGTATGCAGACACGTTATGTCCCGGGAAAGGACAGAGAGTTCCCGCTTCTTCTTCCCTTCCCGCGCTTCCCGCAGAGTGCTCTTATGTATTGCGCACACATTTGGGCACTATGAAATTACTCCTAATTAAATGGCATATTTTCATTAAAATCAGAGTGCTCTTGTGTATTGCGCACACACTTGGGCACTATAAAATTACTCCTGCGTAACTGGCCTGGCTTCATTAAAACCAGAGTGCTCTTGTGTATTGCGCACACACTTGGGCACTATAAAATTACTCCTGCGTAACTAGCCTGGTTTGATTGAAACCAGAGTGCGCTTGTGTATTGCGCACACACTAGGGCACTATTAAATTACTCCTGCGTAACTGGCCTGGTTTCTTTGAACCCAGAGTGCTCTTGTGTATTGCACACACACTTGGGCACTATAAAAATACTCCTGCTTAACTGGCCTGGTTTCATTCAAAACCAGAGTGCTCTTGTGTATTGCACGCACACTTGGGCACTATAAAATTACTCCTGCGTAAAAATAGCCTGGTGTTATTGCAACCGGCCACCGCCACCGAAACCGGTGTGGGAGTTTTTTTTATTTATTATAATTACCAGCATTGGACATTAGGCATAATTATTGAAATACTCGTTAGTCGTTAGTCTAATTAAATTATTAATCTAATTATTTCAAACTAAAATTAGAAGGAATACGTTTTATACATAATATTATTTTTAATCAACTTACGGGTAATATCAGATGCACAATAAAATTAGGTACTTCATCGATCTGATTAAAATAATATAATTACTTTTTGCCCAACTCTGCACGTGATATATAAACTAATTATTTCTACATTAACTTTTATTCAAAATCGGTTCTGTAGCATAAACGCAAATTAATAATGTTTATTTCGTGAAAATCGAACATTTTCCATGATAAAAATTATCCTATGTCCTTCTCCAAAACCTAACGTAGGTAATATCTACATGTATGTACCTACTCAATATCGATATCATAAGCCAAATTCATTTTTGTTGACTGCGCGGGAACCGTACATTTTACCGACCGACCGACAAAAAGTATCTAATGTCGTTTAAATTGATTCAAAGTATCTGCATACAAATTTTTATCAAAATCGGTTCAGCGGTTTAAGCGCAAATCATTTTAGAAACATAGTACATAAATGCTATATACAAAACCTCACTTACAAGAATAAGCATTCATTTTTTAACTGACTTCCAAAAACGAGGAGGTTATATGTTCGGCTGTGGATATTTTTTATTTTTTTTTTATTTTTTTTTATTTTTGTATGTTCAACGATTACTCCGCCGTTTGTGAACCGATTTTCGAAATTTTTGTTTTGTTGTATTAGGTTTCACTCCAATTTGGTACCATGTTCACAAAAGTGGTGACCTGATGATGGGATCCAGGAGTAATCGAGGGAACTCCTCGAAATTTATATGGAAACATATGGTGATTTTGGTTTTATGTGAAGTGTACTAAGAATATGCTACCAAAAAGTCAAATATTGGGTCAAGGTATACCATGGTTTCGAAGATGCTGAGAGAACTCCTGACTCTTTATAGATACACGTTTGGGAGTTTCGGCGTTGTTTTAAGAACAGAAAGCATATGCTACCATTCAATTCAAATTCATCATCATCATCATCGTTATCATCATCATTACCAGGTCGTGTTAAGGTCACCAATGTCTCATGGCACAAAATAGATAATAGTACAAGGCATAGGTATGGATACAATAATAATAATTATGTACATAACAACACCAATTATTATAGGCTGTTTAATATACACGGCAGTCGGCGCCGCAGAGGCAACGGCGTGACGCGTACGTAAACATCGTATTCAAGTTCTAACTGGAATGTTAGGGCATGCGGCATGCCGCCAGAGTAGACAGAATGATAGAGTATGCCGACTTAGAACTGATGTAATTTTTTTAAGTTTGACGTATTATGACAAAAGTCGTCGCTAGGGTCGTAACCTACAAATTTAGTTGTTTATATTTTGGCACATGCAAAGAAAACTGTCAGAATTCAATTTCAAAATCTTATTTTTAAAATTAAATTATACCAGCCAGCGCGCCAGCCTTTAACTTATCCTGGCGAAACCCGAAAGAAACGACAGATATTAATACTCGTCAGTCTCTTAGCAGTCGAAGTACTGGTAGTTATGTCTATTGTGATGCCGCGCTGCGAGCATTTTGCAGCACGTGTTCACTTAGATCTTTTTAAATGTATTGTTTAAATTTATCTATCTACCTGATATTTGGGCCTTGGGGTATGCCGTATGACTCATATCAGTCTTAACAAATTGTAATAAGATACGTAGAATATACGCAGTACCACCGACGACCACTTATAAATTCGCGGACTATGACGGAGGTCAACTTAAGGTGAACGCAGACTTGGCCGCACCGCACGCACCGCAGTCGCCGCATTCGGAATTCTTTATATGAAGTTACAGGCAAGCTCGCATACCTGCGAAGTGCTTATGAAGTTGCGAAGACTGCGGCGCGGGTAGGTACCCGCGCCGCAGTCTTCGCAACTTCATAATAATATGAAGAATTGCGAATGCGGCGACTGCGGTGCGTGCGGTGCGGCCAAATCTGCGTTCACCTTTAATAACAATTATACGAGATCAATTACCACTCAATATTATGATTTATGTTGTCAATTCAATGCTCACTGCTCACACCAAGCGGCAAGCTCACTGTTGAGTTGTCAGACGTCAGTTGCTTACAAACTTTCAACAACACAACGAAAATCTGTTACAAGTTATAACTACCTATATAAAACTTCTACGTACAAGCGATAGCGCGACACAGGAGCGCCTCAGTGACATCTAGTGAAGACAATATGAAACTATTTTTTATACAATTTGAATTGGCACTAACAGTTTACCTACTAGGTAACTAAAAAGAGTGAAATTATTATTTTTAACAAAAAATTAAAACCGACTTCCAAGGTAAAAACAATATTAATAGCATCCTTAAAATATGAACTAAAAAGTATTAAATAATTTTTCCTATCTAATATGTAGTGCCTTTTCCCGAATTCGGCTAAACTTCAACTATTTCTGTACTCAATCTTCATAATTTTGAAGTCGGTGCCAGTTCCAAAAGTTTCAAATTTTCTGTCAAAGAAATAAAGATTCAGCTATATCTGGTACCGACTTCAAAATGATGAAGATTGAGTACAGAAATAGTTGAAGTTTAGGCGAATTCGGGAAAAGGCACTACATATTAGATAGGAAAAATTATTTAATACTTTTTAGTTCATATTTTAAGGATGCTATTAATATTGTTTTTACCTTGGAAGTCGGTTTTAATTTTTTGTTAAAAATAATGTACTCTAGAATATGCTACAGTGGGTTTTCAAAAAAATGAATTTCAATGCCGTAAACCTTATGTTCTAAAGTGGAATGGATCACCAATGCTAAACAGCAGCCAATTATTAAAGTACACATTCAATCAAAGATTTTGTGAAAATTTCTAGTTTCTACTTGTTACCATTATTGAAGTCGAGCAAAAAAGGCCAAAAAAATCGCTTTTGTTGTATTAGAGGCCCCTTAAATATTTAAATTATTTTCTTTTTAGTATTTGTTGTTATAGCGGCAACAGTGAAAGCACAATCTGTGAAAATTTCAGAAGTCTAGCTATAGCGGTTCTTGAGATACAGCCTGCTGACATACAGACGGACAGACATACATCGAACTCCTAAGAGTTCCCATTACTAATAATGGGGCCCCGTTTTTACCATTTGGGTACGGAACCCTAAAAAACTACTGAACCGATTTTAATGAAATGCATTCCCTAAGTACAACAAAAAATAATGACTTGGACTTGTACACAGAGATAATATGCAAACACAAACATAAAAACACACATACATTTAATAACACTTTGAAAATGTGGCACATTTGTTCCGACGCCGATATAGATTATAGACTAACATATTATACGAAAACTGGGCAGTTTTGGAAATATTACACGTACGGATTACGGGTCGAATTGATAAATTTGATAACCTCCTTTTTTAAAGTCGATCAAAAAAGGCATTAGGAACAATTCAAAAATATCCGGTGACCTACAAGTACAGCACTTTTTATATTATACGGTAGTTGTATATTTTTAGTTGGTCTCCAATAGTTTGATTAATTAGCCTTAGTCATATTCTGTTATTAAAAAGGTACTTATTACTAAAGATATCCATTAATCCTTAGCTCTTTTAAATTTGATTACATTTTCAAATTCTATTTCTATAATTTAACCCTTAATTCACTTTCATTCTAGAATCCTGGCTTTAAAATATTTGGACGAAAAAATGACATTCTTGTGAAGTGAGCAAGGTCCTCGCGTCGTTGCGTAGTGAATCGCTTGCTCAACTTTCCTGTTTAGAAGGTACGTCGGAGAAAATGATAAAATAGCACACTCGATATTCCAGTTGAATTCTTTTTTAATCTCCTCTCTAAATCTATCAAAAAGTAAACAAGTCAAAAAATCATAAATTATAGAGTCGTACAAAATAGTATAAAAAGGTTTTTATAAAAGAAATTAGCTATGTACACTAGTCACTACACTTGAATATGTGCGCCATCCTGAAACCGAAACCGAAACACAAGTTACCTGGGAGAGAAAGTTTTGCTATTTATGAAACTACAAAAAGAGAACAAAAAACTACTTCAAATCTATGCATAAAATGTCTGAAGCCGATATGTTTTACTTGCTCAAAAAAGATAATATTATGCTGACGTAGCTTTTAGATAGCGGTAGAAACCCACTGCACGTTTTTTTTTCTATGCATAGAAGCACAAATTTATATTTATTTTATTTTATTTTGTGTACCTTTATTGATTTAAAAACGTCAAGTTCTTTGTTATTTTTAAATATTTGTTGGTTAGGAAGAATCTTAAAAATGTCATGGTTTTAAAAGACTGATAAGTGTATTTTCTGAAAATTTTAAGACGATCTCAGAAGTTTGTTCAGTTTTTTTTATTTTTTCTTATAATTAACTAAGTACATACATAAGATTATAAAACAAAATGTTGATAAAAATTGTTTCGTTTCATAAAAACATTCATTTAAAATAAGTGAGTCCCAGGGACTCATAGATACTCATACTCATAGATAGTTAATTACGTAAGTAAATTTCACCTAGTGAATTGAGGGTTAATCAAAAGTCTACAAATATTTTTAAAGTGATTCCAAGTACAGATCGTTTGGAGTCCTCTTAAGAGGCCGGGCTACCCTCGAAATTCTCATACATACGTAATACCAAAATCATTTTGTCATACGAAAATATTTAACATGTTTGAGTTATTTTTCAGCTTAAAATAGTAATTACCTAGGTTCCTGTACAAAAATTAACTTCAAAATATTTAAACATATTTTTTAAAGTATAAATATTTTGTAGTAAATTTACTATTTATTTATATATTTTTAGTGTTTTACTCTATTTTTTAGTGTTTAAATATTTAGTAGTAAATTTAGTAAAAAAAATTATACACAATAAATTTTTTTTCAGTGTTTAAGCTGAAAAATAACTCAAATATGTTAAATATTTTCGTGAGAAAATGATTTTGGTATTACGTATGTATGAGAATTTCGAGGGTAGCCCGGCCCCTTAAATGTAAAAATTGAGGATAAACCATTCCCGAATTCGAATTCCCGGGTTCGAATCCCGCCGACGGAACAAAAAGTTTTCAAAGTTCCTGGGTCATGGGTGTGTATTAAATATGTGTATCGTATAGTAAAAATCTTAAGTATAAAAGTATTAAATATATTTCCGTTGTTTGGTACCCGTAACACAAGTCCTTCAGGTACTTACCAGTTACCACGGGGCCAGACTGACGTGGTGTGAAGCGTCCATAGATATTATTATTATTATTATTTCCATCTACAACCAAAGAGGCTGTACAAGTCGTCGAAAAACATAAAAATTTCAAATGTAAATTGCTTCCAGTGAATTCGAGAATATTAAAATAATATTATCGAGGATAACGTGGAATTGAGTTTGATAATTTGAATATTGAGGCCCGTTGCGTCATTACGGATTCAAGTTAAGCGACGAGTATTTTTAAGCTAGGTATTTTTATCACAGGCTTTGACCGTGGCGACCGAATCAAGAAATTCCGTAACGAAAATAAACCTAACAGCCCCACTCCGACAGCCACAGAGGTGCGGCGTTGAAGGCCGTGCTTCATCTAACTTCGTTTCAGTTTGGCAGACTTCGCGGTGTCAGTGTAAATATTCTTTGGCGGTGTGGCGCTGCCGTGCTTCGGTACGATGTTTATGTGCGTGAAACTAGATGTTTGCAAATTATTATAATTGCATAAATTAATAAAAAATGCTATGAAATAGATTTACCGCGGCAGTTCCCGAAGTATTTTTTTTTGCTGTTTTTGACAAACTGTTTTATTTTGACAGATGATTAGCCAGAAGATCTCACATAATATTATGTGAGATCTTCTGTCTAATCGTCTATATTATATTATACATATTATAGGTATCCAATAAAACAAAGAATTAGAGTTTAATACTTGTTCATAAATTTATTTTATTCCTATAAGAACACTTTTCGATTTTGCATAAAACTTGACATTCATTTAGGTGTCAAGTCTTTTTGCAGCGAAGCCTATTATAGCCAAGCATCATTTTTATATTGAACTCGACTCTGCTTATTTACATATTTTATGTTTTTGGTAGAATATTAATTAATGTTAACATTTGTATTTTTTTTAACAAGCCTCCTTGTTTTAGACCTTAGCTTCCTGGCTTGGATCACGGATATAACGTGTAGTACAAAATTAATGATGGCATATAATGGAAAACCCCATACCAATAAAAATAGTAAGCCTGCCCATCTTTGACAAGTAAAATATTGAGTATAATATACTATCTTTATTAATAAGAAGGTTCAAAACTAAAATGCTTTAAGAATAGAGGTAAAATACTATGTTAATTTCTCCATGGTGGTCAGAAGGAGGTCCATCTCCTGATGCACCTGCCGTAGAAGGTCCTTCATCTGCTTTGTGGAGTCCAGAAAATCAATACTTTGTGTGTAAGGGTTATACCGGACACCAAAATCACGAGGGATTGTTTGAGCAAATTTTCTGGAAATTAAAAAAACACAATTAATTTCCCATAACACATATAAAATGATTAATGACAAAGCATGGCAATTATCTAGAAAATGCGGAAATAAAAGATGCTCAATGTCCTTGGTCATCGGCTACAAAGGTTTTCACATAGCTTTAGTTATCCATATTCCATAATAATAAAAATACAGAATTTTAAGTCTGTCTGTAACCGATTTTGTAAAACTTTTGTAAAAAGTCCTCAAAAAAGGACAGTGCAATTGGACAGTTTCTATCAAGGAAAATTCACGGTTCCGCCTCGGTAAGTTCTGGGTCGTTTATATTCAGCCACTACCAGTGCTAGTCGCGCTGCCAGCGATATTACCCTGAATACTTCTGGGAGCGTTTACATTCCGCCCTATACGTACTTGCCGCGTCGGGCAGAGGCAGCGGCATGACAAGTGGCAGTACAAGTGAATATTTACATTCTCGTGCTGCCCACTTACCTGCTCACTTCCCAGCCTGACGGGGCTAAATGTGAACGGCCCATTATGACTAGTAACCTAATAATTCGAGACTTAGTCTTACATACACCGCTATTATAAAAAAAGGTAAAATGCTTACATCATCTTCTCTTTTGCGGTTTCGAAGCTGTTGGCGACGAAGTAGATAGGCTGGTATTCTGTTATAGGATATTTCTGCTGTCCAGTAACCTCAGGCTCGAATTCCTTAAGTTGTGGCTTATCTGTGAGGCAGTATTGAAGTTCACCGAAAGATGAGAGAAGACCAGCGCCGTATGCCTTTAGCTGGCCATCTTGACGACACAACCCAAACTCAACAGTGAACCAGTAACACTGGAAGAGAGAAAGGAGTTAGAGACACGAGATATAAAGCAGCAAATTGCATAACTTGAAGGCTATACTGTGGTTAACATAATTATATTTAAAACATGGATGTAAAAACCTGGTTCCTTATTTAATCTACTCCGCTCAAATCATATCATATCAAACAGCCAATATAAATCCTTATATTTATTATTATATACGTGACATAAGCTTGCGGTTAGACAATTTATGAAAATATTGTTTGTTATAAAACGGATTGGATCGGATAAAGAGCGAAGCGGTAATGTTACATCCAAATAGTAAAATTGGGGTATAAGATACAAGTAACTTTTAAAGAAACACATGATACAAAAAATATTGACTTACAGTTGCCAATTTCTCGATATAGTCATCAGGAGCTCCCAAGGACGCGAGTCCAATTTCCTGCGAGAACTGCGCGAACGCCGGGTCTGCGAAGAGAGGTGCATGGCCAAGTAGCTCGTGGCAAACATCAGGCTCCGGTGTGTAGAGAGGTCTGGAGTGATGTCTGATGTATTGGGTGCTGTGGAATACCCTGAATGCTAGGCCAGCCAGGAAATCTCGGGAGGAGAGCAGACCTGCCACTGGTCGGAGCGTGAAACCGGTACAATCTAGAAAGGATTGAACATGAGTGTTTAAACGTATCTGTTAGGACTTAGGACTAGAAGTGCGGCTATGTTACATTTTATCTGGTTAGACCTAGATGTCACCAATGACTGTTGGTAAAATCTACTTTAAGCAGATTTATTATTTTACAATTCATGACTCATCAATCAACTTCCTAAATATTTTAACCAGCTTTTGACTAATGATTAAAAAAATCAAACGTACCTTTCAAGAAATTGGAAACGTCTTCGAGCTGTGGTATATTATCCTCCCTATACCCACAGTTTTCAATCAGAAGTGGGAACACGTGGTTATGTTCCTTACAGGCGTGGGTTGGGTACAATTCTACGAGTTTCCTGAATACTTGGCCCCAGGTTGCTATTTCCTCTTTGGTATAGTCCACATGTGGTAACGGCTGACCATGTTTGTAGTTGTAGGCAATGTCAGCAAAGAACTTCCTTCTAGCACGATACTCTGGGTCGGTGAAGCCAGGGTGGTCTGAGTCGAGCTCAGCGCCATATGAGAGGATCTGGTTGGCGAACCTGTCCAAATCTCTGATACGTCTCGGGAACCAGGGCACAACAGCTGAAAAAATAAAATTTTGGGACGCTAAGTTTTGAATTCATACCTACTAATCTATACTAATCTACACTAATCTATACTAATCTATACTAATCTATACTAATATTATAAAGAGGTAAACTTTGTTTGTATAATTGTAATGAATAGGCTCAAAAACTACTGGACCGATTTTAAAAATTCTTTCACCATTCGAAAGCTACATTATCCACGAGTAACATAGACTACATTTTATTTTGTATGGTTTTCGTAAGATATTTGAGTTATTCGGAAAAAAAATAATTAAAAAGTTACTTATTTTGCGTACGCTGCCTAAACTATAAAAGATAGAACCATAAAATGTTCCAATTAGTTGTAGGTCTTATAAATATCTACAAAAAAGTCCGCGACACACTATACCTGTGAGCGAGTGAGACACACCAACCATTTTTTTATTTAAAAAATCTTGAATTTTTTCGGAGTACATTTAAACGCGTTTATTTTACTCGTGCTATTAATCCTTATGAAAATAAATTATTTTGTCAATAAGTACAGTTTATGTAGATAATATTTGGTCTTTGAATGACTAAAATTGGACGTTTGGTTTTGAAGATATGGCGAAATTAAAACATTACGATTTCTACTGCACGGCCCGCGGTTGCGAAGTGGACATCATCAAGGCGGGGGTGCGCGTGCGAGAGCTGAGAGGGGAGTTTAGATCTATATAGCTATGTCCAGGGTCCACACTCCAAACTGTACACTTTCATCTTCAACTTTCGTCATCTTCTTTCATTCAACTGTCGTATTGGCGCATTCAATTATTTTCTTAAATATTTGCCTAAGAGAGCCAGGTCGGATGACCATGGACACCATACTTATATTTTAGTCAATTCAATAAAATAATATGGCCAAAACAACGTTTGCAGGGACAGCTATAATATTATAAAGAGGTACACTTTGTTTGTTTAATTGTAATAAATAGGCTCAAAAACTAATGGACCGATTTTAAAAATTCTTTCACCATTCGAAAGTTACACTAATTACGAGTAACATAGGCTACTTTTTATTTTAGAAAATATAGGGTTCGGTAAGATTTTTGGGTTTTTCTGACACAAGGTGAAAAGAATCAACCAGAAAAGTTATTTATTTTGCGTACGCTGCCTAAACTATAAACGACTACAAAAATGTCCGCGACACACTATATCTATCTATGTCAAGTGAGACACAACAACCATTTTTTTATTTAAAAATCTTGTTTTTTTTTGGACTACATTTAAACTCATATTTTATTTTACTCATGCTGATAACTTATCAAAATAAATTATTTCATCACTAAGTATAGTTTGTGTAGATAATATTTGGTCTTTGAATGATTAAAATTGGAGGTTTGGTTTAGAAATTATGGCAAAATAAAAAATTGCGATTTACGCCCGTTTCGAAGATTGTCGGGCAGACTGTCGGGCAGACTGTGCAACGGGTTGCACTCCGACATCCACGCGGGCGGAGCTGAGCCGCGGGCGACCGCTAGTATATTATAAATGCAAAAGTGTGTCTGTCTGTCTGTTACATAGTTTCGACTATCCGGGAAAGGACATAGAATACTTTTTATCCCGGCAAACATGTACGGTTGGAGAGTAATACGATTTCAATATTACCTCACCCTCTATAATATCATCAGCCGGCCTAAGATGCGCAAACGAGAAAATCTCGAGATATCTCACTCTCGTGTGTAGTTATATTGTCGACAACGACATAATGTCAAAATCATTTTTTGACATTATATAGATAGATTTTGACGACAGATCTACACCAGAAGAAATGTATGACTTGTTTGGGTCAATAGAGATGAAGGGAAAAGCCATCAAACATCGAGAAAACGTGTAGACAAAATTTTCTCGTTTTCGTATGCTAGAGGGGCAGAATTTTTTTTATTAAGTAGGGGGGCAAACGAGCAAACGGGTGATGGTAAGCAAAGTTACCGTCGCCCATGGACACTCGCAACATCAGAAGAGCTGCAGGTGCGTTGCCGGCCTTTTAAGAGGGAATACGCTCTTTTCTTGAAGGTTTGCAGGTCGTATAGGTCCGGAAATACTGCTGATGACAGTTCGTTCCAGAGTTTTACAGTGCGCGGCAGAAAGTTACGCGAATAACGCACTGTGGAAGACTTACGTAGTTATCATAATAATAATATTATGTAGTTGAATTATATAGCTGATACGTATTATTACCTGTGCTATTACTATGTAAATCTATATTCCATATCTACCTACTTATTATAAATACGAAAGTCTTTCTCTTGATGTGTCTGTCTGTCTGTTACCTCTTCACGCCCAAACCGCTGAACCGATTTTGCTGAAACCTTGAGTCCCGGGAAAGGACATATTATTATGATGCTTTTTGTTGCGGGCATCACCTAGTGAAAAATATAATCCAACTTATTTTCCTAAACTTACATCGGTTGTCCTTGTAATTCCTCGAAATGATGTTCAGGTATCCAGTGCTATTCTGCAGCTTCTCGACAGCGGCCGCAAAATCTCCGGAGTCGTGCTCACATTCCACCATGAACTCGTACCCTGGGCGTCTAGCAGAAGACCTGGACTCGATGTGGCTGAGATTGACTCCATAAGAGGAGAAGACACTCAAGAACTTGGCGAGGGAACCAGCTTCATCCCGGGTCGCTGGGGAGAAGAGTAGCCAAGTTGTTTTGTTGGAGTCTCTGCCTTCAATTATGTATTTCCCCTCCTTGAGTTTAGGCTGCAAAGCAATATTAAATGTTAAATTACAAAAGAAAGCTCAGATACTTATTCTGTATTTTATTAAATTGTAAATTTAAATCTAAAAGAAGTATGAACTATCATATGCGGCTGCCGGCTGTGCATCGTAAATAAATAATGCTCGTTAACCTGGTAGTTTTTAGTTCACTTAATTTGATTAAAATGTTTATAATCTAGTTGGTAATGTCTTGCGCCTACAGTACAGTACAGTTGGTATCAGTTTTTATAGTCATAGATGAAAATATATTTTGATAACTTAACAACTTCGTTGTTAATTTTGACCGCTAGAAGAAATATGGTCATAGAGTCATCAAATTCTTTTTTTAATTGGATCCACGCTATGAGAACTAATGTAGCTAATTATCTAAGGGTCAATTCAGAACGCAACGCGACGCGCAGATGCATTTCTAAATTTGAATAGATTTGAGATTTTCAATTGTGTGAGATCTCTTGCAATCTGTCAAATCCATACGAATTTAAAAAGGCATCTGCGCGTCGCGTTGCGGTCTGAATTGACCCTAAGGGTCAACGCAGATATACAATTTCAAGTTACTTACGTTATAAACTATTATTAATTGGACAAATTTTAAATTGTATCTAATAGGAAAGGAATCTAATTTAATTGCAAAAATGTGCGAGCTCTTATATGTCGCTATAGCTATAATTTGTATATTGTGCGACTTAGTTGACCAACTTAAAATTGTAAGTCCGCGGTCGCTCTAAAGGTATAAATCCGTGCATCGCGACAGTCGTTAGCCGCGCGCGGCCGATGACTGTCGTCGGCCGCTCGCGACAATAGTCATTGTATGAAAATGTATGGCACCGCTACCGAGGCCCGCGACAGACGCGCGCGGCCGACGACTGTCGTAAGCCGCGCGCGGCCGTGTCTCGAATTTCATACGTGTCTTGACGGCCGCGCGGGGCCTACGACTGTCGTCGGCCGCGCGCGTCTGTCGTAGGCCCCGCGCGACCGTGTCAAAGTTATATGACACGGCCGCGCGCGGCTTACGACAGTCGTCGACCGCGCGCGTCTTCGCGGGCCTCGGAAGCGGTGCCATACATTTTCATACAATGACTATTGTCGCTAGCGGCCGACGACAGTCGTCGGCCGCGCGCGGCTTACCACTGTCGTAATGCACGGAATTGTACTTTAAGACGTATGAACTGTATTGATAAGGCGTTCCATTTTGCAATCTCATTTGACTAATAACTCTGAGATAACCCCGGTGTTGTCGATGCGTAAATTACACATGTTTTTAAAACAATGATAACATTTAATTGCTTGTAATGTTTGCACCATTTGAAAAATAATATAAATAAGTAATTAATATTATGGTTTCGTTTTTAAATAAATGTATGTTAGTTGACATACACAATTATCTTTTTTTTGTTACAAGAAACACATATCGAGACACACAGATGTCTTGCTTTACGTGAAAATGTGTCTCAGGTACTCTGTATGTCTTTTTTTATGAAATAAGGGGGCAAACGAGCAAACGAGTCACCTGATGGAAAGCAATTTCCGTCGCCCATGGACACCCGCAGCATCAGAAGAGCCGCAGGTGCGTTGCCGGCCTTTTTGGAGGGAATAGGTTAATAGGGGAGGGTGGTGATGGGAAGGAAGGGAATAGGGGAGGGTAGGGAAGGGAATAGGGTAGCCGGTAGGGGTTTGGGCCTCTGATAAACTCACTTACTCGGCGAAACACAGCGCAAGCGCTGTTTCACGCCGGTTTTGTGTGAGAACGTGGTATTTCTCCGGTCGAGCCGGCCCATTCGTGCCGAAGCATGGCTTTCCCACGTGTAATTCCACGTATAATGTATATTGCTTTTCGCATTTAAACCGATTAATGTCGTTTTAAATTTAGGTACCTACAACGATATTTAGAATACTTATTTTCGATCACATTAAGGTAAAAACCGCTAATGGGCGCTTGCTTCTTGAGTAATTTAGGAATTTTCCTTGTATCTTTTGTTCTTTTAATGTTAAAAAAAAAACTCCTACATTACTTACATGCATAGTAAATAATTAAAGAATATATACAAGAAATTCGATTTTTAACTTTAATGAGAGCTGAGCGCACCTGATACAAAATTACACTTCATTATTAAATGATGAAATTTCCGCTCGGAAAGAATGAAAACAATATCTGTCTCATAGCTGGTGGGTTACAAAAATACCTTATCAGGTGGCGAACTCGAAAGCTGCTCTTCATTTACTTGTAAATCCATTTCTTAACCGACTTGCAAAAGGAGTTGACAACACTCGCGCGTAGCTTCGACGATAGAAACGACGTATTCCGTCGTGTCTCGTAATATATGCTGGACGACTAGTGACGTAGGTTGCGGGGTTGACGCTAAAGTCGAGCACTCGCGTACACATTATCAGTGGCCCACTGGAAAACATTGTACAGTACTCCCAAATTAATAATGCGCAAGAATGGCCGTGAATGGCCGTGTTACAAAAGGTACAGGAATATTACGACGAACTTTGACTAATACATGTATCTTAAACTAGTGGTGGTTAATATAACGTATAGCTGAAAAAAATAGCGCGCTATTTCTTCGCAACGAATAGCGCGCGCTATAAAACTATGTATAAGACGCTACGTTATAACGTATCGCGCGGTCACTGACCTAGCGCGGCGCTGCTCGCGCTGCCGATCACGCGCGAGTCGCGACTTTCGTTGGTTCGTTGTCGTGTCGTTCGGGTCCAAATCGGGTGAATTCGGCTGTCATAATTTTTTCAGTGTTGCGTTGCGTGCATAGGTAAATTATAATGTTTTATAATCATCAGTAATTGACCCCCTGCTCCGAAGAGCACTGTACTGTAATATAATGGTAACTTCCGTTCCACGTGAATGTATTTTTTCTAAATCTGGATACGTTATTATATTTTTAAATGTAAGTCAATAAAATGTGAAAAAAGATGTAAAAATAATTTAAGTATATTACCCAAAAAATAAAAAAAATATTTAAAAACCATTTAAATAAATTATAACAAAAAAAATTGTACTTATATAAACCGATTCCTTTTAATTTCAATATAATATTATTATATAATTATTAATTATATTGTATCATTTTAATTTAAATATTTCAAACATAGTAAAATTAACCAAATAAATAATAATGCCTTCAAACGATTATATTATTCTAATTTATCTAACAAACACGTTATATTATATTAATTTACCCACCGCGTTATAATTATTATTAGCGAAAGAATTCAATAACGTCGGCAACTTTACAACGTGTCCAATCGATCGTTATAACGTATCATTCATTACAACGTAGCGTCAAAACTAGCGCGCTTGAAAGAATCGAGATTTCATTCTTTATAACTGTTATAAGTTATAACGTAGCGTCTGGTAGCGTCAAAACTAGCGCGCTTGAAAGAATCGAGATTTCATTCGTTATAACTGTTATAAGTTATAACGTAGCGTCAAAACTAGCGCGCTTGAAATTCGTTATAACGTAGCGTCAAAACTAGCGCGCTTGATATTCGTTATAACGTAGCGTCAAAACTAGCGCGCTTGAACGAATCGAGGTTTTATACGTTATAACGTAGCGTCAAAAATAGCGCGTTTGAAAAATGTAGCGTATTCCATCTAGCGCGCTATGAAAATATAGCCGTTAGGAACACCACTGTCTTAAACGCAGTGCAATTAGAAAATGCAATATCGTCTACCGTCGCTCGGGAAATACAACCGTTGCCGAGAATTTTCGATAATTTCTATGCGCATTATCACTTTGGGAGCACTGTACCATGTACGCAATCGAATAAATACTAATGCAATAAATCTGACGATTGAAAACTCGGCCCTTAATATTATTATGTTCAAAGAAGTATTTTGTTTTGACGCTATTCAATGTCGCAGTAAAAACTTTATTTTTGCTTTGTCAAAGATAATTAAATTTATAATTTTCCAACCAATCTAATCAACGGAAAACGTTTTGTATTTCTTAGGAAATCTTTAAAAGTCTTCGCGAATTCCTTTCCCGCAATACTGTAGAGTCTAGAGAAAGGCATTTTTTTCCTCCGTCTCTCTATTTCCGTAGCGATTTCCTGTTCCAATTGTATTTTAACCGCTTCCACGACCGCCTGGAATTAAAATAACCAATGCAAATAAAAATACTGGCGTCATCGGTTGGATGCTGAATAAAGCGCTTAAATCTAATATTTAAAGCCGCATTTTCACTAGGGGACATTTGTCTCGCGACCTAGTCGCGCGACACGAAATGTACGTGTCCCGCGACATGTCGCCCGACGTCGCAGCGACATTTACGGGTTGCGGGACTTGTCGCTGGCGACTGTTCACCACTGTCTAGTGTGATCAAGTCATATAATATTAATATGTCGACGGACAAAGTTGCAGGGGTTAAACTACGTGTTGCAGGGACAAACTACGTAAATGTCGGATGACTTGTCTCCGCGACATGTCCCCTAGTGAAAACACGGCTTAAGGGCTTTCACCATCCATCTTGACATCAACAATTGTTCTTATATTATCCAATCCATAAGATACTCTTTATTATATTATTAAGTTATAATAATATTATAAATGCGAAAGTGTGTCTGTCTGTTAACTCTTCACGCTTAAACCGATTTTGCTGAAATTTGGCTTGGAGATACTTTAAGTCCCGGGCTAGGACACAGGATACATTTTATCCCGGAAAAATGTACGGTTCCCGCGCGATAAACGAATATTGGCGCAACGGAGTTGCGGGCGTCATATAGTTATTACTTATTAATTAAGTATTATAATATTATCCAATTAATAATTAATTATTATTATCGCCAAGCATATTTTAGTCGTTTTACATCGTACGTCAAGATTGATGGTAAATAAAGAAAGGGCTTCATCATCGAAGCTCTGTGAAATGTTAAATAAGCCGTAAGTTGAATAGTGAGAAATAAATGCGTAGAAGTAAATTAGTTGGAAAACTTGTAAATTATTTACATCAACCATAATATCCTATACTTAGGTAGGTATTTATTTTTTATTTAAACACTTTATGCAATTTACTTTTAGGCATTTTCTTCCAACCGACCTTACGGTTCATTTTTCATTTAAAACCCGAGTTTGCCAGAAGATTTCAAAGTAATCTGTATTATTATTATTAGAAACTGGGAATTTGTATTATTTATAAAACACAAATCCTGCATAATGTTACGTATTTCAATCACAGAGTTTTACCACTAAATCACTTTTTATTATCTTATATATCAAATTCTCGTGTCACAATGTTCGTTCCCGTACTCCTCCGAAACGGCTTGACCGATTCTCATGAAATTTTGTGAGCATATTGAGTAGGTCTGAGAATCGGCCAACATCTATTTTTCATACCAAAAATTATTTATATGGCAAAACAACATTTGCCGGGTCAGCTAGTAATATTATATTATTTACATTTATAATTTTATCAAAAGGCCGAAAATCCCATTGTTATTCAAATGTCACAGAATATGCTAAACTTACAAATCAGTTCAGAGGCCCTTATAATCAGGACTTCATCATTCTGATAGACCTTTATGTAAATGTGTAATTCGGCAGCGAAATTGGGCAATTTAATTAAATAATGAACCTGTCGGACGCACCTCTGTGTAATAAATAAGGAAAACCACGCAAAAGTGTCATAAAAATGTACCCTGAAAATGGTACAAAAAGTGTGAAGTGTAAAAAACGGATCCGATTAACATAATACACATTGACTTAATAATACTTAAGAAGGCGACTAACCCAAAATTGACGATTTTACAATTCATTTTTATACTTGAAAGTAAGCCCCAATTTATTTTATTTTCTAAACATAGATATACTACATTATTTATATAGTATCTATGTTTCAAATTCTTGGAATATATCCAAGAATTTGATTTGAGTGAAAACACGCTACTTATCTTAAAATTTTGTCGATAGAAAAAAATCACAAAGATGCATCTAATTTTCACAATTTTTTTTATATTGCCATAACCGTGCATTGAATTAAGTTAATATTTTAACATATTGTTATTAAGACACTTAAGAATAAATAATCAGCCAAGTGCGAGTCGGACTCGCGCACGAAGGGTTCCGTACCGTTATAGAGCAAAAGTAGGCCAAAAATTGCGTTTTTTGTATGGGAGCCCCCCTTAAATTATTATTTTATTTAAATATTATTTTTAATTATTAAAGTAAACATATAATTAAGGCTTTTGTGAAAATTTCAAGTGCCTACTTGTTGTCATCGTTGATACCGAGCAAAAAATGTTTGAAAAATTACGTTTGTTGTATGGGAGCTCCCCTTAAATATTTAATTTTTTTTAGTGTTTGTTGTTATAGCGGCAACAGAAATACATAATCTGTGAAAATTTCAACTCTCTAGCTATTACCGTTCTTGAGTTACAGCCTGGAGACAGACGGACAGACGGACAGACAGACAGACAGACGGACAGACGGACAGACATCGAAGTCTCAGTAATAGGGTCCCATTTTTAGCCTTTGGGTACGGAATCCTAAAAAACTGACTTGGCGATTATTCCGCGTCGTCCTTTTTCACCTGGCATAATATGGCGGCACGGGCGTGAGTGTAAAGAGAGGATGTTTGATTTTCTGCGTTAGTCGCCCTCTTAAGACAAAGTTAGGTTAGGTCTTCAGCTCGATTTCGTCCGTGCGAACGAGTATGGTTTGGTCGCTACATTAAGGCGATATATCGAAAATAAAGTATACCGCAATCGCAAGGGCAATTTTATACTTAATTTGTATGACTATAAAGTCGTGAATATGCTGCGGCCAGAAGCTATCGGCTCGCTCGGAAAACATGCGACAAAACGTAATTTTAATTATTTAAAAATAACTAAGAGCATTCAAGAAAAATGCTTCTATACGATTGTGAGTTGCAAAGGTGTATATTAATTAGACTTATTTCCTACAATACATCTATTTTCGTTTAAAAATAATCTTCAAATTTCGTATTTTTAAGAGGTCATTTCAAAAATTAATTGTGTCGAGGTAAAATATCGTATTTCTAGTTCTTCTCAAACCTAGATAAGGCTATGAAGATATGTATATCTCATTACCAGATTTGTGACATTTCTGAGGGTCCTATTAGTACAGTCATTGAAGGCAAAAATCAGGTGCAACCTCCGATTTCGTTGAACCTCCATCCATTTGGATGAAAATTTGGACTTAAGTACTTTAAACCCTCTACTTTAAAAGTGACATACGCTCGTATTGCGCTTTTTTATTTTAGGGGTGAAATCCACCCCTTTTGTTGAAAATAGAAAAAATGCAGATTTAACCATTCTTGCTTAACTAATTGGGTTTAATTCAATAAAATAAATGTTTTAATATTGTTTTTTATTATATTTTACGATTATTTATTTAATTTTTCAACCCTTATGGCAACCATCTCTTTAATCGTGAAAAAACACTTTTTGTATTTCTGAACTTTAAAATCGCATATTTAGATTGTATAAACAGTTTGTTTAATATTTATGATATAATTTTTGGATAAGACTGAAATATGAACCCCTAAAAGTACCCCTTTATTTCGGAATCACGGTAAAAATTGGATTCAAAAACTTAATAGGTTTTTTGTTTTTTAACCCAATTTTTCAGTTTATTTACTTAGTATTAATTTCTTATTTAGTTTTTTTTTTGCGAAATTTTATCACCCCTGTAAACTACCCAATGTCTGAAAAATAAGCTTTAAGTTTTTATCAGCTTTAATGAGTTCGAATATTTTTTCAAACATTTATATTATTTAGTCCAAAATATTCAAACAACGATTTGAAACTTCCCTCTGTGCAAAAAATTGTTTTGCCTCAATTGCTGAATCTGCTAGATTGAAATATTTAATAGACGCACATCATTATAAAAAGCCCCTCTTATCGAGTCGACATTTACCGTTTTGTTTACTTTCTGAGTATTGAAAGACTTGAAAATATTAACGTATATTTAGTAAGGACTATATGACGCCGGTAATCACGTTGGAACCGTACATTTTTTCGGTATAAAAAGTATCCTATGTCCACATCCATTCCCGAGACTTAAAGTATTTTCATACTAAATTTCAGAAAAATCGGTTGAACCGGGTCGGATCAATCGTAAATCGGGTGTTAAGAGGTAGCAGATAGACAAAAATACTTTAGCATTTATAATATTAGTATAGATGTACCTATTGGCAGGTTTTCCTACAAGATTTGCATCCCAAATCTCTGCATCAAAATTGTTTTCAAAAAAAATATTTTTATTTTATCACAATAGCTCTGTTAATTTTTAAGTTATCGGGTTCATTTATGGACCATTTTAAAGGTAATTTAAAGAGCTCAAGAGAACTTGAACTTGAACAATACTTTTGAAAGCCCTTGGTTTAAAAAAAAATGGGTTAAAAAAAAACCCGATTTCATAGTTCTTGCAGTAAAAGTTAGGCTTTAAACGTCTCTATCTTCGTTATTTTTCATCCTATTAAAATCAAAAGAAAATCAAAAGATTTCTTAAAAAGTGGACGCCAATTTCATTCTTTATAATTTTTACGAAGGTTCAATATTTTTGAAGTTATGTTCAAAACAAAATGATATTTACGAAAATTTGAATAATTTCGATTTTACTAAATCATTCTTTTTTCAAAACTAAGCATTCTAAACCAAGAAAAATTTTTGAGGTCATTACTTATGCTAAAATAAAGAAAAGCTTTTGGGGATAACCATAAATTTGAATTATTGTAGAAATGGTCAACGTTTTATTTTTCGGTTTTTCCAAAAAAATTTGAAAGTGTCATCTTATTTTTATCATAACTTGTTCAATTTTGATGCTTTTAACTTTGTATAATGATTATTAGAAAGGCATTTTTAAGCACTTTAAAAAGTCTTGTGGAAGTACATGTTGTGAAATGCATCGGTTGACCGTTATTTAAGTTTGAATGCTTAGACTTAGGTACTCGCCGAAAGAAAATATATATACAATCACCTATAGCTCACTTTGAATAAATATAGGAATGCACTTTAGAGTAGATATTGGTTTGTTTTTTTATTGGCTTTAATTTTGGTTATTACACATTTTTCGTAAAAATCTATAGTTTCTTAGTTAATTATGAAAAACCGCTTTAAGACAAGTATTTTTCTCGCGCAAAAACATGATCTTTGATCTTTAATAACTCCGAAAGTATTGGTTTATTCAAAAAACTTTATATAACAAATTTTGCTTAGAATTTGTGAGTCTATTGATTCCTGGGGTTATTTTTATTTAAAAATAATTCACCCCCCGAGAAGGGTTGGCATCCACCCCCAGGGCAAAAGCGCAAATTGGCACTATGTCAATTTTGTTTCTTAGTACCCTACCTCCTCCACCTACTTACCAATTTTCATGAAAATCGATGGAGGTTCTACGAAATCGGAGGTGAAAACCTTCACTGCCGCCACTATATAGTATTACGTCAAAAAGGATAGTTTTTTCAATATAGCGCCTTAAGAAATCACAACGATACAATATTGTATGGATTAATCTATTTACATACAAAATATGCATTATGCATATTGTAATTTCTTTGAATTGTAAGTATGGATTATTACCAACGGTATTTAAGGTGACTGAAGAACAGAGTACAGACATTTATAATATTATTAGTACGGAACACGGATATTTCGAATAATTGGCGACTTTTACATATTCAAGAAGACTGCCGAACGACACTAATTACTAGTTATCGATTGGCAAACCCTGAGGCTCTCCATTTTAATGAAACCGTTCTTTAGTTACTTGAATCTTATTGGGTTACCATTAGATTTCATCTTGTAATCGACCAAATTATTTATCCTTGGATTTCGAAATATAATCGACTAATACCACGATTGAATAGCAACAAAAACAAAGACCAGAAAACAATGAAATATGACAAGTTTTTTTTCGGGGGTCGATAACCGCTACGGACAGAATTCGGCAATTCGAAAATAAAAATAATTGGAAAGTTTAATCACTAGCGACTAGTAGCCACTATTCATCAGTTGCCATTGTTTTCTTCAACCTCGAATAAGCGTAGATATTGACCGATTCTATTTCGATGTTTGATTAAAATCCGAATAGGGTTGTCAAAATTCCGTTACACAAAAACCAATTTAGATCACGGAATGACACTCCCAGTTTATTAGTCACCCTTCTGTTTTGATACAGCAACGTCGTAGTGGCAAGCGAAAATATGTCCAGCTATAAAACTATTTTTTTAAGTATCAGTAAAAATTTAAATTTATTTATTGTTAAAAATACAAAAATTATGTACTCGTAAGTTCAATTGAATAATATGTAAAATTAAAGTAATACATTAAAGTGCTTTATTTGTAATAAGAATCTATATTATTATAATATTATAATTCTGCAGAGTTTGTTTGTTTGAACGCGCTAATCTCAGGAACTACTGGTCCGATTTGAAAAATTATTTTACTGTTGGATAGCGCATTTATCGAGCAAGGCTATAGGCTATATTTTATTACGCTAAGACTAATAGGAGCGAAGAAAATAGAGGAAAATGTGGAAAAAACGGGGGAAATTATTTGAAAGGGCTTATTTGAACGCGCTAATCTTAGGAACCACTGGTCCGATTTGAAAAATTCTTTCAGTGTTTGATAGCCCATTTATCGAAAAAGGCTATAAACTATACTTTATCAGGCTAAGACTAATAGAAGCAAAGAAATAGAGGAAAATGTGTAAAAAACGGGGGAAATTATATGAAAGGGCTTATTTGAACGCGCTAATCTCGGGAACTACTGGCCCGATTCGAAAAATTCTTTCTGACACTGGGACATTATCTAATATGCTAACGCGGACGAAGTCGCGGGCAACAGCTAGTAACTAATAACTTGCGACGAGCCGCGCCGATTGTTGCTCTGTCGGCCCACACGGGGGCCCCGTAGCAAATGCTGCCTAGGTAAGTAGCAGTGTAAATTAATTTTAGGGTTTTGAAGGAGAGGCCCCATGTCGACGTAGATATTTTGGTAAAGGAGTAAAAATTGCGCTTCGCTTTCTCACCGGTTTGAATTATATGTTCCAAAAATGTAAATTTATTTTCCAAGTAAAAACCAAGATAACAGAGTGACTGTTTGCGTTTCACGTTAATATTGTCAAGTTTAATGCTAGGGGAAGATATAAGGGACCCTTTTAAAAGAATTTGGTAAGTTTTATGCGCGGCGAATTTCAGGCGATTACGTTTACCCCAGCTCGATATTAAATTAAGACTATCATTGGCTTTAGATTCAATTTCGGAACGTGAATTTGCTTGAACGATGAGAAACCCGTCATCGGCGTAGCCAACTAGTATGCACAGCGGTGGGAGGGGAAGACTTAATAAATCATCAAATCCGAAATTCCATAGTTTTGGCGAGATAACAGAGCCCTGAGGGCAGCCGCATGTTAAATCTTTGGCGTGTGTACAATGGCCAAGTCGAAGCTTAGTTTGACCGTTAAAAAAGTAAGAACGTATTATGGCATAAATGTTAGAGTAGCAACCTCGATTTTTTAGTTTTAATAATAACATCGGCCACCAAGCATGATCGAACGCGCCTGAGATATCTAATGAAATGGCGACCACGTATTTAGATTCCGAAAGATTTACTATTTTTCTAACTTCCATAGCCGCGTCAACAGTCGATTTCCCGGCGGTGAAACCGAACTGATGACTATGAAATTTAGGGCCACCGGGTAGCAGGCGAGGTACGATGAGACGTTCTAGTAATTTACCTAAGCAAGGCAGTAACGTTATCGGACGGTAAGATTTTGGGTCGTCAGGAGGTTTGTTTCCCGCTTTAGGTATTAATTTTAAGCAACCGGTGCGCCAAATTTTTGGAAATATACCTGCTGCGATACATCTGTTGTAAACATGTAGAATCGATGAACTGGCCGTTAAGCACGCTTGTTTTATCATAATATTCGATATTTTATCCTCGCCCGCAGATTTTTTTATAGGCAAAAGGTTTACTATTTTACTAAATTCTTCCGAAGTTGGTAAATCTGAGGCCGGTGTATGAATGGGGTCTAGCATTCTACTCCTAATGTCGCGGTGGTGTTCATCATCCAAGGAGGGCTCGTCGTCTGGGATGAGGACGTTTAGATATGCCTTCGCCGTTTCGTCTAAGCTACAAGTGTAAGAGTTGTTAATTTTAATATTTGAGAAAAAGCTTGGCTCATAACTACTACCGGGTTTAAGCTCGTGGTATAAAGAGGACCAAGGGCCCTCTTTATCCAGTCTATTCGCGGCATTCTTCAACATATTATTTTTCGCTAACGTAACGGCGGCGCGATAGCGTGACCTTGAAATGCGTAGGTTACTTAAACTAACTATGTAATTATCATCCGAACGATCGTGGCCAGATTTACGAAGATTATTGATTTTTCGCCTAGCCCTTCTAAATTCCCGACGAAGATTAAGAAGGTTATTGTTCCACCATTTACAGTTGTGATCTTTTTTAAGAGGTCTACGACCCAAGGCTACATCGGCACAGTAAACAAATGTGTTTGTCATAATTTCCGCGCACTCATCGACGTTTAAAAAGCCAACGTCTTGCTCTTATATTCTTATGCAAAGCTTACAGGACCACAAGCACCGAAGCCTTACCTGTGTTAGCCGGAGTTTTATCCGTTGACCTTGAGATTCAGCGTCGTGCGACAATGTACTATCATAACAAAAACATGGACAACCCGTTCTTTTTAAGCGCTCGCGATAAAATTAAAATAGCAAGATTGTTTGAACCTTTAGAAAACTCTGTGCAAAGCTTAATCTCCGAATGGCAGTCACGATGGGACTGTTCCACCAAAGGGCGACACCTTTATAATTTTTTCCCTAATATTCGTGAACGGCTATCCAAACATTGGATGGATATTGATCACTGCGTTTCTCAATTCCTGACCGGTCATGGAAATTTTAAGGCCAAACTTTACGGATTTAAAGTAGTAGCATCACCCATGTGCGAGTGCTCGACGGAAGGCAACATGTTTGAACAAACCGCGCATCATGTTCTCTGGGAGTGCAGTCTCTGGCAGGACGAAAGAACTACTATGCTAAACAACCTATTCTGTACATCTGGAGTCGCATACTACGGTGATCTCGTGGACAGCGCTAGAAACTTCCGTGCCTTCAAGCGTTTTTGTCACAATTATTATTGGCAACAGTCAAACACAATAAACTCCAATATTAACTTAGCTTTAGCTTAGGAGTCACAATTATTAACCTTATTTCCGTGGTGCTCCCCCTTAAGTTCTTTGACTTTCGGTCATTGCAACTTTGTGCTGTCTCCCGCTTTTATGGGGAGGGAAATTGGAATCTTCCTACTCCTCCTATTTTCTTCTGATTAATTTCGTTGCGGGTCCCAAGACAGTTTTAGCATGTCCCTCGGGCTCCCTGAGATCATATCAAAGGGTTTTCGTGGTTGGATACCGCTGTCGATCCTGGCGACACAGGAGATACAGTGGTGGGAATGTGTGGTGGGCCAAAGCCCGTTTAAAAAAAAAAATAGTAACTAATAAAATAATATGAAAGCGTGGATTTAGGTACCAATAACTGCCCCGTCAACGGCTACTTGAAAAAAAATAGAGCATCCCATTTCACGACTTTGCTATATGACTTTTAGTCAAGACGTTAAACGTTACAGTCAACGTCTTGACGGATTGTGTCATTCAATGAATGCGCTAATCATTCGATCGAATCGCAGATTAAACAGGATGACTGCGACATATACACCTGTAATAGACTATTGCGTTAGATCTTAACATAACTGTAGTAGATTTTAATTATGAATGTTGCCGCAATGTGTTGTTGGTATATCTTTAATAAATAAATAAATAAATAAATAATGTGATAATAAATAATAATATTATGATTCTTAAAATATAATAAAACTTGAGAGGTTTCAAGGGATACCCGGATGGAACGAAGTTCCAGTTTATTATTTTATACATAAAAAACCTGTATACACTCAAAAAAATCGTCGCTACACGCCACCACACTGTTCACGAAACGCAGTTCAGACAGAGAAAGAACACCCGCTACCGCATGTCGTGTCGTGTCAAAAGTGTCGTTACAACTTTTCGTCTTAAATTTTTCTGTCTAGCCCCCTTTCGCTACGCGTGATGATGAACCTCGCTCCAATAATGTTCACATTGGTTTAAATTTAGAAGCATTACATCAATTTAATGGCACTGGTTTATTTATAACTTTTTTTACATGGATTTTATTTTCTTAGTAAGTACAGTAATTCAATGGTTGCAAAAATCTGTAATATGTGCGGAAAGTATAGCTTTGTCCAATCAGAGAGCGTCCGATGAGGGTGGAACGATATTGAATTATAACCCTTGAAGCCAACGCGGTGCCTGCTGTGATACATAATATATTTATCCTATACATTATAGTTCATTATATTATAGTGTATCCTAATAGATTATTACTACATTTACCTAGTACATTTTTCCGAGATAAAAAGTAACCTATGTCCTATCCCGAGACTCAAAGTAACTCCATACCCAATTTCATCAAAATCGGTTCAGCGGTTCAGACGTGAAGAGGTCACAGACATACAGACAAACAGATAGACAGACAGACACACTTTCGCTATATGGATAGTATGGATGGAATATCTTACCATAAGTACTTTATGCCGTGATAAAAACAATTACAATAAGTCCTTTCCCAGACTAAATATTCACGGGTTTTCATATAAGTCAGTTCAGCGGTATAACCGTAAATATAGATAACGTGGGAGAGCCATGCTTCTGGAGACCGGAGAAATACCACGTTCTCACAGAAAACCGGCGTGAAACAGCGCTTGCGCTGTGTTTCGCCGAGTGAGTGAGTTTACCGGAGGCCCAATTCCCTAGCCTCCCCTATTACCCTATATCCTGTTAAAAGGCCGGCAACGCACCTTTTTTTTTTTAAACGGGTGTGGGATATATGCGTGGAGGCCAAAGGAAGATCTTCCGACCGAGCGAGGTGGTATGCTCGGTCAGGCCGAAGCCCACGTGATACATCTCAGCTGCCTTATATATACCGCCGCGCTTAGAAAACTTCGATAGCGCGATGCAGGAATGTTAGGCGAATTGTGGGTACCGCCACATCTCTCCCCCCGAAGACCGGAGGTCGAATCTTGAAGTCTTGTCGCTTGAGTCGCCAGTGCCAGAGAGTTCCAGTGAGTCGGAACTGTTGCAGTGAGTCCCAGTGAGTCGGAACTATAAGCTGCTGCACGGGATCCAGTGAGTCGGATAAGCTGCCGTGCGGGGCCGATGCTACGTGCTGACCAGGAGAGATGTGCTCTGCTTGCTGACCGGTCGGTGTAGTGAGAAAGCCCGATGATGCCGATGCGGAGTCGCCCAGGCTGCGGTACATTGCGGCTAGTGGACGAGGTACCCGATGAGGCGATGCTGGCTGGCGCGGTGCGGAGGGGTGATGATGATGAAGGAGGCGTGTTCTGTCGAGGGTCACCAATGTGGGATATATGCGTGGAGGCCAAAGGAAGATCTTCCGACCGAGCGAGGTGGTATGCTCGGTCAGGCCGAAGCCCACGTGATACATCTCAGCAGCAGCAAACTTCGATAGCGCGATGCAGGAATGTTAGGCGAATTGTGGGTACCGCCACACGGGCAAAAGGCCCACCACACATTCCCACCACTGCAACTCCTGTGTCGCCAGGATCAACAGTGGTAACCAACCACGAAAACCCTTTGATATGATCTCAGGGAGCCCAAGAGACACGCTAAAACTGTCTTGGGACCCGCAACGAAATTAATCAGAAGAAATGTAGGAGTAGGAGATATCCAATTTCCCTCCCCAAGCAAAGCGGGAGACAGCCAAATTGTAATGACATTGATGTCCGAACAAAAGGGAAAGCACCACGGGAAAAAAAATTGTTATAAGTACTTAATACAATATGCCTACTTCATTAAAAAAAATCTCATTTATTTATAATTGCAAACTTGTGTTCGATTGTTTCCAATAGTATTTATGACAAAAACGTTTGAAAGCACGGAAATTCTTTGCGCTGCCTACGAGGTCATCGTAATATACGACTCCAGAGTACGGTTGCAAAATTACGTAATTTTACAGAAAACGCTAATTAATTAATAATTTAATTAATTTTTATATATTACGGTAAAATTACCGGCTACGTATGTATGCTGAAAAATATAGCGGGGGGTGAGACGAGCGTGTCGTTGCAAGTTGCAACTTGGCATAGATGTGAAAAGAAAGACATATAAATTCAAAATTTAGTTTTTAATATATTTTAATACTTAACTACGACATTAAATAAATCAATTTACGGTTATGGGTCTAAACACACTAGTCTGAATTACGCCGGCGTAAATTCCGCCGCGTTTAAATTGCATACCAAATACGGGCGACACACTATTACGTCGTATGTTGTATGCGTTTGACATTTGCGGCGGAAATTACGCCGGCGTAATTCAGCCTAGTGTGTTTAGACACTATGAATTGAATAGTGATGATCGGTCGCCGCAGTGTGTGACTGGCTCCATCTATTGCACGGACTTGGAAATCGGAACTTTCATAAATTGCAGCCGCGCGCACTGACATAGTATGTACTACGTACTAGACTCGACAACGCAACGCAGTGCTCGGTCACATTCAACGTAATCTAAATAGCAGCAGTGCACTTAGTCGCCCGCGAGCTCTTCTGCGCGCCAGACGTACAAAAATTAAAAACGAAACCAAAAACAGTCGCAAAAATGCCTAGTTGTGGGTTAAGATACTGCAAAAATTATTCCAGTAACACTTCCTAATGCAACGAAATAACATTTCATCGGTGTTAGCATTCTTATTAAATTATTTTCAATTAAAATACGAACATTCAATTACTAGGCGAAGACGCGCGCCATTTTGCATTATCATAGAGTAGTAGAGTCAGAGGGGAATGTAGGCAGAATACAGATCTATGATAAGACGACGATGAATGAAGTACTTACTCACGTAGACGATTTTGTATTTTGGTAATATTTAAAATATAACGTACATTATACATAATAATAATTTTATTATGGTACATAATATTTGAAAATATTTAAGTAATTTAAATAAGGTAGTTAGCTATAGTGGACTATGGATCCATACTTAATTATAAATTTTAGAAAAAAGTGAATTTTTATTTTTATTTTATCCACTTACTCAAATAGATTCTGAATTCATTCGAGTGTAGGCACAAAACTGTGTCACTTCTGCGGTACTGATCTATAGCAATCACCGCACCGCCTCCCACCCCGCTCATGCCTCGAGTGCGACATGTTTTTTGTTTGCAATAGCTGCTCTAGTACGTAGTACTTACTACCTCGGTCACAAATCACAGTAGTTTTGTTAGTTATTACTAACTAAACAGGTAAAATACGATTTAACTCTTGTTAAATCAAATTTTACCCAATTTTACCGTAATTTACGTAATTTATTTATATTTTACGTAAAATATGGTAAAATACCGAAGTTTACGAAAGTAATATTACCGCTTTACATCCCTACTCCAGAGACACATTGGAGGCTGTTTATCAGATCGGTTCTTTCCTCATGCCAGAGACCACACTCCCAGAGTATGTGATGAGCAGTTTGTTCTTGCGGGCTGTCTACGTTCGAGCACTCACCGGCAACGCACCTGCAGCTCTTCTGATGCTGCGAGTGTCCATGGGCGACGGAAGTTGCTTTCCATCAGGTGACCCGTTTACTCGTTTGCCCCCTTATTTCATAAAAAAAAAAACAAACTGACAGACATAATAATATATACACATTTGAGCAATTCGTAAAAATATTACTATTGATAGGAAATAACATAATAATTTCCACAAGATGAAAATAATTGAATTTTATACTATTTACAGACTGCAGACGAGAAGACTGTAAGACGATAACTGATGGATTAAGCAACTGCCGACGGTAATTGCTTTCCATCAGGCTTGCTCAAGTTTGCTCGTTTGCCCCTTATTTCATAAAAAAAGAAACTTAACTATTATTAAATTAAATAATGTCCTCGTAGTAGGATAATAATGTATTAAGAAAATGTAAGCTTTGCTCAGTATTTTAAAATGTCAAGTAAAGAAGTTTGTAAGAGACTACTAACATGATCCTGTAAAGTGTAGACCGTATCTTTGATGTAGTTGAGTCACAGGGGCGACACTCCGTGTACATGTCACAGGAGCGACACTCCGTGTACATGAGCGCTCTGTGTACTTGAACGGAACGTGTACACTGTTATGGTTGACACCGAAATGGAATTTAGACTTGTGAGTTGTGCCAAAGGAAAGATGTATTTAAATTATATATTATGTGTAATACAATAATAAAATAATAATCTTCAAATTTAATTACTTAAGTACTTAAATTTTATAAATTATAAAAATAAAAATTATTATTCATAATAGGTAAGTACTTATAAATCTAAATTTTAAAATTATTTATTTGATAAATTATAGTAATATTATAAACAGGAAAGATTTTATTGTTAATTTTTTGTCTGTTTGTAACGAATAAGCTCCGAAACTACTGGACGATTTGAAAAATTATTTTACCATTAGAAGCCGACATTATCCCTCATGAACACAGGTACTTTTTACCGCGGAAAAATGCTTCATTCTTACGAAAAAACGGGTAATAGAACAACGGGAATCAGAATCGTCAGGTGTGTGCGATGCGTGTAGGAGTAGCGCGCTCGCTCCACCTACTAGTCAGCCCTCGTGCAGAATAATCCCAGGGTTGACCGCTCCGCGCCCCGCGCGCCGCGCACAGCCCCCGCGCCGATCCAGACACGCACACATAGCCGTGAGCGATTTTACGAGCACACATGTTTAAGTGTCGCTTCTTTTCGCGTACCTAGTGTATTTCTTTGGTTGAGTGGCTTTAAAAGCTGTGTCAAGAATAAAAACCTCCCTCTTCAAACCTCTTTACTTTTACACCTATACTGTACTCGGCGAAATATGGTGGTAGCGCTTATTGGCTCCCTGTCAAAAACTTGTAATTTTCCATACAAAGCCACGATTAAGAACATTTGACACTATCGCGGTTTATATAGAAAATGACAAGTTTTTGACAGAGAGTCAATGACCGCTACCGCCATGTTTCGCCGAATACAGTATAGTAAAGTGCTTTATTAATAAGTTTTATTTGGGCCTAAAACTGTCCTAATCACGATTGTTAGGACTTACGGACTATCATCTATAAGTCTTCTGACTTAAAATACCTGTCTGAATAATTTCAGCAGTTTAGTCGTGAAGAGGTCCTTTCGTATTTACATAATATTTGATATAACATTCATGTAGATTTGATAATTACTATTATTGATTCACATCCCATCATATTATATAAATAAAAAATAATTTTCAATTTTGTTACCCTCATCTCTAAATTATTAATTAATTCATTCATTCACTTATTCTCGCTAAAACTCGAAAACCGCGGAATAGATTTGGCAATTTTAGTCTTGAAATATTCTTGGATGTCCAGGGAAGGTTTATGGAAAAGTAACAAAGTTCACCAGATCGTCAATTAAAAACTAAAAAACAAAATGTTACTGTCATTATGGCGCATTTTCACTGGTCGATAGGGCCCGCATGCGGGGTGCAGGAGATTTCTAAAATGCATGCCTCGACCAATCAAAATGCGCCATACTCGTACGGTCTACAGCATGCGGGGAGTCTATGACAACTAATGGCGCATTGTCATTGGTCGTGGCTTGCGTTTTAGAAATCTCCCGCACCCTGCATGCGGGCCCTATCGACCAGTGAAAATGCGCCATTAGGCGAATTGTGGATACCGCCACAGACGTAATAGTTAGTGCTCCTTGCTTGCCCTAGAACCCAGTAGTCAACCAAGTTTTGTTGATTACAGAACCCTAAAACGGAACCCTAACCAGCAGATTTCTTGTATATTGGTAGGTTAATAGTTATATAATTTAAGAGTAATCTTGTCCTACAAATAAAACAATCCATATTTTAGGACCATCAAGTCAAAGTATGAAATCCTTTTTATCTCTGTTAGCAGTGTTAGCTACCACTTTCGAGATTTTTCGAATATAAAAATGTTGATCGTCTTATCCAAATATTACTACTCACAAAAAAATTAGCTTGTTAGTAATCACAAAAAAATTGTTCTGGGGTTCCCGTACTAAGCCGAATTCCCTTTACAAAAAGAAACACCAAGTGAATATGTCACTGTCTATTTTTAAATCAATGCTCTCACTTTGTCGCAAAAGGTTTTCGCATCGTGACAGGATGATGGATAATGAGTTAGGCGTTAGGGAACATACCCATACTACGTGACCCATTTAGGTCTTCAAAATACTACGCTCGGTCACGAGAGGGGAGAGTCTAGAGTTTTGTCACGTAGTCAATTTCGCCGAGAGAAACGTCATACGAAACTTTTTTCTCGCCATTTAATACTTGACACTGGCATTTATTATGGTTATTTATTTATAGCCAACATCCATTAAAAAACAAGAACTGTTGACACTTGTCAGGCATTTTGAAGTTTAGTGAAGCTGTCAAGCTTGGTGATCATTTACTATATTTGGTGTTTTACAATTTGACTTTGTACTACAGTCGTGACTTATACGTACCTAGTCGTGACATACTTATGTACCATCGAGGAAATTGATTCCTAGGTAGTTGACAGACCAACGTCATGTCTTAGTCGGCTTGTTGGGTTTAACTTTAAACCATAAAGCTTTAAACGCGAAAAAATTACTTAGGTCCGCAATCTGCCTAGAAATTAATTTCTCTGATTGTTCTATTGTAATTTTAGACTATTATTATATACTATAGTATCTAGTACTTCCTTGGATTAGTGCGCTCAAACAAACAAACAAACTCTTCCGCTTTATAATATTAGTATAGATATCCATACTTCCATACTATCCATACTAATATTATAAATGCGAAAGTGTGTCTGTCTGTCTGTCTGTCTGTTACCTCTTCACGCCCAAACCGCTGAACCGATTTTGCTGAAATTTGGCATGGAGATACCTTGAGTCCCGGGAAAGGACATAGGATACTTTTTATCCCAGAAAAATGTACGGTTCCCGCACGATATTTAATTTTGGCGCAACGGAGTTGCGGGCATCATCTAGTTATACATTAATCTAAGTGAGTCTTTAGGGTGTGTATGTGTTCCTTATATAGAGTTCATTGTGAAAGTAGCAGCGCTGAAAAACCAAGTTTTTTTTACTTTTGTATGGAGATTGGAGACACTCGTTACACTAGGGCGCTTGCCCATACAAAAGTGAAAAAAAAAATTCTCATTCAGCGCTGCTACTTTCAAAGTAAACTCACTATAAGGAACACGTACACATCCTAAAGTAATATCACTTAGTTTTGTTACACCTTGTATAGTATATCTTAAATATTGGTGTCAAGTATTTCTTTTTGGCAAACTATTGGGTATAATGGAGGCACTTCACATGGCTATTTGTATTTGCGTATTTGATGTATTCGCTAAACTATCACCATATTGTATAGACGGTATGTTTGACAAGTATTAGTCTTATTTGCCTATTTGACAAATATGACCAATACCAAATACACGTATTCGTACCTTTGTTGGTTTTTGACGCACATCAAAAGAGTCAAATAGGCAAGTACAGCCACAGACTAATAATAGATACTACGTATAGTGCAGCTCACACACACAAAACGTCATTTTTGACAGTTCTCCAGCAGCGCCACCACCGACGTTTATTTAAAGCCTTGTCGCACTGTAAACAAAATCAAGTAAAAGTTTGGTATTTGACGTCCATGTGTGGAAGGCGGTATTTGCCTTTATTTGCTTGTTTGCGTATTCGTCAATAATGTTGCCAAATACAACAAATATCCTATTGGCTATTTGTTGTAATGCAAATAGCCATTAGAAGTGCCAGCATCAAAGTATTTTTTGGTGATCGTTATTTTTATTCCCATATTTAAATATGTAGGTAGTAATAATTATTTTTATAAACATGCAGTCTTTTTTAAAAAATAGCTTAATGAACACAAATATGAGTCAAATTATTTTCATTTGCTATCTATACTATTTCTACTCACAAAATGATTATTAAAAATTATTCTTTTCAATACCACGTAAACATTTGAAGGGGAGGGGGGGAGGGGGGGGGGTTGGCATATACTACGCGTGGTCACCAAGGGGAGGGAGGGGGTCCAAAATCTTAAAAAGTAGGTCACGTAGTATGGGTATGCTCCCTTATGTGTTCAGGGCTAACACCTGTGGGAGACCATGTAAGACGTACGTTACAATCTATTCTGACATACAAAACATGCTTTTGCTTGTGGCTCCTCCTATATAATACAGTATTTAAGGGAACTCTTGGTTCCCGTGGGTACATGAGAAAATAACTTTATTTGAAGTATAGAAGTAAGGTAATTACCCCGAGGTTCGGAACCACTGCCATAGAACATACCCACATTTTTATTATACAAGGTGTAATAAAACTAAGCGATAATACATTAGGGTGTGCACGTGTTCCTTGTAGAGAGTTCACTGTGAAAATAGCAGCGCTGAAATACCTTTTCTTTTCACTTTTGTATGGCTTATAATTAACTGATCACCAGAAATAGTAACATTTCACAGACAAAAATAGTAAACGATCACCAAAATACAGACCACCATTTTAATGTAAAATGATACTTAACCAAAGATTTAACATCTTAAAACCAAAAATAGTAAATAATTACCAAAATAAGTAAATGATCACCAACATTATACTAGCATTTTAATGTAAAATAATCACCAAAGATTATTATCTTGCTATCCTATTTATGCAAAATGACTCCAAATAAATCATTGTTAAACCAAAAGTAGTAAACGATCACCAAATTTAGTAAAATTATAACCAAATATATTTTTATTTAGCAATAGCAAGTCTTAGTAAAAGAGTCCCGTTTGTACCCTTTGGGTACGGAACCCTAAAAACGGGACTCTATTACGGAGACTTCGATGTCTGTCCATGCGTTCGTCCGTCTGTCTTTCTCTAGGCTGTATATCAAGAACCGCTTCAACTAGACTATTGAAAATTTAACAGATTGTGTATATCTGTTGTCGCTATAACAACAAGTACTAATAACAAAATAAAATTATTATTTAAGGGGGCTCCCATACAACGAACGTAATTTTTTTGGCCTTTTTTGCTCGATATCAATAATGGCAACCAGTAGGCACATTGATATTTTCGCAAAAGCCTTGATTATATGTTTACTTCAATAGTCAATAATAATATTTAAAAAATTAAAGGGAGGCCCCCAAGCCCTAACCCATACAAAAACACAATTAGGTCTAATTTTGCTCTATAAACGATACAAAACCCTCCATACGACTCACACTTGGCCGATTATTTTGTTAATAATATTATGCTTACATTTTTTGTCAATCGTAGTGATTTATTTGGACAGAAATATTGCATTGATTTGCTCACAAGGATTTGGCGATAATTTACAATATTTGGTGATCATTTACTATATTTGGTGGTCGTTTACTATATTTGGTGATCATTTACTTGATTTGGTGATCATTTACTGTATTTGGTGGTCATTTACTATATTTGGTGATCATTTACTATATATTTTGGTGTTCGATTACAATTTGAAGTGTTTTTATGACTAAAATAGCTGGCAATTTTACTTTTTAGACTTTATTTTTTTGGTGTTCAATATATTTTTTTGATAAACAAGTTTAGGGTATCAGTGCATTTTTTGGTGGTCATTATATTTGTTCCCCTTTGGTATGGACAAACGCCTCAACGACATGAGTTTCCCCATACAAAAGTAAAAAAATGGACTTTCAGCGCTGCTACTTTCACAGACCACAGTGAAATGAGAAATCTCTACGAGGAACACGTACAGACCTTAAATATTATCAGCAAGTTTTGTTACAGCCTGTAGATAGTCATAGGGACGTTGTTTTTATATTCATACTTATATTATAAATGCGAAAGTGTGTCTGTCTATCTGTCTGTTACGTAACAGTAAAAACCGGTTCAGCGGTTTGGACGTGAAGACCTCTTTTACAATTATTTAGTGTTACATAAATATTATTACCTGAATTTATATTTATTGGACAAAAATCTTAGCATAATCATTGTGCTCTAATAGCTTTTTTATTCCTTGGAACAATTAGTGACAATCACGACGATCTACTTGTTCTTATTAATTAACTATTTAAACTGCAGCCCTACAGGTTTAACAGCATTTTTGTCATTAACCGACTTCCAAAAAACGAGGAGGTTATATGTTCGGCTGTGGATATTTTTTTTTTTTTTTTTTTTTTTTTTGTATGTTCAACGATTACTCCGCCGTTTGTGAACCGATTTTCGAAATTTTTATTTTGTTGTATTAGGTTTCACTCCAATTTGGTACCATGTTCACAAAAGTGGTGACCTGATGATGGGATCCATGAGTAATCGAGGGAACTCCTCGAAATTTATATGGAAACATATGGTGATTTTGGTTTTATGTGAAGCGTACTAAGAATATGCTACCAAAAAGTCAAATATTGGGTCAAGGTATACCATGGTTTCGAAGATGCTGAGAGAACTCCTGACTCCTTATAGATACACGTTTGGGAGTTTCGGCGTTGTTTTAAGAACAGAAGGCATATGCTACTATGCAATTTATATTCATCATCATAATCATCATCATCATCATCGTCATCATCATCATTACCACGTCGTGTTAAGGTCACCAATGTCTCATGGCACAGACTAGATAATAGTACAAGGCATAGGTATGGATATACTAATAATAATAATTATGTACTTACTGTATAACAACACCTGTTTATTTAATACATGACGGCGGTCGGCGCCGTAGAGGCGACGGCGTCGCCGCCGCGCGGCGCATGGCGGCAGACGACAGATCGAATCCTTTACTAACTACTTTATATACAGATCGAATACTTTATTAACTACTTTATAAAATTTAAATAGACAAATAGAATTGAAATAAAGTTATTTTAAAAAGAGCATTTAAACAAAACAAAGTTATTAAGTCTTTTTAATTAGTTATACTTATTAATCAATAGATGGCGCACTAAGTATCGATTTGAATTCTTTATTACAAGAACAGCTGTCAATAATTATGATAATATTAAATATTATGAGTAGCTACGCTAAATTGTTAAATTACGTGCTACGCTTGTTAAATTACTTAGCACAATATGTTCACTTCACTGATAATATATTATTTTGTGAGTGTGAGTTGTGACTCTTAACAAATTGTAATAAGATACTTAGGTAAAATATACGCGAAGGTTTATCTACTAGTGTAACTAAAAAGAGTGAAATTATTATTATTTTTAACAAAAAATTAAAACCGACTTCCAAGGTAAAAACAATAATAACATTAATATGAACTAAAAAGTATTAAATAATTTCTACTATCTAATAGTGCCTTTTTCCGAATTCGGCTAAACCTCAACTATTTCTGTACTCAATCTTCATAATTTTGAAGTCGGTGCCAGTTCCAAAAGTTTCAAATATTCTGTCAGAGGACTGAAGTTTCAGCTATCTGGTACCGACTTCAAAATTATGAAGATTGAGTACAGAAATAGTTGAGGTTTAGCCGAATTCGGAAAAAGGCACTATTAGATAGTAGAAATTATTTAATACTTTTTAGTTCATATTAATGTTATTATTGTTTTTACCTTGGAAGTCGGTTTTAATTTTTTGTTAATGAAATTTTAAGAATAAAAGTGTTATTAACCGAATTCCAAAAAACGAGGAGGTTATATGTTCGGCTGTGGTTTTTTTTTTGTATGTTCAACGATTACTCTGCCGTTTGTGAACAGATTTTCGAAATTTTTTGTTGTGTTGTATTAGGTTTCACTCCAATTTGGTACCATGTTCACAAAAGTGGTGACCTGATGATGGGATCCATGAGTAATCGAAGGAACTCCTCGAAATTTATATGGAAACATATGGTGATTTTGGTTTTATTAGAAGCATCCTAAGCATATGCCACCAAAACGCAAGATTTTGCACCGAGGTATACTATGGTTCCGAAGCTACTAAGAGAACTCCGGATTCCTTATAGATACAAGTTTGGGAGTTTAGGCGCTGTTTTAAGAACTGAAAGCACATGCTACGATGCAAATTACATTCATCATCATCATCATCATCTAATGATGTGACGTGGTCCACGTCAGGGTCACCAATGTCACCAAATTCAACCTTATCTCCAGAGTATAAGGCACATATTTGACATTACTCCTGAGAAGTTAAAGTTGCTTCGATAATGTAACATTCTGTTTCACTTTGCCGAGATATTCTGGAAAACAACCTAATTTCAACCTTTTGCATTGCGTTTAGCGTTCATAGTATAATAACGCATCGCATCGCATATCTGCCAGGGCTGTCAAGTAAGCGGCGCAGCGGCGCGGCGCGGGCGCGGGCCAGGTACTATGCACAGAATACAAATTACTCACGGAGGTACTATGTGCGCTGCGTGTGCGACAAGTCGAGCGAGTGCCAGCCTATTGAAACTAGTCCGGTGACCGGCTACTTAGCACGTCACACGTGTTCACTTCGATTTTTTAAATGTATTGTTTAAAATTATCTGCAGGCTGCAGCTGATATTATAATATTTTGTAAGTGTGATTGTAATAAGATACGTAGAATAATATACAGGTGTATTATTGTACGTATAGTACGCGTTTGCTTACTAGGTAACTAAAAAGAGTGAAATTATTATTTTTAACAAAAAATTAAAACCGACTTCCAAGGTAAAACAATAATAACATCCTTATAATATGAACTAAAAATTATTAAATAATTATTCCTATCTAATAGTGCCTTTTTCCGAATTCGGCTAAAACTCAACTATTTCTGTCAACTATATCTTCATCATTTTGAAGTCGGTACCAGATGAATCTTCTGTTCTCTGACCGAATATTTGAAACTTTTGAAACTGGCACCGACTTCAAAATTATTTTTATTGTGACAATAGTTGTTTTGTTTATTGTTTAATTTTTATATTACGTTTGTTTTTGTCGATGTATTGTGCTCTTTCTGTGCACACACTCCCCTGGGGTGTAGCCTCAATGGTATCGACCTCCAGCTGTATCGAATCTAGCTGAATCGAAAATTAGGTCAAGCGTTTAAAGCTGCAATATCGAAACGTTTTGTATACAATTCCAAATTGGTGCCACTTGACGTTTCATCGAATTGCCCGGTGAGGTGAAGTGGCTTGAGATCAGGCGCAATTCAAGTAATTATATTCAATTCGCAGTAGCATTCTAGTTTTATGGATGGTTTACATTATTTCAATTCAATGAATAGTTAATAGAATCAGGCGTTACTTTGCGGAAATCCATAGATTTAAATTTAGTTTGTTATTATTTTTAGCAATATTAAGCGAAATAAACCTCAACCTTTAAGTAAAATATGAGGTGAGTGTACGCATAGGTTGAGGTTTATTTCGCGGAATATTGCTAAAAATAGTAACAAAATAAATCTAAACCAATCCAATGATCCAATCCAGCTCTGGATTGCTACTGGAATAATGAAACGGTCACTGGAACCCACTGGAATGCGATTCAGTGCATTCCATTGGGTACCCGTACTGAGAAAATATGGATTTGTTGTGCGTTGGATCTGTGTTATAATATAGAATGTTCTTAATAATAATATGTAATACAAAAAATAACATATTAATAACCGGCACCCGGGCACTGTCGCAGTAATGCTATTGCATGGCACTTTTTTGCTATACAAAACTCATGAACAAGCGTGTGCTCGTTCATGAGTTTTGTATTTCACCGTCTTGCATCACATAGTCTTTCCAAAGATTGCCGTGTTTCAACTCTCAGGTGAGCGATGGTTCTTAAGTTTTAAACTCTGCACATTGATAATATATCTGCTACATTTATACACAGTACAATACAATTAATATAGCTATCTAACTTCGTAGTCAATCGCCCGAATCGTTAGCACGCACACATAGTAATTTCAAATAACTTTAAGTAGCATAACAATAATAATTATTATACAGTAAAGATAAACTACGATAACATGGCGCGCCCCTCCAAAACGTTTCAAGTGCGTTGTCTTGCGCGGTCGGCTAGTTATGAAAGAGTTGACATAAGAAATAGTGAAATATTACGAGTACCTACTGGTTGGTTGGTTGAATACTTACAATTACTACATACAAACTCTTTCATAAGGATGTGACTACGCACATTGAAACAGTAATTTTGAGGGGCGCGCCATGTTATCGTAGCTTATCTCTACAGGCGCAAAATTTGTTTCTATGCTAAATGAGTTTAATTTCAAGGATCTAACTAAGTTTTACTTTACTGTATAATATTAGCACTGTGGTCGAGATTTGATAAGGTGTGGAATATTCCAAACTGCAGTGCATATTGTGGAATATTCATAGCGAAATCTCGACTAAGCCTTGTGATTGGCTCAGACTAAGCCTATGTAAGGGAGTGAGGCTGTTTGTCCACTGCCTTACTCCTGTACCTCTAGCCTCGACCTAAGCCGATATCTTAGTCTAGCTGTAGGGTATTGAAAATAACATATCGTATGGTATGTCATGTGTCGTTTGCTTTTATAAATAAGGGGGCAAACGAGCTAACGGGTCACTCGATGGAAAGCAACTACCGTCGCCCATGGACACTTGCAAAATCAGAAGAGCTGCAGGTGCGTTGCCAGCCTTAAATATGCCGGTCGTATTTTGGTTGCCCGTAACCTGCACAATGCGCGGAAGTTTCGGTGGAAGGGGTCTTATGTCATTGGCATAAAAATCACTTCTACATAAAGCGCAACAAAATAATTATTGTAATATTACAGTCTGTCTGTAGTAACTCGCTCAACACAAACACACAGCTTGGTAGCGTGAGCGCCATTCTCGCTCAGCCGAAAGATCCTGTTTACTGGGGCTAGTAAAGTATATTTATATTTTATTAAGTGTAGATCTGATTAGTACCTCTTTGTAAATCATTACGCATGAGAATTTTGTAATTTTGATTTATATGAGGCTGGCAAAAAAAAAAAAAAAAAAACAGGTTTGACGCATAGTGATACTGAACCTTTCTTCTCTTAAAAAAATGTGTAACACTCGGAGACCGCCGCGGTAAAGCTATTGCATAGTATTTTTTATCAACTTATGCCCGCTGTGCCGGTCATAGTGGGCGTTTTAGGTTTTGGTCCTTACGGAACTTCTTGATTCGGTCGCTGGGCTCAAAGCTCGCGATAAAAGTTATACGATATCTTAAAATTATCTGATATCAAAGTTGTATATGAGTTTGAGAGCGTCGAAGTCGGTATATAGCTGTATCCTTCGATCGTGGAAAAACGAGACACAATAGCCTTTCAATTGTTATCGCGAGCACCGGTTCTCGGCTCGGGGCTTGTAATTATTTAGTGCTACTAGACTTCTAGCTTTTGTATTATTGAATTATTCTATCGGCAGAATTATACTCTAAAAGCAACAATTTGCTTTTAAAACTTTGTGTACGTGCCGAGAAAAATTGAGTTAGAAAGAACTAGCAACAACGTAATGGATGTGCCACTACAGTAGTTACTTCTACGGAATTAGATTAATACTAGTATATGACTAAAGAGGGTGACAGACACGCGAGTAAGTACGCGTACTTATGGCTCGGCGATCTTAATCGCCTGTGTGTCAGCAAAGAGCCACGAGCCGCGAGCTTGGAGCCCATGCCCCCGGGTTGGTGTCTAAATGCTGATTTACATTGATACAGTAGCTGGCGCCAGCATCACTGGATTCCGTCGCTGGATCAGCACTGTATCAATGTAAACATGTTTCAATCCAGTCCAGCACTGTATCAATGTAAACATGTTTCAATCCAGTCCAGCACTGGATTGAAACATGTTTACATTGATACAGTGCTGATCCAGCGACGGAATCCAGTGATGCTGGCGCCAGCTACTGTATCAATGTAAATCAGCCTTCATCGACGCGAGCCGAGTAAGTTCGCGAACTTAAAACCCGCGTACTTTAAGTTCGTACGTGTGTCACCCCTTTAAGATGTTGTTAAAGTATACTAAGATAAAAACGTATAAATTCACTCATCTAGTGATTGAATTCCGTTGCGCCAAAATTCATTTATCGCGCGGGAACCGTATTTCCAGAAAATCGGCTCAGCGGTCTGAGCGTGAAGAGGCAACAGATAGACAGACTGACAGACATACAAACGAACACACATTCGAATTTATAATATTAGTATGGATCTGCATTCTGAAATCGTTTGCTGAAAGAAGCCGCGCATTATTTTTAACAAAAAATTAAAACCGACTTCCAAGGTAAAAACAATATTAATAGCATCCTTATAATATGAACTACAAAGTATTAAATAATTTTCCCTATCTAATATGTAGTGCCTTTTCCCGAATTCGGCTAAACTTTAACTATTTCTGTACTCAATCTTCATCATTTTGAAGTCGGTACCAGATATAGCTGAATCTTTATTTCTTTGACAGAAAATTTGAAATTTTTGGAACTGGCACCGACTTCAAAATTATGAAGATTGAGTACAGAAATAGTTAAAGTTTAGCCGAATTCGGGAAAAGGCACTACATATTAGATAGGGAAAATTATTTAATACTTTTTAGTTCATATTATAAGGATGCTATTAATATTGTTTTCACCTTGGAAGTCGGTTTTAATTTTTTGTTAAAAATAATAATTTCACTCTTTTTAGTTACCTAGTAGGTAAACTGTTAGTGCCAATTCAAATTGTATAAAAAATAGTTTCATATTGTCTTCACTAGATGTCACTGAGGCGCTCCTGTGTCGCGCTATCGCTTGTACGTAGAAGTTTTATATAGGTAGTTGTAACTTGTAACAGATTTTCGTTGTGTTGTTGAAAGTTTGTAAGCAACTGACGTCTGACAACTCAACAGTGAGCTTGGTGTGAGCAGTGAGCATTGAATTGACAACATAAATCATAATATTGAGTGGTAATTGATCTCGTATAATTGTTATTAAAGGTGAACGCAGATTTGGCCGCACCGCACGCACCGCAGTCGCCGCATTCGCAATTCTTCATATTATTATGAAGTTGCGAAGACTGCGGCGCGGGTAGGTAGGTATGCAAGCTTGCCTATAACTTCATATAAAGAATTCCGAATGCGGCGACTGCGGTGCGTGCGGTGCGGCCAAATCTGCGTTCACCTTAAGTTGACCTCCGTCATAGTCCGCGAATTTATAAGTGGTCGTCGGTGGTACTGCGTATATTCTACGTATCTTATTACAATTTGTTAAACTGATATGTGTCATACGGCATACCCCAAGGCCCAAATATCAGGTAGATAGATAAATTTAAACAATACATTTAAAAAGATCTAAGTGAACACGTGCTGCAAAATGCTCGCAGCGCGGCATCACAATAGACATAACTACCAGTACTTCGACTGCTAAGAGACTGACGAGTATTAATATCTGTCTATTCTTTCGGGTTTCGCCAGGATAAGTTAAAGGCTGGCGCGCTGGCTGGTATAATTTAATTTTAAAAATAAGATTTTGAAATTGAATTCTGACAGTTTTCTTTGCATGTGCCAAAATATAAACAACTAAATTTGTAGGTTACGACCCTAGCGACGACTTTTGTCATAATACGTCAAACTTAAAAAAATTACATCAATTCTAAGTCGGCATACTCTATCATTCTGTCTACTCTGGCGGCATGCCGCATGCCCTGACATTCCAGTTAGAACTTGAATTCGATGTTTACGTACGCGTCGCCGCGCGCCGCCGCGTGCCGCGCGGCGACGCCGTTGCCTCTGCGGCGCCGACCGCCGTGTATATTAAACAGCCTTTAATAATTGGTGTTGTTATGTACATAATTATTATTATTGTATCCATACCTATGCCTTGTACTATTATCTATTTTGTGCCATGAGACATTGGTGACCTTAACACGACGTGGTAATGATGATGATGACGATGATGATGATGATGAATTTGAATTGCATGGTAGCATATGCTTTCTGTTCTTAAAACAACGCCAAAACTCCCAAACGTGTATCTATAAAGAGTCAGGAGTTCTCTCAGCATCTTCGAAACCATGGTATACCTTGACCCAATATTTGACTTTTTGGTAGCATATTCTTAGTACACTTCACATAAAACCAAAATCACCATATGTTTCCATATAAATTTCGAGGAGTTCCCTCGATTACTCCTGGATCCCATCATCAGGTCACCACTTTTGTGAACATGGTACCAAATTGGAGTGAAACCTAATACAAAAAAACAAAAATTTCGAAAATCGGTTCACAAACGGCGGAGTAATCGTTGAACATACAAAAAAAAAAAAAAAAAAAAAAATATCCACAGCCGAACATATAACCTCCTCGTTTTTGGAAGTCGGTTAAAAACTTAAGTACATTTGGCGCTTGTGTACAACATTTGCGACTTCTAAATCTACGTGGACCTTGTTACCATTTCATTTTCCATATTAATAAAACACAATCTTCTTGCACTCAAAATATCACTAGGTGACGATTGAACCTACACTACAATCAATATTAGCTCGTAAGCCACAATTTCACATTTCAATACTTTAAGTAAGCTTCACGTTTGTAAAAGTACCCGTCCCCTACTTATGACTTTTTGTAGGACCGATAATCTGCCACGGTTGGAAATTCATATTATTTCCGATAGACTTTTTGTATGACGTATGCGTTGCGTTATTGCAATCAGAGTGTCTTTTTTACGAAAAAATCTATCTTCGATGTATCGAACGTTGACGGGCACCCTGAGAGCCACTTTTGTATGTAAAACAACGCAACGGCAGCGCTGCGTCGACGCAACGCTGACGCAACGCTGACGCAACGCGCCGCGTAGACTGGCTCGGCCTTTGGCCTTCAGCCGCCGCGCGCCGTCGCGCGTCGTCAAGCACGAGATTATTTTGATAAAATGCCACTGTATGACATAGGGCATAAGCTACCTATAGGTTTCATTTTCTCTAGCCACTACAATGCAGCGGCGGCATGGGTCGCTCGACCATTGTCAGTAGAAAATGAAACTTGTAGCCTAGGTCATAAAGCGAGTTTATCGGCCTATCCAAAATAATCTTGTTTTCGGTGACGGTCCGGCGTCGGCGGCGGTAGACAAACGACCTAAGGGCGCATTTTCATTAGTCGTTAACTCGTGCGGTATACAGCATACGGGGAGTCTATGACAACTAATGGCGCATTTTGATTGGTCGTGGCATTTTTTTTAGAAATCTCAGGCATTTTAGAAATCTCCCGCACCCCGCATGCGGGCCCTATCGACCAGTGAAAATGCGCCATTATACGCAAATGCCTTTAACGTCTCAATAATTATATTCCACTTTCAAATTGAAAGCTGACATAATAGACCTGTCATAATTAGTACGCAAAGGCTATTGAAGTTTACTGAATTGGATTAAGATTTATAACTTCGATAATTATCGGGGGTGATTTTCTATGCGCCATAGAAATATTTTGAGTAATTTCTATAAAAGGGGATGGTGACATTGTGACGAGCTTAAATTTTTAAATAGATTTTTTTAATTGAAGTTTATTCACTGCCGCCTAGTGCAGTTCAAAATTTGTACGCTAACAATAAAAATTATATTATTTTATCGTGTGGATAATGCTTAAAAATATTTAATTTATATAATTTAAAAGTGTGAACCATGTAACGTCCAACCTTGATGCGAACGGGCAATAATTATAATAATAAAATTACTATTATAGTATGGCCACAGAATATATATTAGTTGTACCAACAGAATTCCCACTGGCGAAACCCGTTTAAAGAATTAACGACTCATGCCACGATACTATAAAGTTCAAATTCCGACCGCGCAGTGCTAGGTGCCTACAATTATATTTGCCTACATCTCCGCTCTCTTTCTATCGCATAACTCGTACCTTTTCTGAAGAAATCAGGGTTGTCTGTTTATAAAAATAATATTATAAACTTTATATTTAATTAACTACATTTTATTTAACTCGAAATAATCTAAGATATTATGTCTTAGTACTATGTAGATTTAATTATCATAAATTCGCGTGTAACTAGTTACGCGTACTTAGATTCGATAGGTACCGTATCTTAATTATTGAAACCTGTCTTATATTACCTACATAAAGTGTTTGTATAACTTAGTTATTTTTGTAAACAAACGAGGTTTCGAATAGTACGTATCACGAAATATAATAGCAAAGACGCGACACCAACCTACGATGCTTACTAAATAGTAATAATTAATACCTAACCTTATTAATTAATGTGGTTTTTTTTTCAATAAAATACCTTTATTAATTACACGTCTACGAAGGTAACCCAACTAATTATTCTACTTCAACTAGTATTTAAAACTATTTAAATTATAAGTAATCGTAATTTGACTCTATAATAAATTGTACAAATTTTAAATCTATAATAAATAATAATAAAACAATTAAAAAAAGTGCTGAACTCTCATCGTCCTTAGGGAGCTTAAAGAAAGTTAAATTTGGTTCACATTCCGTGTTAAGACAGTTAAACACTGCGCAATATTTATTTGCCCTTTTTTATTGTCCATTGTGATCAGATTAATTTATCAATTCTGTGACAGCGAATGAATAAGCTGTACGCAGGCATGCAACGATCAACTAACTAAAAACTCGTGCGCGCGCGTCACCGCTCGCCTGTGAGTCCCTACTGAAGTGCCCCCCTAGGGGGGTACTTACAGTTCGATGCCTACAGGCGCGAGTGGGACAGGCCTGGTATGGCTAATTTCTTAGTAAAATAATATAATATTTTTCTAATAGACAAAGGACGTTATAAAAGTTATTATATTTACTTTTTATTTTCTTTTTTTATCTCAACTTGTCCTCGTTAACAGACTATCTAGGTGGAACAAAGCCAATAAAAAACCTCTCAGAAAATAATAACATTGAAATTCTTAGAATTTTATTGAACGAGATGTAGAAATTATTTTATAAGTACTTCACATTTATTTCTCAGAAAAAAAAAAACAAAAATGTGTGGCACCCTATGACTGTCGCGGTAAAGCTATTGCATAGCATTTTTATCAACTTATGCAATTGTAATTCGCATACGTTTAGTCGCACGCACACAAATACCGTGCCAAAGTCTGGCAACACCGCACCGCTGTGCCGGTCGGAGTGTTACTGTTATAACAAGCTCACACGTATGGTACTATATTATGCGAAAAGGCTTTTTCCCACCACCGTGAGGGACATAATGTAACTTTTTTGCGGTAAAAATATACGGTTCCCGTGAAATTACTTATTTACGCGGGTGGAGCCTCGCTAAACGCCTATGAATAATTAATTATATACCTTAATAAAGTCTGATATGTGATCGACTTTTTATCATCACTCGTAGTGATCATGACAAGCAACATAACTTATTCATTCCAATGGCAAAAGTTAGTAATTGATATCGGTAACGGAGGCATCTAACAGAGGGGAATTACCGAATTGGGCGACCGGGGAACCCCCTCTTCGCCCAATGAATATTAACTAGTTTCAGCGGTGCAGCGTAATTTATTTATAGACGAAGTTAGGTAAACAGTGTTGTATAGATGAGATGGTAAAATAAAGTGTATATTTTAGGGGAAAAATAATTTTTGGTGTCGAAGCAATGTTTTTTTATGTTCTTGTTGCTTATTTGTAGTAAATCGCTTTTAAGGTAACGATAATAATTTACTACCAAATTACAGCTAAGTTTGACTTGGGCTGACGAACTTACTACAAAGTGGTCGACTCTGTGCTTTTAAGGCCCGTATAAATAGTCAGTAGATCTCAAGACGCGGTTCGGCTCTGTGATTAGTCCAAATTTTAACAGCCAACCAATCACAGAGCCTGAACCGTGTCTTGAGACCGAGATGCATCTTGAGTACTGACTACTTACACCGGCCTTAGACTTGAATTATATTTATTTATTGACGCTATTGCTTGGTTCACGTCGATACCAACCCTGTCAAAAAATTCTTTACCTAGAAAATATACTATACAATTTTTCGATTTCTAAAACCATCCGAGCTGTCATATCTTAGCTGAAACATAACATATCGCAGACAGATAGCAAAGGTTCAAAAACTATTTACAAGAGCCAGCGAGATGAAACAGAAGACAAAGGAATTTTATTTGTCACTTCTCATAAACATTTAAGCGGAGATCCGTCTATTCTAATATTTATACCGCGATCCGGAAGGCTTTGTCGGTGCAGAAAGGGTATTTGCACTTTTAAAGTCTGCTATTATTAAAATTTTAAAACATTCGATACTTTGTATTGCTTTAATTATTATTTTTTGTTTTTTATTTGAGCTCGTATATTATAATATTCATGGGCGCCAGCAGAAATAATTTCTAAGGGGTGCAGATTTTAGTTTTCTTTCTGTTCTTTTCTTTTCGCTTTTTACGAACAACAGTGATCTATTTACTAGTCTATTTACGTCAACATAAAACATATTTTAGTGTCGAAACATTACGAACTATCCATGGTAATAGGGTTATTATGCTTTTTATTTCAATAATTCCTGTTGATCCCGAGATTCCCAGGGGTGCAAGTGCACCCCCTGGCACCCCCCTGCCGGCGCCCATGAGATGCCGAAACATTACGAACTATCCTTGTACGGCATGATAATAGGGTTACAAAATGCTTTTTATTTCAATAATTCCTGTTGATCCCGAGATTCCCAGGGGTGCAAGTGCACCCCCTGGCACCCCCCTGCCGGCGCCCATGAGATGCCGAAACATTACGAACTATCCTTGTACGGCATGATAATAGGGTTACAAAATGCTTTTTATTTCAATAATTCCTGTTGATCCCGAGATTCCCAGGGGTGCAAGTGCACCCCCTGGCACCCCCCTGCCGGCGCCCATGATAATATTATGTAATTACTAATTAAAGTTTTAATATAGACACAAAGTTACTACTACCCACTTTGCACTACAACTGCTACTACCTACTATAGGTATAATGCCGAGTCCATCATGTAACTGAAGAATAGATAAAATTGACTGAGTTAATCAGGAGATAATGTACATTATGTAACTTTGTCCTACCTGCTTTACTACTTACAGTATTCAAATTAGTTAATTAAATTTTATAATTTTGACATAATATAGTACAAAGTTTTGTGACAGGCCTTGCTTTTGTTTGGACCGATCTTTTCCTTTTGTTTGGACCGATTTACTTCATAACGAAGTTATTCACTTTTGGTGGTGACGTTAAAGCTTAGAACAAACCTACTCGTCAGTGACGGAGCGTCAAGTTGCGTCAAGTTGTCAAATATGTTTTTTGTATACAAAACACACATTTGACAACTTGACGCTCCGTCACTGACGCGTAGGTTAAGCCTCAGCTTAAGAATGTAAAATAATGTATGCCTTACTATAATATTATACAGTGCAATACAAGTATACTTTATTTTTTCTTTTAATATTAAAAGGTTTTAAGTGCGGGATTTTCTTCCTTTTTTTCCTTGATAAGGGTAAAAACCCTTTTCGTGTGGTTCCAAGAATAATACTGACGTAGAAATGTAAGATGAAAATTATAGAGCACACACCCTAAAGTATTATAACTTAGTTTTGTTACATCCTGTATATTGTATGCGCCACTATGACGTATGCTACAAAAAACGTGCAGGATTGTGCCGTGTGAACTTAACATAAGTCGTGTTTTAGTATTGTATTATTCATAATAATTATTTTGAGCGTAAATTTTACGTGCATCCGTTTGGATACAAGATAGAGAGAGAGAGAGAGAAAGGAAGTCTTCGTGAAAGTTTTCATTATCTAGAGAAGTCTTCGTAAGAGTTTTGACTATTTACACGACACAAAGGTTAATAACATATTATTATACAGAGTAGTAGCATTAAAGTAGTAAGGAGTAGTCAAGGGCTTGGAATAATTTTAGTATTTTATGACACAGGCATATTTTTACTGAGTAGTGGCACTAGGCAGGTAAAGGAAGTGACCCAGATATCCTCAGTCGTCTGAAATTGAATTGTCGCCTCCACTTCAGCTCTATTGCCGTCTATTTTCACTATCTCTTCAATAAATTACCTGAGAGTTCTTCAAATGAAATAATGTCAATGAATAGCTCTCGGCATCATAGCATTTTTTATTAATATTATAATCCTATTCAATATTTTGTTTTATCATCTAGACAGAAACAATTGATAGTTTTATCACAAATTGATTAAACTCTATGCGTATATTTTAACAAACAAACAATTAACTAGAATGAGTAAATCCTATTACAAATCTAAATAAAATCGGTTTTGTTTGTGAAATTGTGCAAACAGACCGAGGATTTGCGAGTTTATATGAACTGGGTTCAATTCTAATACCTCGAATCTCGATCAATATTGTTCGATCGATCGTGGATAGCTAGTGAGCAGGAACAGTAAGTAGCTACTAGCTACGGACAGTAAGTACGTAGTTAAGTAGTAGTTAGCACTTAGCAGTTGACTTTATAGACGTAGTGATCTATAATAATCCATACTATTATTATACGTGCGAATTATGTGTATCTCTTCACGTTCGAACCGCTAAATAATTTTTTCTGAAATTTTATATGTTTATTGAAACTTTGAGTCCTGAGAAAGGTCATCTAAGAATACTTTTTGCCCTGCAAGAATGCACGGACCACCAAAAGTCCAAAATCAAAAATCGTTTATAACATAATATGTATTATTTATGAACTGTACGGTATAAGATAAGAAGAATTTATTTTAATGAACACAGGCACGCGCAACGAATAAACATTATTTAATTAATGAACCAATTAACCGACTCGTACCTGGCGTCTTTCATAATTGAAAATTGTACGCCGCATGTGTGTCTTTTAATTTAAGGAATGAGACCAATTATAACTTGAAATAACATTGAACAAAGGAACCAATTTCGGGGTTTTTATGTTCGCCTGTAACTCAATGTAGTGTACTGCAGCTCTTGTTACCTGTAAATTGAGTAGCCGTGTTTGACAAACTTATTCAATACTCGTTAGACAAGATGGCTGACGTACGTGCGGAATTCATTCCGTATGGAGAAAAACGAATGTTTGCGGAAGGTAATGTATTTTCTACTGATTACATGCCTTCGGATGTCCGAATACGGAAAACGAATTCGGAAATCTATTATGCAAAATGAGGTAGGTATATACGGCCAGCTCACGGCCAGCTTTAAGTTTCTCAACAATGGGATAAAAATACACCACCATCGCGTGAGGCATTAAAGGCCCAAGAGCCAGGCAAATGCAAGAGCCTAAACACCGTTATACGTCTTTAAAAAGATAAAACTGACTTCAAAATTGTACGTTACTGAGAATTAAAATTCCCTATCTCAAAAACTACTAATTTGGTTTTGATGAAACTTGCAGTATTCCCTAAGTTGAACAATACGTAACACAACAAAAATGGTTTCGGAGATATGCGAACATAATCATAAGAACATACAATATTATGTACAATGTAGATACATACTTACATTTATACTTTTGGAATTTGGTGCAATTGTTCAGACGCTAACATAGACTCACTTATTGCTTATACGAAAACTGGGCAGTTCAAACATTACCAGATATTTTACATACACACGCGTACACGGGTCAAATTGATACTTAACCTCATTTTTTAAAAGTCAGTTAAAATACAAACTGTAACACAGTTTGACAAGCTACAGTTTTGTTATAGTTTTCCAGCAGGTGCAAGGAAAAGTTGATAACTGTAACGAGCTCACTTTACTGAATATTGAAAATCTAATGAAAATCTTATTTTTCTGCCTTATAAGCTACGAATAATATAAACTAAGAAAACGTAACTCCCATACTAATACAGTTTTAAATTTGGTTCCATTCGAACTGTCATGTAAAGTCAGTTTTATACCGCTCAAGGTCACCTAAATATTGCAAATGTATGAAAAGTGAACCTAAGGTACACTTTTTTGACAAGTATTTTGGAGCATGTTTTTTGACGGAGTTACTCTTCCTTAGTTTATATTATTCGTAGCTCTTACTTATAAGTTACTTACTTATAAGTAACTTAAGTAAAGTCTTACTTATAAGTAACACTAACAACACAAAGGAGCACGGTGTTAATACTAATATAGGTCTACCAGAATCCAAATTTTGACAGCAGATTTTCAAAAAATATCCTTGATAGTCAAGATATATAGGGGAGCTCTATAATTCTAGCTTTTTTTAATTACTAACAAGCAAATTTTTTGTGAGTAGCTTCATTTTTATAAGATAAACAACAAAACAAAAATCTTGAAAGTGGTAGCTAACAGAGATAGCAAGGATTTCATACTTTGATATGATGGTCCTAAAATATGGATTGTTCTATATTTTGTAGGACAATGTTACTCTTAAATTATGTAACTATTAACCTACCAATATACAAAAAATCTGATGGTTGGGGTTCTGTTTTAGGGTACCGTAGTCAACGAAGTTTTGTTGATTACAGAACCCTAAAAGTTATTAATAAAACACATTTTGACGTGGGAGAGCCATGCTTCGGCACGAATGGGCCGGCTCGATCGGAGAAATATCACGGGCTTACAGAAAACAGCGCTTACGCTGTGTTTCGCCGAGTGAGTGAGTTTACCAAGGGCCCAATCCCCTACCCTTTTCCCTTCCCTACCCTCTTCTATTACCCTATTCCCTCTTAAAAGGCCGGCAACACACCTGCAGCTCTTCTGATGCTGCGAGTGTCTATATGCGACGAAAGTAGCTTTCCATCAGGTGACCCGTTTGCTCGTTTTCCCCCTGATTTCATAAAAAAGCATGTTAATATGACTCGATAAGTGAATTTGAAACCACAATTAATATTTTTATATGAAACCTAATATAAACAATATAATTTAGAACCAAAATTTAAAACGTAATTACTTCTGCAATCCGATCCCCAAGAATCTCGATAGTTAAAATATTATGTTTTTAACTTGTACGGAACCCTTGGGTGAGCCCGACTCGCGCTTGTTTTTTTGCTAAATGAAGTCGTTAATTGAAAGTGAATCGACGCCCGCAGCCAAGTTCTAAGCAAATAGGGGTCGGCGCGAATTAAATATTTACTAACGCTTTGATTATTTTCACCTCCGCGCTTATTTTCCCTTTGATTAAACGTTTTAATAAACCAATTTAATGAGAAACCGGCAGTGCTTTTAAACCGGTATTTTTTCAATATTAATAATTACTTAGCGAGCAAATTTTTTTTTCGAATTCACAATAAAGAGGCTAGCTAATTATAATTACTTACTCGTATTATCAAACAACATTCTACATGTTCCAATAAATATTATGTAATTAAAAATATCACAATTTATACATTGAACAATCGCTATATTCATCTTCTTTCTTGCACGTTTATAACATTTAATTTTATAATATTTTATAGGCATTAGGGAAGCAATTGCAATAGAATGATGGATCAATTTAAATACGAATTTTAGCGAAATCCAGATCACATGAGTTAGTATTGAGTACTATTTAACGAAATCTGAACCAAATTTTATTGAGGAAAAGGGTTTATTTTTCCTTGTTCCTTATTACAAATTTTCACAAACAACAGATTTAACAAAGCGTGAAATTATACAGGGTATTCTTTACAGTCAGCCTGTCTTAGAATAAACGTCAATAAACAAGCTTTGATAAAATATTATACTTAATAACATTTTCCTGTGCGGACTACCGTATTCACATATTGCACTGTTAAATTTAATTTCTTAACATGGAAGAGCCACGTGTAGGTAAAAATAGAGAACTACTTTATCGTAAAAATGCCATGGGATTCAGGGATATAATAAAATGCTTCTGTACATGATTATTTTCAATACTAGATGATGCCCGCAACTCCGTTGCGGCAAAACTCGTTCATCGCGCGGGAACCGTACATTTTTCCGGGACAAAAAGTATCCTATGTCCTTTCCCGGGACTCAAAGTATCTCCATGCCAAATTTCAGCAAAATCGGTTCAGCGGTTTGAGCGTGAAGAGGTAACAGACAGACAGACAGACACACTTTCGCATTTATAATATTAGTATGGATTTCCTATTTTAACACGTGAGAAAAAACGAGCCGTGCCTCTTCTATTAAGTTTTTAAACGACGCAACGAAAATGCTCAATTTAGGGTCCGCCTGAACGCGTGGTTTGGCAGTTGGCTACGCCGCGGGATCATAAACAGCAAACACTCTTGTATGTAAATAACTGCGCGACCGCGCCGCTATTTAACCCATCAAACCCCTTAAGGACACCGGTGACCACGATAACTATAGAATAACAATAGATTTCGAAGAAGCCGCGACCGAAGGATTAAATTATTATATTATTACATACTATTGCTTATGATCTCGCGGTGTGGCCGAAACGCGATAAGCGCGGACGCACAAAAATCTAGCCTAAGGACAACTAGTATATTATATTCTGTGCCTAAGGGTAAATTCAGACCGCAACGCGACGAGGCGAGGTGAGGCGCGGCATAAATTATTAGATATTATTATTTCTATGAAATACCTTGCGCTGCTAGCAACACGAAACTAGCGACACTTTCATAGAAATACACAGAAACAGTAGTGTCGTGACGACACGTCGTTTGCTGCCGCTTCATGTCGCCCGCTGCCAACGGGCACCTTTATGGTGCGATTACATTTAGCCCAATGAAGCAATATAGGTTCCCTATTTAAAAATAGCTGGTATGATTGATTATTGTATAGTATGGAAGCTGGTGTTTACAATGAGACACAATAGCTACCCTCATGAGCTCCAGCTGTCCAATTTTAAAATTGTCAGCGTTGATTTATGGCCTTTTGACCGGGATGCCTCAGTTTGAAGCATCGTTTTCATCGCCATGACGCTATACAGAAGCAATAATTAGCGAGTGTAATTATTAGTAAATACTAAATTCATTACTAATAATTTTTATGACAGACTAGCGGACCCTGTATATTGATTTTTATTTTTTAATAAAACATAAAGATAAAGTTCAAAGACCTTCAACGTCATTCACAAGTAAGTTAAAGACCTTCAACGTCATTCACAAGTACACAAGTGCATTGCGAGCTCCTGCTAAAACAATATTAATTCGCGTGTTTAAAATCGTCTATGTGCTAAAATTTTGTGCTCAAATTTCGGACAAAGTGTCAATCTATCGTGATTCAAAATATTTTTCTCAAAAATCTCTGGATTTGACTGTTTTTCAAGCAATTTGTGTTATCAATTGCGGAATAATAACTGTTAAGAAGGGTAGTCTACAAACTTCATCAATAACCGCTGTGTCAACAAGCTGTCAACCACTGTGACGTGGGCGCCGTACTAGCCTAGCGGTCCAAGCGCAAGTCGTCTCTGCGTGGGAGCTATAGTGCCTGAGTTCAAACCCAAGGAGATACTTTTTGTTTTTTGTATATATTTTTTCTACTTTTTTACTATTTCTTTCTTTAAAAAATATGACACTTACCTGTGGTGGTTGCAATAAGTAGGTGAAGCGCGGAAATAAAATGATAATCAACTGCTCCAAATGTCATAGAACATTCCATAACACCTGTGTTAACTACCAGAGTAACGCTGCCTTGTCGCCAAAATTCAATGAAGGATGGACCTGTCCCGATTGTTCTGCCAAGACAAAGCGAGGCGGTGACAACTCCAACACTCCGATTGAGCCAGCTTTATCACCAGCTCTATGTGATGATATTACAAACGAGCTTCACTCACCTGATCTAGGTGCTTCCCAGGGATCTTCGTACAAAGACGAAATAATAAGCGCTCTGAGAATAGAGTTACCTAAACTGATTCGTGAACAATTCGGTGCGGTCATAACACCTATGGAAAACTTGGTAAAGGACCTGCAGACTTCTGTAGCTTTCTATAGCGACAAATACGACGATTTTAGTGCTCGGATGGATAAACTTGTTTCTGACAGCGATCGCCACGAAAAATTACGAATTATTATTCAACATTATATACACGTTTCAACTTACAAAAATAGTCGCTACCCGTCATGGTTTTCTAAACCACTTATAAAAGCCCTAAAAGAACAAAACAAGTACCATCATAAATTCAAAACTTACCGTAATCCCCGCGATTATGACTCGTATTCCCTGCTCAGAATACGCATAAAATGTATGATTTATAAATGTTTTGCAAAGTACATATCAAGCATTGAAGAAGATTTAGCCAAAAATGTCAAAGCCTTCTGGCGTTATACCAAGGCTAAACGCATGACTAATGATCTCCCATTATCAGTTAAGTATAATGATAAAACTGCCACTACTGGTACAGAAATAGCAAACTTGTTTGCAGAATACTTTTCTTCTGTTCATAAGTCCCCCAATATTAGCTCCACATCCTACAAACCCGATTTTAAAGCAGCAAACTATAGTCTTAGTCGCTTGAAGGTTAGTGAAAGCGATGTCTATAAACGTATATGCGGAATTTTATTTTTACACTATAAAATGTATATATATGCATAATATGCCTATTAAATATGTACGTGTTCTTTCACATCATTTTTAGGTTTATCTACTTATTTATTTTTTTATAATGTAAGTATTTATAAAGTTTTTTTTACTATCTTATTGTTCACTTTGCGCTGGCGCCTGTGTGCATCTGTCGAGCGATTGGCAACAAGGCCCCACAGAACACCAGGGATCGCGGTGTAGGTACTATACTGTGATCATCACCTGAGTGGGGTCCTTTTCGGTGGAATACGCATTACACTGCATTGTAGTTTGCTATCTTTACCCAAATATACACCTACCTACAGTATATTATGTCCATCTGGCACTTATTCGTTAATGTTCCTTTTTTATATTATTTTTGTTTTCTATTTTATGCTTATTGTCTTTTTTGAGAAATGTTTATTGTAATGTGGTGTAATGTGTTTGTACTGAATAAATGTTTATTATTATTATTATTATTATTATATCTCGAAAGGGAGTGGCCCGGACGGTATCCCACCTTTTTCGTACGGATGTGTGGTTCGACTCTGAGTATCCCCTTGAGTATAATCTTTAACAAATCGCTTAGCCAAGGCACTTTCCCCGATTTATGGAAGATAGCTAAAATAACACCCATTTATAAGTCCGGTGACAAAAATGATGTCACAAATTACAGGCCTATTAGCATCCTCAATTGCCTAGCTAAGATCTTTGAGGGAATGATATACGATTCACTCTACAACCATATACTTCATTGTCTCAGCCCAAAACAACACGGTTTTATATCAGGTAAGTCAACACTTTCTAATTTGCTGGTATACTCAAATTTTCTATGTCAGTCTTTTAATAAAAAATCCCAAGTGGACTCATTATATTTGGATTTTTTCCAAGGCATTCGACCGCGTCAATCACAATGTACTTTTAGTCAAACTTCAACATCTTGGAATTCATGGTGATCTTCATCGCTGGTTTCATTCATATCTTATTAATCGCACCCAAATAGTTGCCCTGTACGGCTTTGACTCAATACCTTTCGAGCCACTATCAGGCGTTCCACAAGGCTCTAACTTAGGTCCTCTCCTTTTTTTTAATACATGAAAACGATTTACTCGATAAATTTACATGTTCATGTCAAGCTTATGCTGATGACATAAAATTATTCAACGAAATAGCAAATATCAATGACTGTGTTCTTCTTCAGCATAACATTAATATTGTATATTACTGGTGTTTATCAAATGACATGAATCTTAATGTAAAAAATGCCAATATATAACTTTCACAAAAAAAGAAACCATTACAATACTATTATACTATAGCTGGATCGCATCTGACTCGAGCTAATCTAGTTCGTGACCTAGGTTTCTGGTATGATTCCTCATTAAATTTCAAATTTCAGTATCAAACTATGATCACATCAGCAAAAAGAATGTTCTATTTCGTATTACGAACTGCAAAACCTTTTAAAAACACTGAGTCACTTAAGTTGCTATACACCGCTCTGGTCAGATCACAATTAAAATATTGCTCACCTATATGGTCACCTATATATAAAATTGATAGCGAAAGTATTGAGACAATACAGCGGAAATTTCTTAGATATCTAAGCAACAAAGACCGCCTGAGAAATACTCTACCTGAATATGAGGATCGCCTTCTCCATTACCGTCTTACCAGTTTAGGGCAACGCCGCAATATTGCAGACTTATATGCACTCCACAAGATTGTCAATTGTGTGCTCAGTGATGAATTGCTTGCAAACATCAATTTATCCATATAAGTAAATGCTCTAAGCGAAAGCCAGTGCTCTTTGACATTCCACCTTTTAGCAACAACGTTGGACAGAATAATCCGCTACATCGTATATGTGTCAGTCCTATAATGACATTTGTTCAAAGGCTGATGTAAATATCGATATCTTTCATCAAAAAATTTCTGCTTATAAGAATTCTTTGCTTGATTGTAATAAACTATTGTAGATGTTAATTGGTTATACTTAATGCACCTTAAATTTTTTCAGTCTTAAGGGTCCGTATACGAAATTTGCCGATTTCGTTGATTTGACAGACGTGATTTAACAGTTAAAATACAGTATTTCTATAAGTTCTAAATTGCACAACATGTACGATCATTTCAATTATAATCTAATGTTGGAGCTAGTTTCTTTAAAAGTATTTTTAAATAATCCAACTCAAACCCGCGACAGTTTTGTGATTTTAGCTGTAAAAGGTTTAGAATATCACCTGTTTATGGATTGTATTGACGTCTTAACGGTATGAAAAAAATACAATGTACTGTTGAGAAAGTCGTCTATAAAATGTTGGAATTACTTTTTACCACTTTAATATGAAATAACTGAGTAAAAAAATATGTAACTCAGCAAAATTTTTGAGAAATAGGGAAAAAATTGCTGTTAATTTCGGCAACTTGGAGCTGTAATTCATAAAAAGAACACGACAGAAATAATCTATAGATAAAATTCTAATTCGAGAAGAAAGAAAAAAAAATAAACAAATTGTGCCAAAAAACACGATTCAAAACAACCTAAATCTCACATTATATTACTCGCCGCAAGGTTCGAGTCGGCTTTCCGCGCTTAAATAAATTTTAAATCTAATAATTAATATATATATATATATTTTTTAAGTCTAATAAGGGGAAAAAACCTAATAATATTTCTGTAGCGAACCTTTGCAATTTCGTATTCATCGGCAAAATTTCGTATACGGACTCTTAAGTGGGCGACTAACCCGAAATTGTCGGTTTTATAATTCATTTTTATACTTGAAAATAAGCCCCAGATTGTTTCATTTTCTAAAATTAGATACTACATTATATTTCCAAGAGTTCAGTCTGAGCAAAAACACGATATCTTAAAATTTTCTCAATAGAAAAAAATCACAAAGATGAATCTAATTTTCACGAATTTTTCATTTATTGCCATAACCGTGCATTGAACTAAGTTAATATTTCAACACATTGTATAAAATACTATCATTGAGAGATCGACCTAGCGGCTATTTAAAATGTTGTATATTTATCGAGTTATTGAGAAAAAACTAATTTGGCGATGAATTCGCGTCGTCCTTTTTCACCTGGCATATGAAAGACGGGCGTGAGTGTGAAGAGAGAAGGACGATGTTTGATTTTTTTCATTAGTCGCCCTCTTAAATTGTTAATATTTTCCTAAATTAAAACGTTGATTGTCAATGTAATTTCGTTTTTTTTTACTAACAAAAGCTGTGTACAATATTTAGATTAATGAATTCACCAATGTATTATTAACTTACTAACCTAATCTGTAAAGACTTAGTTCATTAGTTATTTTTGTACCTTGATTAAATAAAAATAAAATAAAAATATCTGGTAAACAAAAACTGACTTGATGACTGGCTTTGAAAAACTGGCTTGAATGCAGCCCATCCGTCTTGCAAGTACTTTGGGGTACAACCTATAATATGATATGTATTATAATCTAATGTAATATCCAGCAACTAAAAAGATATTATTTCAAAAAATGTTATAATATTATAATATTTCACATTTATTCGATTTAAACCATTAAATTATATTTATCTGCGTCGGTTTACCAGGCCAGCGGATAGATTAATTCACGGAGTGTATTAATTTGTTTTAATTGCAGAGTTTAACGAAGAAATAATATAAAGATGTAATTGAGTACGTACAAGATAAAAGAGAACGATGATTAGGAATGATCAAAATATATAAAACAGGATAGTTATTAAAATCTACCTCTACAATATTTTTTTAACGCATTGCGATTATTTGCGTTTAAACCTAGACCGATTTAACAAGATTTTGCTCTTGGTATTGGAAATGAATCGAATTCTTATTTTTTTTTTTCTTATAAATGATAAGTTCTATAGGCTCAAAACTTTAGGGTAAACAAGCCGAAAGTGATTCAGTACAATATTCACTGAGATTGTTAGCTAGATGCTATCGAGAGTACTGGCCTATTTCCTTGGCCCTTTGAAGCACATCAAAATATGAGGTCAGTTAGTAACAAAATATGTTTTTCCATAGAGTAACGCAGAATATTAGCAGAGGAATATGATATGTACTTTTATTTAATCTAAATAATAGGACATCGTTCTTCTTTAATTACTGACTGAATTACTGATATTTAAAGCGGTGCGAAAGCCCGCGAAGGCCGCAAACCGCGAGTGCTTCGTATTTGTAATTCGTGCCGAGAGTGTAGAGCCTGCATAACACTGCGCGACACGACGCGGCAGCTTTGGGCACGTCTAGGTTCGTTGCATTGGTGACGTAAATGCCACTGCCACCAATCGGTAAGGCAAAGTCGTAACTCCAGCTACTTAAGGCTAGTGGTGGTTAATATAACGTATAGCTGAAAAAAGTAGCGCGCTATTTCTTCGCAACGAATAGCGCGCGCTATAAAACTAGGCACAAGACGCTACGTTATAACGTATCGCGCGGTCACTGACCTACCGCGGCGCCGCTCGCGCTGCCGATCGCGCGCGAGTCGCGTCTTTCGTTGGTTCGTTGCCGTATCGTTCGGGCCCAAATCGGGTGAATTCGGCTGTCATAATTTTTTCAGTGTTGCGTTGCGTGCATAGGTAAATTATAATGTTTTATAATCCCTGCTCCGAAGAGCACTGTACTGTAATATAATGGTAACCTCCGTTCCATGTGAATTTTCAGTTCCATTTTTCTAAATCTGGATACGTTATTATATTTTTAAATGTAAGTAAATGAAATGTTAAAAAAGATCTAAAAATAATTTAAGTATATTGCCAAAAAATAAAAAAAATAATTAAAAACCATTTAAATAACTTATAAAAAAAAGAATTGTAAGTACTTATATAAAGCGATTCCTTTCAATTTCAATGTAAAATTATTATACAATAATAATATTTAACAACAACAACAATAAACACAATAAACACAAACAACAATAATATTTAAATTAAAATGATACAATATAATTATTATATTGTATCATTTTAATTTAAATATTTCAAACGTAATAAAATTAACCAAATAAATAATAATGCCTTCAAACGATTATATTATTCTAAGTTATTTAACAAACACGTTATATTATATTAACTCACCCACCGCGTTATAATTATTATTAGCGAAAGAATTCAATAACGTCGGTAACTTTACAACGTGTCCAATCGATCGTTATAACGTATAATTCGTTATAACGTAGCGTCAAAATTAGCGCGCTTGAAAGAATCGAGATTTCATTCGTTTTAACTGTTATAAGTTATAACGTAGCGTCAAAACTAGCGCGCTTGAAATTCGTTATAACGTAGCGTCAAAACTAGCGCGCTTGAAATTCGTTATAACGTAGCGTCAAAACTAGCGCGCTTGAAATTCGTTATAACGTAGCGTCAAAACTAGCGCGTTTGAAATTCGTTATAACGTAACGTCAAAACTAGCGCGTTTGAAATTCGTTATAACGTAGCGTCAAAAATAGCGCGTTTGAAAAATGTAGCGTCTAGCATTTAGCGCGCTCTGAAAATATAGCCGTTAGGAACACCACTACTTAAGGCGCTCCCCCCTACGGAGATGCCGTAATTTACCGTTTTTAGAGCCACATAATTTGAAAGCTACAAAATTATAATAAAATTCAGTATATGAACATTCCTTTCCCCGTTATTAATTTCCTATTTTTGTTTATCATACTCATGATATCAGCTTCCAAAGTAATACAAATTTATTAAAATTTAAGCATACTTTCTGTTCAGCATTGAACATGTGAACTAGTTCGCGTTGTCGCACACTCATCACATTCTTAAACTACTGAACTCAACCTACTCTAAATAAAGTGATGAATAGCATAATTTGTACATATGTGTGTTGTGTTTAGGAGACTTGTAAATATTTGTGTGCGTAAAAGTGAATAAGTATATATTGTAAGAATTAGTCACAATAAATCAGATATCAACAGAAGTTGATGAATGAGACACAACAAGAATGTTGTGTCTCATTCATCTCCCATTTCCTACCCTTATACACTCGTCCAGGGCTACTCTCTGGAGGTGTTCCGACCGACTCCCAAATCCACACCGACAACCTCTCACTGTGGTCAAGACACCTTTAGCCTAACCACAGTCACCTGAGCCTGGGTGATTGACAGTGAGAAAATCATTTCCATCATTTTATTCTCTTCAACTATCCTCCTGCTACCTTAGGTCTCATGGTAGCAGGTTTCCTGGACTTATTAAATATATTTATATATCACAAAAACCTATGGTTAGGGCTAGGACCTTAGGGCATTAGGGTGGTAGGTGTTAGGAATCCTAGAGCTAGGGTACAGCTCTCCCCATAGTAACGTGAAACCTTATCCTGGGTTTTACACTTTCAGTATGTCCCTAGTATATTTTACAAATTACTTTAAAATACACGCCATTTAAGATTTACACGACATTTAAGATCGACTTCATTAACTACATATTCCCCGTTAGAATTTTTAGGTCCATTTTGAATTAAGATAAGTATAAAGAAAATAGGATTTTGGTGCGATTTTGGCAACGCGGCAAATGTATGGTTAATTGGTTAAGATCGTTTGCTCGGTGGATGGCCTTAAAGCGTCAAAAACTACACGAATTTATAAAAAGTTATTATGAATATTTTTCTACGTCTGGGGTTTGTGAAACCTGAAGTTAAGTATTTCATAGAGATTAATAAATAGCTTTGTCCACACTGTGCCTTTTTCTGTTCGTCAAGGGCATGCGTTATAGCGTAGTCAACAGGGAACGCGAAGCATGCTCGCGACGCATGCCTCTGACCAAAACTTTCTCAAGTGACAGATGGCGTTGCGTTCGTTGACAAATTCAATTATAGAGTGCGCCAAAACAAAAGTTGAATGAAATAAGACGACGAAAATTGAAGACGAAAGCGCATAGTGCGGACATAGCTACTGATATGCCCAGATACCAAATCAACCAAATTGTAACAAGATCGTACTAATTCGAATTGATATTAGATTCTGACAAATTACGGTTCGCTTTTAGCCTTTAGTCTTTACTAATTGCCTTTCTTCCATTCAAGTGTTAATGGCGATGGTATCGGTACTCGGTACTCAAGGGGACTGTCCATCATACGTCACGCCACTGCGAAACGCGTTGTCATGCTAACTCCATACCTACTATGCGAATGCGGCATACTATACGGCTTTCATAACCTTTGGAGACATACGTTTGAAAAAGCCTTTATTACTTTGGATACATCGTAGACCTAGGTGATAGAGGTAACTGAAATTAACAATACTCGTTTATAATTTCAACGATTTTGGTACACTTAAAATAGTGTACTTAATAAATTATTTTTCTAATACATTTAGCCCAAAAAATCATACAGCAATGTTTACATGTTGTTTTTGCTGCGATAAAATTTTCTTGTTTATTTCCTTCTTATTTTTTTAATTCAGTCCTGTAGTTTCTTCTTTTTAGGGTTCGTAGTCCGTGTCAACAAGGAACCCTGATGGCTGGTTTACACGTATTAACCCAACAAACAAACTAACCTTATAAAATTAACTCAATAAGGTCTAAACTCTTATACTTGTTATAAAAGAGTATTCATTATGCCAATGTTACTTATAATGGCACACTATTAGGAGATTTGGCTAATATTACCTTTATTCTTATAATTGGGTTGGGTAAACGTTAATAACTCTAATTTATACGGCAACTATAAGGCTTCGAAATTATGTTCATCTTATATTATTCTTGTAAAAGTAATGCACAAGGTAACTAATAATGCTTTTAACTTATAGGGGCATTTAATAAGACATCTATCCAACAAACGAATGCTAACATTTTATATGACCTTAACAAGGATGAAAGCAATCCACATTCCCTTAAACAGTGATTATAAAGATATTATTCTCTTTAAGGTTACATTAAAATGCTTTACATAACTAAATTCGCCATTTTAAACGTACAACAGATTGTGTGAATTTCTTGCGGAGCGGAATGATCGGCCAAGTGCGAGTCGGACCTGTGCACGAAGGATTCCGTACTTTCATAGAACAAAAAAAGGCCAAAATTTTTTAAAGTTGTTAGGCCTTTGTGTCAATTTCAGGTGCCTACCTGTTACCATTATTGACAAGCAATAAAAGCGAAAAAAACATGTTTGCTGTATAGGAGCCCCCTTAGATATCATATGTATTAATTTTATTTTGTTTTATGTATTTGTTGTTATAGTGGCAATAAATGCATGCAATCCCGACAAATTTCAAAATTGTAGCTATTGCGGTTTTTGAAATACAGCCTGGAGACAGACATATAGACAGACAGGCGGACAGATAACGAAGTCTTAGTAATAGGGTCCCGTTTTACCCTTTGGGTACGGAACCCTAAAAAGGGATTCAAAACTGTGGAAGAAGTTGAAAAGGAGCGATGGTTACAGAAGAAAAGTAAAAAATAAAACAATTAATTTGATAATCACGTATTTTTAATAATATTTAAAACTTAAAATTAGTGCGCAAAAGTGAGCTAAAGTATCCTTATAAAGAGGTCTCTTTCGGCCAACCCAAATACAGTGGAAAAAAAAAACATTTTTATATATAATATACGGGAATAACACTAGATAGGTGCGATTTTGTTAGTGTGAAAGGAACCCTAACGATAGGTAAAATGGCGATATCATAAGAAACAATTGATGCCGTTATAAAGTCTTTACTCTTATAGACTCCTTATAGACGATGTGTGAATCCTGTTGTTCTTTTAAAAGCACTGTATATAACTTGACTAAATAACTAATGACGTTTTTAGCACAAAAACAGCTTAAATTCAAGGGCGAGTTGATACCAAAACACACAGCGTATCACATTTTATCATGCATTTTAATTCCCATACACTTTTCACTATAAACGAGCACTAAATCAGGTAAATAAACTAGACATAAAATAATGACTTATCGTTTACTTGACAGTAAAATGGCTGACGTTACTATTTCTTCTCCAAGCTGTTGCGAAAATGTAAATCACTTATGACGGCAAAAAGGGCAAACGGAGTTTAACTCCCTTGTATCGGACAATAATATAACACGTATAAGGTGATCGTCCGTATTAACGCTTTCTATATGTTTCTTATAAGTTGAAGTACCTTGTTCTTGGTCATTATATAACACGTATAAGGAAAAAAGCTGACAATAAAGCAACTATAAGGAGGGTATAAGGTTATTATCCTTATAAATTGTGCCCAAATGCACCATTATTAGCGATAATACGACTTCTATAAGAATATTATTTTTGGCTATATAAGCCACTACAAGAGCAATTTTTGTTAGTTGGGAAGTAGATAAGTAGTTAACTAAATTTTAACTTAATTTTAAGTTGTTTATTGCATGTAAACACAAAATTTAGTAGCAAGAAGTAAGTTAAAATTTAGTTATGTATTAAACAAGGAAATTAGAATTTTGACTATTTTCTGTAAGGTTGGCAGGCGGGGCCTGTCACTTAACAATTAACATATTTCCGGCAGGCACTCCAAATTAAGTTAAAATTTTTTTCTACGAAAGTTTTTTTCTACGTACCTCATGGTAGTGATAATTATGATGATGATGATGATGATGATTATAAATGTAATTTGCACAGTAGCATATGCTTTCAGTTCTTAATCTTCATAAGGTCTTTAATTTTACAAAACGTTGCCGTGCCTTGGGTCAGATTAGACCCAAGTAGCAAAATTATTATAAAAAATTATCAAAAATAAATATTAATTATATTTATCATTTTTTAAATTTATTTCTATAGAAATACAATATATTTAAAAGAAAATATATTATATAGGCTATATAAATTATTATATTATAAAGCTGAAAAGTATGTTTGTTTGGACATAGTTATTTCACAAAGCGTTTGACGGATTTTTACAAAATTTTGCGAAGCTATAGAGTAGACTACGGGGAACGATAATATAAACTATGTTTTGTTAGAAAATGTACGGTTCCCGTTTCCCACACCACACCCACCTAGCGCTGTTTGCTACATCTTCCAACCTTACGCTCGCCGGGTTAAAACAGCGCCTAAACACCCAAACTTGTATCTATAAGGAATCCGGAGTTCTTTTAGTATCTTCGGAACCATAGTATACCTCGGTGCAAAATCTTGCGTTTTGGTAGCATATGTTTAGGATGCTTCTCATAAAACCAAAATCACTGTATGTTTCCATATAAATTTTGAGGAGCTCCCTCGATTACTCATGGATCCCATCATCAGGTTACCACTTTTGTGAACATGGTACCAAATTGGACTTGAACCCTATACAACAAAAGAAAAATTTTGAAAATCGGTTCACAAACGGCGGAGTAATCGTTGAACATTCACAAATAAAAAAAAAATATATAATATATCCACAGCCGAACAAAACAACCTCCTCGTTTTTTGGAAGTTGGTTAATAAGACTATGAAGATAATATGTATATCTCATTACCAAATTTGTAACATTTCTGAGGGTCCAATAGTATTACGTCAAAAAGGACAGTTTTTTCAATATATAGCGCCTTAACTTCCTAACTTAGTAAATGCCTTAATACCTAGTAAATGCCTACTTAGGTATAGAAGATAGATAGAAAGATAAAAGAAGTCATTAGTTTAATGTACCATTTAATAATAAATTATTTTTATACATTAATTGACTAGTCATAACATAAAAGAACCAAAAAGTGTGAATGTCTCGTTAGATTGCTTACATTTTACTGTTCAATTTTAACATAATTTTGATTTATGTTATATCATTTATATTAATAATTCTTATACAACACGAATATATTCATAACACTCATAAGCATCGTCTGAAATTTCGTCACGTTTTTAATCTACATAGCAGGAGTATTCCGACATTTTGAGCTCTCCAACAAGCGATCGTTCGTTACTATAAAATTTTAATGTCGTAAAAAAACTACATTACCAGTTTTTTTAATGCATACTCTTAGCAGAACGTATGTACGGAATTACTGCCGGCGTCACAGACAACGCAATTCGTGCTAACGCCTTATCACCTTTTTTCTTATCGATGTAATCATCAGATTCGACGGAATCCCAGAGTTCTTCGTGAATCAGCAGCATGTGAATGGAGAACTTCCATGTGGAGTAATTCTCTGCTCCCTTTTAATTTCTCCACGGTTTGTGCAAGGGGTGACGCCATGTTGCATAATATGTATTCGCCGGCCGGCGTGTTTTCGGAAAAATTGTTCAATTCTTGAAAAATATACTCGTTTTCTTATTCCCTCCAACCACGATCTGCTAACATGTTAGAGAAAATGGTAGGAATAAGAACACACGATGAGATTAATACCGATATATTTTATAAGAGCACAGTCGTACATACCACGGCTAAAGCCCCGTAATCACTTTGATTAGTAATAAGTGCAAGTGATTAGTGCAGGTGATTAGTAATCAGGTAAAAGTACGTGTGGACAGCGACTGATTAGTGCAAGTCCTTTGATTTCTACTAATCGCTAATCTCTTGAACTAATCACTTGCACTCGCACTAATCAAAGTGAATACAGGCCCTAAGGTTGAGCCCAGAGAGAGCTGAACTTTTGACAATTGACATTTTACAAATGACACTGACAGATGACAATTGTACTTCTTTATAATATTAAGTACTAAGGAGTTTGCGTTCACTAGTTGCATTTCCAACAAAATTGGCTTTTCACCAATATCCATTTTTTGTCTCTTTCCATTCCATCCTTTCAATTCCATTGCGCCAAAATTCATTTATCGCACGGAAACAGTACATTTTGCCGGGATAAAAAGTATCATATTATATTATGTCCTTTCCCGGGACTCAAAGTATCTCCATACCAAATTTCAGTAAAATCGGTTGAGTGGTTTGGGCGTGAAGAAGTAACAGACAGACAGACACACTTTCCATATTAATATTATGGATTTATATCACAGTAACTAATTTCAAAAATTCGCCCCCGACTTTATCTGCAGCATTCTTAGTTCAAATTTTATTGAACGTTAAAAATATGACTATTTTAAGTACTATTTTAATACTTTCCAATTCTTTCACTTTGTTTCAAAGCTGCCGCCGGGGCCAGAGGCTCTTAAAAACCCGCATAAAGTTTCGGTCTCTATTGAGTTAAAAACTCATAATATTGATTTGAATTAGGGATATTTTATTGTTTAGTAAAATTAATTTTGAAAATGAAATGGGGCTGTCTATTATACTTTACTAAGATTTGATTTGTTTTTCTTCGCATCCTTCCCCGGCAGCGCTTCATCTGAGCCGCACTGAAGATCATCTTCAAAAAATTTAGGGGGCGATACCGGTCCGTCCACGTCGTGTCCCTGGGCACCTCCCCCGTGCCATCGTGAGCTTTTTCACGGTGACACGGGAGGGGTGGCTGAACGCCGGTATCTCTCCGTGGGAGAGCCATGCTTACCAGAATCTCACCTTTTGTATAAATTATATTAAATATATTGATGACGTGTGTTTTTGCGTTATAACCGAACAATTTTGTTTCTTAATTTGTCCCGGATTCTGTATTTGTCCCGCTCTGACAAAAACAATGGTCAACAATGGTCAAGTTACGCATGCCCTCTGACCGTCCAAAACTTTCGCTTTGTTATTAAAAATGACAGTTGGCGTTGCGTTCTTTGACGCATTCAATTATTGAATGCGCCAAAACGAAAGTTGAATGAAAGAAGATGACGAAATTTCAAGACAAAAGCGCATAATGTGGACATACATAGCTAATTGGATTTTACATGTAAACATTTTGTATTACATGAGCACAAAATACAAGATTAAATGCTACAATAGAAGTGATACTTTGACAGCGTGCCGGCGGTTTAGCTATACAGAGGAAATTAGATGTCTGTCTGCGATGTCGTATTTTGCACACCGTGAACTGAGTATGAAAATATTATATGTCACTTCAAAGTCATAAATAGTTGAAGATTATCATAATAAGAGTTTTCGATAAATCTATAATAGTACGTATCTTTATAAGAGTTCAAGTTAGCAGAATACAGTGCGAGCATTTTTCACATAGCTCCTAGACTAGAAAGGTCAATGACCGCTGAAGCCACCTTAAATTATATCGATCACTAGCTTTTGCCTGCGGCTTCACTCGCATTAAGAAGTATTGTATATGTTACGCTCAAAGACCGAAATCGCTCAGTGAGCGAAAAAATAGCTCACAACGCGTTGTGGTCACAGTGAAACAGCCACGACGCGAATTTCGCGTCGCGGCTCTAATGAAAACGGCCACGACGCGTTCTGGCAATCACAAAAAGGCCATAACGCGAAATTCGTGACGTGGCTGATATGCTATTTATTTTTCTTGAGTTGTTCTTGATTGATTAATCATCCATAGGTATGGAAGATTATATTTGAATTACCACGCGTACTACAAATTATTTTTTCTTTTACTAAATCACTGCATAACGTGCTTGTCATTATATTATTTATAAAATATCCATAGTTCCATACTATCCGTACTAATATTATCTGTCTCTCTATTTTCATTAGAGCCACAACGCGAATTTCGCGTCGTGGCTGTTTCACTGTGACCACAACGCGTTGTGAGCCATTTTTTCGCTCATTGAGCGATTTCGGTCTTTGAGCGTAACATAATAGAATCTTTCGTTCCCTTAGAGATGGAATTTATCAAAATCCTTTCTAAGTGGATGCATGCTTATGACATAAAATCTACCTGCATGCCAAATAAATAGTACTTTTGTTTGCACACTTGAACACAGCGCCCCGGAAAGGGTTGCGCACGCAAGGGTTGCGAAATAAGGGGGCAAACGAGCAAACGGGTCACCCGATGGAAAGCAACTTTCGTCGCCCATGGTCATTCGCAGCATCAGAAGAGCTGCAGGGGCGTTGCCGGCCTTTTAAGAGGGAATAGGGTAATAGGAAAGGGTAGGGAAGGGAATAGGGGAGGGTATGGAAGGAAATAGGGGAGGGTAGGGAAGGGAAAAGGGTAGGGTAAGGAAAGGAAATGGGTAGGGGATTGGGCCTCCGGTAAACTCATTCGGCGAAACACAGCGCAAGCGTTGTTTTACGCCGGTTTTCTGTGAGCCCGTGGTATTTCTCCAGTCGAGCCGGCCCATTCGTGCCGAAGCATGGCTCTCCCACGTCGGCCTCCTAACAATATCGTCTTATGAACTCGCCTGTGATTTATTAGCCCATAACAAATATTTAGACCGTACTGTAATTTGTTTTCAAGAGGCCGATAAATTTTCATCAACTAGCAACCCTTAAATAAAGTTATAAGCCTTGTTTACATAGTAATTGGCTGGGGGACGATGCTTGCGTTAAGTTCCTCAGCCGTCAATTTAGCGTATAATTGTTTGGAGATTTACGCGACCTCAGCGCTGTCGACAATCGGTACAGTGACTTTTGAACTAATAAAGACTAACTGCCGCACACAGAAACATTTAAATAACGATTAAACATCGATTTAAAGAAGAGTTTGACTGATTTTTATTTTTATTTTATTTACAAAACATTACATTTTTTACATTTTTTTATAATGTATAACAATTAAGTAATATAAGTATAAAATTTAATGTATAAAAATAAAATAATTATTTTAAAATCTTCATTTATAGATTGACAGATTTCGTGAGCGTGAGACGTCTCGCAAATCTGTCAAATCCATACCAATTTAGAAATGCATCTACGCGTCGTGTTGCGGTCTAAATTGACCCTAAGGGTTAAATCAGATCGCAACGTGACTCGTAGATAATTTCTAAATGTGTATGGATTTGACACTTTTGCAAGACGTCTCACGCAATTGAAGTCTGTCAATTCAGTAAAAATTTAGAAATTCATCTGCGTGTCGCGTTGCGGTCTGATTTGACCCTTAGTAATTAATATTCGTCTCTGAGTGCGACAATGATTAACAATAAACAAAGTCGGTAACGCTGGTCAAGGGCTTATTAAAAAGTTTTGTATTGTCTTTTGTAATTACTATCTAGCGAAAGAATTTTATGACATCTGAAAAATTTTATGATTACATCATAATGTGTCCCGACACCGGTGTCCGATCCTTTAATGTTATTATGTATGGCATATTTCATTGACAAATAATAATTAGCTCTCAATTTTTTTCTCTCCCTCACGGTTGTAAAATGCATAGGTACATTTTAGTTTTTCTCGGGCTTTCACTAATCCGACCGATACTTCTCATGCAAATATCCTATGAATATAGAATTAATGGTCTCATTTGACAGCTAAACTTGTGGAATATGCTTACACAGATAATGTTTCACAAACGTTTTATGAACGTCAGTTCTATAGAAGTGACGTTTTACAAACGTTTATATTATAATACATTAAAGAATTGATTGACTTAAATATTATTATGCTTATATTTTTAGTTTATACGTTAGTTCTAAAGAAGTGTAGTGTCGCACAGTAGTGTTATTTCACTTCAAGTCACCGGCTACACGGTCAATTTTTCATCAATCTGATCCATCAATTTGGTGTCAATCTGATTGACGGAATATTGATGGATATAAAAAGTTCATATTAAAAATACGATCAATCCATCAATCCGTGGCGTACACGATCAAATTTTCGTCAATCCGTACCAGATTGATGGATCAGATTGATGAAAAATTGACCGTGTAGCCGGTGACTTAGACTTGCTTTTATATCATCTATATATATAAAAATGGATTTTCAAATGTGTTAGTCGCGCTAAAACTCGAAAACGGCTGAACGGATTGGGCTGATTTTAGTCTTAAAATATTCGTAGAAGTCTAGGGAAGGTTTTAAAGTGACACGAAGTTCACCGGGACAGCTAGTAGACAATAAAAAATACTTACTATGAAAGCTGGAAGTAAACGTATTTTTAAACTATCTTGAACAGTTTGGTTTGACAATTTATTGGGTGTATTATAATGAACCGACGCCAAATACTTTCGCAAATGAATCCTCCGCGGTTAAGCCGTGCCCATAAAGTATATTTACAGCGGGCCAAAAGTCCTCGGATTATTTGGAATGGGCTACAAATTCCGCCAGCCAAATAGCCTTAATATTACGTACAAATTGCAGTAAACTATGAGCGTTGCGTATTTCTTGTATATTTAAGTATCTACCTCAAAATATTTGGTAGGCTGTAATAAAATCAGTACTTAGTAAACATTAAAAACCATAAGCTGTGGACTGAGCTTTGCTCAAAGCTTTAGAAATGAACATTTCGTAAAAAAGCTAGCTATATAACTTTTAAGGACATATATTATTTACAGCAGGTGCTAAAAACTTATAACATTATACTAGCTCAGTGATTCCCTTAATAAAATAAACAGCAAAAAAAATCGGATTATGTTTGGTCCAGAGATAACACCGCGGAACACCATACATAATATACTCGCGGACCCCCAGGGGTCCGCTGACCACAGGTTGGGAAACACTGTACTAGCTCATTTTTTTTAAATATGCAATAAAGAATATATTTTCATTCATTCATTCATTGAAACATTAAGAGGTTGCGGTTTTAATTTGCATTATAACTGAATAAATACTTCCTAAAAATATTTTCCAGTGACCAAAAATCTAAACAAACGCCAAAACCTCTAGTTTATCTGTATCGGATCAGTATTTACGCTCGGTACCAGCCAGTGGAAATTCGTTTGGATCGTAAAACACTATCGCACGCCAGTACAATACCGCACTTGAAGTACGATACTTTGCGATACTGATCTCTATAAAGTCGAACAACAGTGATAACATTTTATGTACAAATCGGAAAGTCACGAGAAGGCACTTTGCTTTCGTAACTTTTACGTCCACAAATTACGTGAGGTGTTTTTTTGAATTTTTCGACCCCCCCTCCCCCTTTGGTGAGATTTCGTGAGTTTTTATTCAACCACTACCCTTCCAAATCTCACGTGAGATTTTACAAAATGTGGGTTTCTTACATAAACGTTTGGTTTGACAGTCAGTAAATTTGCTTTTGAATGAATTTGGAATGATCTTAATCGTATAACGATTACGCTTACGATTAAATCATATTAGCATACGTAGGTACAATCTGCATGAAATGGACCAAAACACTAAATAGTACCCATTATTTTGTTGAAAAAAAAATTACGTGAGATTTGCCGCGACTCCCCCTCTCCCCAACGTGAGATTAGGTGAGATTTCACTCGACCCCATGAAAGTTTCATTAAAAATGTCCAGCCGTTTCAAAGGAGTTGAATACAGACACCGTGACATTGTAAATGTTTAATACTTAAAGTTTCTTAAGGCGAGGATAAACCCCAATTTGTTATTCCGAGACCCCGGTTTACCTAGTTCCAATATAATAACGAAATGCAAAAAATATGAGATATAAAACACAATATTTAAAATACTTTAAACCATATATAAACATTTTAATAAAACGTAATAATTTGACTGTAATTAATTTATAGACTCACCTCCGACAAAAATCTAATTCATCGAAATATAAGTATTAACTAGGATAATTATTACATTTTATTTGAATAAATTGTTAGTAAATCTATATTAAAATCTTCTGAACTGAACAATTTTGTTTCTTAATATTTATTTCCAAAGATATTTAAAAAAAAAACATGAAAAATAGAGAAGATCCGCCCCTAGTAACTACAGTTTTATGCTAAGCTAAAATGAATCTTATTGCGATGCGTATACGCTTGGTCTTTGGTTGTGTGCAAGGTTGTCGTTTTGGATTGAGATTAATCCCCGCCTTAATGCTTAGTCAAGCAATCTGCTTAAGTTGTATAGAAGACTGAGTAAGTTTCAGTAACAGCTGTTAACCGGCCTCATGGAATCTGACTTAGGGAACTCAGACCCCTCTTGTCTTGTCTCTGTGTTAAATGTTAAGAAAATGATTGGGAAAACGTACTTAATGTTGGTTATATTATAAATATATTATGGGCGCATATAATGTAATCAATTTAAAAGTCGCGTATTAACTATGCAAAAATTAAATACAGAAAAAAAATAATGGCACATTTTATTTTTATTTTTACATGCATTAATTAAAATGAATTGGAATGAAGAGTTTCAGAAAATTCACAACCAAATCGCTATTTTCTTTCAATATCAGATAAAAATGTGATATTTAGGCAGGTGGTGGATATACTTAAATATTTTGTTGATAGCTTAACGATTTTTTTAATATAATTTATCATATGTAATTAATATTTATTTAATATAAATTATAATATTATCTCAACTAAATTGAGATAGCTCTCAAACCTAACCAATTGCTACGTAATTATTATGGATCGTATTGACTTGACATAGCGAATCAATTCTTAGGTACTTAGCTGCACTATTGTGGCATGTCTGAAGTCTAGACGCGTTAGTAATTTATTGAAGATTGAGGCTAATCGTGTTAGCCATTTAATAAATTGCCTGAGAATTATAACGTTCGTAGACAGGAGGTTAGGGGTAAGTGAGTTGTCGCGACAAGCCGTAATTGGAATCGAGGAGGTGTCAACAAGTTTTACGTTTGAGTTTCTACGATCCTTAAGTCGTTGGTATAAAGGTCCTGTTGAAGGTAGAATAACATTGAACGGTCGGTAAAAGAACGCGCCGCCCAACGGGCGTGGATATCTGATTAAATTTGGTGCATCATTGACTCCCGGCAGAGCGAAGGAGAGAGAGTTCCAGGAATATGAAATATCAGGCCTTGTACCATGAAACTGTTTTGAGACTCAAATAATCGGACGAGAATGCTGCGTCCTTCTCTAACAAACGTGAAATGACGTTGGCTTACTGTTTCGGAATTCACTGCTGGCACAGACGTGCTGTAGGAACGGTCTCTTGGCTTAATCATTACAATGATAAGTAAGGCATCCATTACACGGTAGGTTCCTCGTCAGTCAATTCCATCAATCATGAATTATGTTTGAGTGATGGTGACTGATGGACTGACGAATGTATCCAGATTTTCGTCAATCACCGTCAGTCACGCTCTTACACGGTAGGTTACCCATCAGTCACAATCATGACTGTGGTAAAACTGACAGCAAAACCTACCATCTAATGGATGCCTAAAACTTATGTAGCTTGTCTACTTTACTAGTTGATATAAATTATGTAAAGTTTTAATATTAATTATACAGTAAGTACCTACAAGAAAAGGGTGCGTATCATTTCAAGTTAGGCAAATAAGATGTGTTTTAATATTCGTAATGAAAACAAAGACAAGATAGGCAAATAAGATGTGATTTAATATTCGTAATGAAAACAAAGACAAGATAGTGTAAAAATTATATCAATTCACTTCAAAAGTTTTTGCTTTGGTTATAATTAAATTCCAAGGTAAACAGGAACTGAGCCGGTTGAGTTTAAGCCCGTAAAATGTATTTGAGTGCGAGAATTTTCACAAGAGAGCTTATTTTATCTGAACTGTTTTACCTCGGCAAAAAGGATTCTTACTCAAAGATTTAGTTCTTCCTTGCCTTAAATTAATATTCATTATGATGAAAATATCCAGGGTATCTTTTTAATCGCCAATTTGTCCGCGCTTGATACCTCAAGTAGCACAGGGCTAAGGAATATGAAAATTTATATTTTAACCAAATTCAAGAAAATCAGTTATCATTTCGATCCATATGTACTATGTATTCATTTCCAGAACTGCCCAGTTTTTGTATTAGATGTTAGTCTACATCAGCGTATGAACAAAATATGTACTAATTTTCAGAAGTATGTGGTTCTATGTTTGTGTTCCCCTATCTCCGGAACTACAAGTTCGATTTAAGTAATTCTTTTTTTGTTGTACTAGATATTATTCAACTTAGGTAATACTGTAAGTTTGATAAAAATCGGTTCAGTTTTTGATATAGGGAATTTAAAACAAATACAATGAGAATACAAAACACATCATGAAGATTGACTCAAAGGCGCATACCCATAAGGTGGTACGGGTTTGAGTCACGAAAGATATTTTAGTCAGTCCTATCTCTCTCAAGACTGACGTGTCCCAAAACAGCGCCTCCCCATATATAAGTCGCGTCCGTTATTAAATGTCTTGAATTCATTTTCTACCCCGTAGTACTTTAAGGCATTAAACTATATTCTACCCGCTTTTTGTTCAAACCGAAGTTACAATAGCGTTATATTTACGTTTCGGATCCTTTGTCATATTACACGAACGATTTAACTTAATGATATTGCTCAAAAGCTTTTATTCTGTTTCCCTAGTTGGGTTGTTTTATAATATTCTAAGGCCTCCACACCATGCAATAAAACGTTTTCATAACTTCTCATTTTTATGGAACGGTCTCATTTAACTGTAATGTTAAGGGCTATTTCAAAGCAGCCGTGTCTTTATACTCGCGCTTTTTACAAAGAGAAGGTAGTATATAGTTAAGAAAGGATGAAAGGATTGAATCTTTGAATGGACTTCTTGTATGTTTTATAGAAAACCTAAAGGATTTTCGTATAAATAACGTTCAGTCTAAAATACAACCCATAGGGTTTCTTTATTATACTGTAACCGAGTGTTTAATACGATACGCGTTATTTTTCAAAATTTTTTACTACCAAACTATTAAGGTAAGTGTAAAATATTGCTGTTTACATTTCAAGGATTTTATACAAACTGAGTAGGTTGTGCCCATGAAACTCCGTCCCATTATTTCCAATTCGGTAGAGCCTAACCATGCAGCTGATAGGAGGTCGGTACATATTATTATCTTATAATGATTATCTTATAAAGATAATATTATAATGATACGAATTCTGAAGTCTGCTTGAAGGTTTTGTTTAAAAACTTTATTGTTATGCTTAGATTATGAAATATATTTTTCATTTACTTATTAATGGTTTGCTAATATATATTATTATGTTATGAAAGGCAAAGAAAAACTAGGCCTGATATCTACACTTCTACACTAATATAATAAGGAGGTAAAGTTCGTTTTTTTGTTTGTAAGAGGTAATCTCTGAAACTGCTGGTCCAATTTAAAAAAAATTAACACCAATAAAAACTGGTGTGTTACTGAGTGACATAAGCTATATTTTATGCATAGAATGTCAAATCGTTTTAATTTTTTGTTGTGTCAGTTTTAAGGCGCCTGGCGCCGTATAAGACTGGATGTTTGGCGTCTATGGGTAGACCATGAATTAAATTAGGACGCACTTAATGTTTTTTTATTCCTGAAATTATGTCGCTTCCAGAATTTCACGCGGGCGAAGCCGCAGGCAAAAGCTAGTTTCTAATAAATTGGTGGTACACTGATATGAATACAAAATAAAAACACAAATTAATTTGATTACACTTTGATAACACGTTATTTTGATTACAGCAGTGTTTTTTACTTACTACTGGCTACGGGAGTGTTGCCCTCATGATAGGAAAAATATCTATGAAATGGCAGAATGCGGGCAGCTTGTATGATTCACGCGCGCGCGGGCAGTAACACGAATAATTTTTTCATACAACGTCATAAAAGGTTGAAAAACACTGGATTATAGTATAGTGACACGTGGGTCGGATGTAACATCAGTTACCAAAACGTTATCTGTCTCCGTTCACTTGAAAAATGCGACTCTGGGGAAATTCCACTAACGATCGAAACCTCATAATGCGTCCGCAGAGTCCAATTACAACCATAAAATTAGATAAAAATGATATAGAGCCTTTGATATATTATAATTATTTACTCGCCGATGGGTTTTAACGACAATTCTCTCTCTTTTGATAAGCAACAGCTGCCTGTGTGCTGCTTGGTAAGCTGGTAAGCGGATGGTGTAATGTTGTGTACTGAAGTGGGCATACATGTTGTACAATGGTCAACGATTTGGATTACTGTAAACTATTCGAATGACAGACATTGCATATTAATCAAGGAACATCATTGATACCGTATATACGTTCTACTCGTAATAATATAGATAGATACAAATAACTAACGATCATGCACCATAGAAGGCCACGTTCCTTTGAAGGCCAACTATTAAAAAGTCGTAGTTATCGTCATGGTAAGAAATATTTCTTCTACTACACAGTACACAGATTCATCAAACGCGGCGGAGAGTCGATCGTGTCGAGGCTACAATTGTAATTACCGCACACTGAAAAACTTTAGTTTTTAGTTACATAACCTATATATATATATATATATATCTATCTCACATTTTATAATCAAATAAAAAGCATTTTCCCGTTAGAGTGGCCTTACATGGTTCATGGTCCTTATGTTCATTAAATTATTAATTAATTCAAGTTTAAATACTATAATTATTGCAAAAAAATTGTACCCAGAACTAGTTGAAAAATTTAATTTAAAAAATATGATTTACTAGAAATTAGAGCAGTCAAATACAGATCTACACGTCATAATGTATAATTTTCTACTCGTAAGCACGTACCCATAGCTAGTTCTTTTCCCGCAAAATATTGCAGGATTAGCGCGGGATTCGCAACACGTCCCAGGATACCCCGGCGGTTTCGCGGAGTCCCGGAATTAATATTCTCAACGCGGTACACTGTGGAACATGTAATCGAGGCAGAGCTACAAATCTCAGCTTGTATCGGGCAATATGCAGCAGACATGTTTCCTACAAAGTTTGATCAAAGCCAAAACTTAGATTAGTTTCAAATTTTGCACGCACCAACTACTGCACGCACAAACTTTGGCTGATAACCTTCGATTGCCATGGGACTTGCAGGTTAATGAAATAAAACATTCTTAGAACTTTTTTCGTCTTGTTAGTACCGTGCAGTTTCAGCACGATAATGACTATTCCAACTAATATTATAAACGCGCAAGTGTGTCAGTCTGTCTGTCTGTCCGTGATCTCTTCAAGTTTAAACCGCTGAACCATCTTTGCTGAAATTTGGTATGGAGATACTTTGATCTCGGGAAAGGTACACCTATGTCCTAGCTGCGATTTTGGCGCAACGTAGTTGCAGGCGTCATTTGCTTCTTTGAATCAGATTTTCAAAGTAATAAGACAGGTAGGCGGTAGCAACCGAAATAGTATATGCCCTTCACGCTACCTTACTAGGACGCGGACGTAATGTGATAATAGCCGGCTTACATTATTCCAGTACCCGTTTACATGAAATAGTAATACAGCGCTGGAATAATGTAAACAGCCATGAAACTAAATAACACTGACTACTAAATAACAGAACAACAAAAACAAAGTAATAAGGACCATACCACGAATTTCGCGACGAAAATGGCGCAGTGGCAGCTGTTTAAGTACAGTAATCGTACTATCATATTCATCAACACGTCGTTTAGGGACTCACGAGTAGAGTGGCAATACAGTGCCCTCGGCCGAGTACATCCATACAAAACATACCGAGTGCTTGGCCGAGAGAACTGTCCCGCATCTTTACTCGATAGGTGTGATCAAGGACGGACACGTGTAAATCGAGCGTTAAAGGAAAATTGTCGTGTTATTTTGAAATTCTAGAGGCGATTGTATTGTTGCTGTCGTCACAGTGGCCAACGTGAAAATGACGTCAAAAATCCTTTGTAGGTACGCATGAGCGCGGCGTCACTCGTATTGTGAATGCCTAAAAATTAACTTCCTAAAAATTCCAACGAACCGAACGGCACTTGAATTTTTACTGAAATAATATTGAGTGTTGTGTGCTCAGGCTAGGCCCTTTTATTAAACAATTGCGTCAGAAGAAAATACCCTATACGTACTGACATACTCCTATCTAAGTATTACTTTGAAACATGTAGAGCCTAAACGGTCGCATAATATTTTAATACATCATAATATTCGAGATTTATCGTAAGACATATTTTAGTGATGAATCAGTTCTAAGCCGGATTATACTAGGAACTGGATATTATTATTTAATTTAAAAGAAAAAGATACAACATTAAGGGCCTGTTTCACTACTTCCTGATAGGATATCCGCCACTTAACTTGACAGATGAAGTATGGAGAATCTGTCAAAAAAGTTGTGGATAGCCTATCCGGCACTTTATCAGGAAGTGGTGAAACAGGCCCTAAGTTTCTTTAATTTTAATATTAAACATTGTCTCAGTGTAACTTTTAATTCGAAAGGGTGCGTACGTCCACAGCTGACTGAGTGCCAAAACAATATTTGAGAGTAACTTTGTCGGCTCGAGTTGCTTTAATTAAATCTCGCAATGATTTGAAAACATCTGGTCCGCGTAAACTTCAAGCTGATTTGTGGTCGCAGCCGCCTTCCCTAGAACGCGTGACGAAAAGTGAAAGCCAATAATTTTATTTTATTTTATTTTTATTTATTGTGAAAACCAACAGCTTATATACCAATAAAATTTACAAAGAGCATTTTACATACAATAAAGCCAATAACAGGTTTCCCGTATATCACAATAGTGCAGTACAAACTAAAAAAAATATAAAAGTAAGTAAAATAACAAAAGCACATTAATACAAAAAGTCAATAAAGAAGAAACTGGTCGATACAATAATACTGCTATACTTAATCCTAAATTTTGAATCAGAAATCAGAGCGCCGCGTCCTTACTCTACCAACGTCATTTCACGTTTGCTAAAGTGGGATGCGGTATTCCGATTCGTTCGTTTGAGTCTCGAAACTGTTTCGTAGTACGGCCCCGTTCAATTTACGTTGCAACGACGCGAGGCGTTGCAATTTAACTTTTATAAAAGCTACAACGGTGTTTTTACACCAAATGTTTTTGCTTTATTTTATTACTAGATGACGCCCGCAACTCCGTTGCGCCAAAATGCGTTTACCGCACGGGACCCGCACATTTTCCGGGATAAAAAATATCCTATGTCCTTTCCCGGGACTCGAATTATTTCTATATTAAATTTCAATAAAATCGGTTTATCGGTTTGGGCATGAAGAGGTAACAGAAAGAGAGACACTTTCGTATTCATAATATAAGTATGGATGTGTAAACTGCAAACTCATCGCTCCATGATTCCGAGTTTTCTCCCAACAATAGTAGCCCGTGAATGCGCGAGGAGGGAAGCGAATACAACACGCAGATTTCGCTGTACACGAGTAGACCGGGTAGACCAAGTGCCAACAATAGTAGCTTGGTGCGTAATGTACTATTCCCTACTTTGACTGCAACGGGTATTTCTATACCCGTTGCAGTCAAAGTAGGGAATAGTACATTACGCACCTAGGGCAGGAAAATAAGAAATGTTTCAGGTCACATGTAATAATTGTTGACCGAGGCAAAGCCGAGGTCGGCAAACATGTGATCTGAGGCTTTCTTATTTACTGCCCGTGGTGCGTATACTATTTTTCTCGTCAACGGAGGCGGAAATGGCAACATCGGTAAGCGCAGCGGGAAGAAAGTTGACGCTTTCTACCCGGAGGTGAGAAAAATAATTTTGTCGTTACTAAAATATCTGTTTTGAGTCTACAGTCTTTAGTCTCAATTTAGAAATTCGTTGTTATATTTTATTTCAGATCCAGCCAAACAACGCGACGTTTGCCGGGCCAATAGTTATAAATAATAATCAAGATAATGTTGCTACCGGCTCGGAATTACAGAATATTTAACGCTCTGTTCAGATACCTATTCCATTGAAATATCCTGTTTAAATATTGAGCGAATGGCTCTGTGTAGTATTTCTGTTTTGTACGTGCTTGGAATGTATCGGCATTAATAACCTGTAGGATAAATACTATAGTAAAGGATAATCGCAACTTTCAATTGTTTTTAAATATACTTAGCTAAATATTTACCAGAAAAATGAGACGGTAGCAGACTGTAACTAACAAACCTTTATCTATAGTAATATTATAAATGGAAAAGACTTTGTATGCCATAGGTGATGGCATTTACATGTCATTTAGCTCTGATAATACATACCACATAACTTCTGCTTGCAGGGTTGTGGTTGTGTATGCATAAAAGTAGGAACACCTTTCGGGTTTTGGTGGGTACACCCGGGCGCAGCCTTCACCGCCCCGGGGAGTCCCACATACTACGGCGACTTTCCCAAGAATGCCGGGGATGCGTTTCCCTAACGGAAAAGTTATACATATCAGATCGTCGAGCGGTATTTTTATCAATGACTGTGAAATAATATTCTGTTCGTCCTGCATATTTATGGGCGCTTGGCGTACAGGTCAGTTAACAAGAGCTGGCACGATCAACACATTTAAACATTGCGCTTGTGTAGTGTCTGTGAATAAGCGCGTGGCGTGACGTCGTACTGCATACGCATCATAAAAAGTCTGCCCGTCTCTCTCGCGCGCGGTCTATCTTATGAGCGTGAAGGGGGCAGTTATTTTTTTTTCTTATGCTACTGTTTATAAATACAGCGTGATGTTACAAGTCGGTAACGTGTGATCGGCGGGCGGCCAGCGTTCGGAACCGTACGATAATTATCGTGCACATACGATAATTTTGTACGTACGTACGATGTACGATAGCCTACGCGATAGCATATTATTATCGTACGCAGATTATATGATAATTTGTATCATGATGCAAACATATTATATTTTTAAACATACTGTACAGTGAATTTGCATAAGTGTGAGCACTGTGAACGTGCCAGCTTTAGTTAACTGATCTATATGTCATTTATGTGGTGAAATAAAACTCTACAGTAACTTCTATACACTCCTGCATAACCGTGTTGTGAATATTTGCAAAGCAACACAGCAGAACTATACTTGACTAATCAGATTTTGTTAGATTTGGAGCCGATGGGTTTGGGAGCATGTAGTAAGGGGTTCCGTCCGACATTCATAATAATACAGGCATTTAGCAGGCGACGGTTGCCATCTCCGTCTGTCTGACGATGGACAAAATAATATGTCCACCGTCAGTTAGACAGCGCCACTCAAAACCCCATCCGGTGTTAGCTGCTCCGACAGATAACAATATAAATTATGAAACTAATCACAAAATAGATATTTCTTAAAAGTCAATGCAAAATAGATTGCCAATAGCTATGTCCACACTGTGCCTTTTTTGTTCATCAAGGGCATGCGTTATAGCGCAGTCAACAGCACATGTGAGGCATGCCAGCGACGCATGCGCTCTCACCGTATCCAAAACTTTCGCTTTGTTCTTTACTATAATACTCATTTTTTTCCTTTTTCTATTACTTTTGCCATAAAACGATAGCCTACGAGATAAAACGGCAAAGTATAAACTACAAAGTAATGATGGCAAAGTACGAGATCACGTATCAACAAGTAACTTTTAATGTACCGAGAAAGTTATATCGGTATCTTCACACCGCTCGGAACGTGGGAGATAAAGTTAGTCTGAAATTTACGGAATCGGAGCAAACGTATCTAACGCTATACAGAATATGCCTTCAAACGTGAGACAACGAAAGTAAAATTCGTTACGTATGCTTTGACACGAATGAGCCGTCAATACATTAAGATCCTATTGATCTTGATGCAAAAATGCTTTTTCAAGGAGTAAGGCAGTATATCGCAACTCCTCGTGACGTTATTATGTAGGTAGAGATCAACTACGATACCTTGGCGCGCCCCTCCAAATGACTGTTTCAATGTGTGTAGTCACATCCTAATGAAAGAGTTTGTATGTAGTAAGTATTCAACCAATCACAGTACACGTAATATTTCAGTTAATGTCACTTATTACCAAGATTTGTTGGTCAACTAATCATAACTACATAACATAACCTACCGCGCAAGTCAATGCACTTCAAACATCTCGACAACGCACTTCAAAAGTTTTGAATTTTGGAGGGGCGCGCCATATTATCGTAGTTGATCTCTAATTTCGTTACGTAGATCTGAATGCTTCGACACGAATGAGCCGTCAATACATCAAGATCCTATTGATCTTGATGCGAAAATGCTGTTTCAAGAAGTAAGGCATTACATCGCAACATCTCGTGACGTATTGTAGGTATATCAAATCAAATGAAATCATCTTTATTTCGGGCATCAGAGGCCCATGTTACAAATACCTTAAATCTAATAATTATACAACATGAACGATGAAAGAATCTCGAAAAAGAAATGTATTCAAAGAAATATTATGCAATTGTAATAAAGCTAATTAATCAAATTGAATATTGTGCTGACACGAACACACGATGAAAATGAACAGAATATCTTCCGCTCGTAATTAGGGTTTTGTTTTGACGTAAAGTTGTTTAATATTTAAATAACTTATTTTGCTGCGGGTAAATTGAACAAGTTTGTAAACAATTTCAAATCCTGCTGATTTACTGACTTGACGACTTACTTTGTTCTCAGAATATATTCCTAACTGTGTCGTGTGTGTCCCGTCTTTGCCGCAAACGTATGCGACCGACAAAAATTCTAATAAAATGCCACTAAATGATAGGCTTTGCTATTAACGTATGTGAAGCTAGCATGACTTAGCATGAAAATATGCATGCATATGACTTAGCATGAATTAGCATGCTTAGATAGACCGGAACGTGTCTGGGCATAAAAACTGTACAGGTCATTGACCTGTACAGTTTTTTAGGCCTGCGTAGTTGACTGGAGCAAAATATTAATCAATTCTTTCGACTGATACCTGCGCAGGCATACCTGTACAGGCGGCCTCTCCGGTAAACCGTAGTTGTATGGCGTACAAGTATTATCACTTTCAGTACTCAAGATGCATCTCGGTCTCAAGACACGGTTCAGGCTCTGTGATTGGTTGGGTGTCAAAATTTGGACCAATCACAGAGCCGAACCGCGTCTTGAGACCGGGTCGTTAAGTACTGACTATTTATACCGGCCTTAGTTAATGTTACAACTTACACTCTGTATGTGTAATACATCGTGTCACTGAACAAGCGATTCAAATTGAAAGTTTTTCGACAGTTTAAAACGTCAATTGCTGCTGACGGTTACCGGACCAGTGAATAAAAGGACGTGAATTCGACTACGATTGAAAACACCTTTGATTGAAAAGCGAATTGTACGAGGAATCGCCTACAAAGCGTACAGCTACACGCTATTTTTATTATTCGAAGATTTTTCTTTTTATATGTTGTTGTAATTACGCAGCTTTATTACGTAACAAAACTAAAGTAATAATACTTTAGTTTGTCTATAGGTCTCCTATATATAGAGTTCGCTGTAAGTATCAGCGCTGAAAGAATACTTTTTTTCATGTTTGTATGGAAAAATTATCGACGCGCGGGCGCTTGCCCATACAAATCACAAAAAAAAATCTCTTTCACAGTGAATTCTATATAAGGAACACACACACACCCTAAAGTATTATCACTTAGTTTTGTTACACCCTGTATGTTATAAAGCGTTAAACCTATTCAAGTTTGGCCGTCAGGAGTCATCCATAGAGTATGTCACACGTAGAGGGGGGAGGAGGGGTCGACGAAGTATGACATGGTCTGACAAAGAGGCCACATCACATTTTAAATTGAATCGCGAAATTTGAAATATTGAGGTGTAACACTAGGTTGGGGGGATTTCACAATAGTGACCACCCGTAACAAGGAGGGGGTTTTAAAATCGTAAAATTCGTGTGACGTACTTTATGGATATTCCCTAATGATTTTGCCAATGTGCCAGACAAATACAAACATACTATGTACAGTTATAAAGTGGCGTAAATATTTTATTAGTATGGGAAATATCGTATAAAAATTTATAAAATAAATTTATATTACAAGTTCTTTTAAAGCTACATAAATAAAAATGAACTTTTGAATTTTGTTAGCCTTTTGAATTTTAGTCTTGAAATATTCGTGGAAGTCCAGGGAAGGTTAATATTATAAATGTTATGAGAGAAGTGATACGAAGTTCACTGGCGTTCTTCTAATCAATATTATAATTATAATAATTATAGAATGAAAAATGCTTGCATCAAAAATTTCGTTCACACATTAACAATGAATATGACGCATCCATACTAATATTATTAATACGGAAGTGTGTGTGTCTGTCTGTCTATTACCTCTTCACGCTTAAACCGCTGAACCGATTTTTATGTATGGAGAGTTTTATGAGTACCGGTAAAGTACGTGGATACTTTTTATTCCGAAAAAATGTACAGTTGCCGCGCGATAAACGAATTTTGGCGCATTGGAGTTGGAGTTTTTTAAAGAGCATTTGCTGGGCAAAGGCCTCCCCCAAGCTTTTTTATTCATCTCGCTCCGCCCGCGCCATCGTCAGCCAACCTGGCTTGTATGTGTCAAGCGCGCCATTTTTTTCGAGGTTGGCCACGGCGCGGCGGCGTCGTCCGTAGACCCAGTCCGTGGCAATCTTTACCTAGCGGTCAAGATGCATGTGGCTTATATTATGTCCCGCCCAATCCCATTTCGATTTAGCAGCCTTTATGCCTATGTCTGTTATAAACTAGTTTTTTAACACCTCCGTGGTCCAACGTAGTCTAGAGCGTCGCTCTTGACAAGGACTTCGGAAGTCGTGGGTTCGATTCCCGCGTTGGAAATAACATTTCCAAGTTTGGTTAGGACAATGCAGGCTGATCACTTGATTGTCTGATAAGTAATTAGATGATCCATGCGTCTGATGGGCATGTAAAAAGTCGATTCTGCGCCTGATCTCTCGCCAGTTGTGTTGGTCTTCCGTCCACTGGGTTATGAGAGTAAAGGAATAGAGAGTGCTCTTGTGTACTGCGCACACACCTGGGCACTATAAAATTACCCCTGCGTACCTGCCTGGTTTCAATGAATCCGGCCACCGTCACCGAAACCGGTGTGGGGAGTATTATTATTATACTAGTTTTGAAGCGCAGCGTGCTATTTATTATTCTATCTGTTAATCTTACTCCCCAAATGCTGTGCTCCATCGCTCTTTGGCACGCCCCGAGTTAGAATCGTTGCGAGACTTGCGACTCAGTCAATAACCAGGCCATTAAGCCGAAACTTTTTCGTTTTCGCTTCGTTATAGAATCGCCGATCAAAATGTTTGAAATTGACATAAGACGAGTCGAACGTCAACGTCATATTAACGAACGCTTATGTCAATTCCATACATTTTCATCGGCGATTCTATAAAGAAGCGAAAACGAAAACATTTTGGCACACCCTGGTCTGTGCGCCATAGGTTAGGACGGGCAGACTACACAATAATATTATGTTGACGAGTCTGCGTTTCAGGGAGATTGGTAGATCATAATATTATGATTATAATATGACCAATATTGTAATTATCAAATTAAAAATGTTTGCATCGATGTTCACGCTATGACGCATACGAAATAATTAAAGAAATCCCAATACTTGGGGGAAAAAATCGTACGCTTTTGAATTTACGCTCAAGAGTTCAACGATTCGTGCTCATCGATAAAATTCATTTACATTTCCCTCGACGAGGCCATATCAGTTTTTAAATTAAAAGCCCATCGGTGTTGCAATTTAATTCAATTAACGAAAGTACCGGAGCACTTCCCAGCAGGTGCTTGAGATAAGCAATTATTTTAATGAAATTAGCTCCGACGTTCATTTTACAAAACGTTTCGCGTTTACGTACGTTATTTGCAATGCTTGGAACATATTGTCATTGTGTAATGTGTAAGCACAAGTCTACAAGGCTCTACAAATCATAAATTGTTTTTATTAATCGTAGACTATTCTCTTTAAATTTTGAAATTAGTAAGAGAATGGTGTCACGAATTTTAAGAGCCTATGCTGTACTTTTGCTGTGCAAAGGCCTTCCGTAAGTTTTTCTGTTACGGTCGTACCTATAATAAGTATTAGTTTAAATAAATGTCATATTTAACTGAATATAACCTCTGAACTTTTGAACTATGTAACGCTTGAAAGCAGAATTTGAATTAGTTTATGCGATTAGTTCAAAAGCGAAATGTGAAGCATGTTCGTATAGCTTTTTAGTAAATTCAATAAATTCCAATATTAATAATGGCGACTATAGTTTTGTAACTTTCGTAGGGGAACCATTAGAGAGGGAGAAACGGGATACAGATTTGCTTTTGGGGGCGTCCACAAATTATGTGAGATGTTTTTTTTTTAATTTTTTGACCCACCTCCCCCCTGGTGAGATTTCGTGAGATTTTATTCAACCCTCCCTCGTATAACGATTACGCTTACGATTAAATCTTAAGCATACTGGATGAAATGGACCCAAATAGTATAATGAATCGATTATTTCAGAAACAACATTTGTCACACTGAATCAACTTATCAGTATAGACAAAAAACTTTTTCACACTAAGCCAACAATGAAAACTTGTTTATCTTATTTACTGTGGTTAAAGAAGTATATTGTACATCTACTAACACAATATTTTTTACATATCAATGTAGCATTTTAGAAATATTTAAAATTTAAAGCCATGGACATATGTTGTTTTTGCAATAAACGTGGACATATGTTATTTTTACATCCATTCTGCAAAAATGAGGTCATAGCATTAGTAAATGAAAATGTCGATAATGTTCGCTTTAATTTTATTCAATGAAAAAACATATTAAATTAGTGTCTTAACATATAAAATTGTAAATTTTAGGCCACACAAACCATCTATGTATTTGAAACATTCAACTTTCCCAGATAATGCAATATTGTGACGGAACTCCATAAATTGAGCTTGAAAAGTAACTTTTTGTTCTTTTTTTATGTCTCTTCCATAGGAATTATCACTTAAACATCTTCTCTTATAATATTTTGACCACCAATTTTTGAATGATTTAATATCATTAGTCTGAACCATTTTTGTTTCAAATTCATAAACCACATTTGTCCAGGACAAATGTTGTTTCTGTATTAAGCCTTCTTTTCAAGTCGTCGTAAGTCTATGGATATTTCTTGGACATAAGTTGCTTTAGCGTAGATTTGTCCGTTTATCGCTGCTTATGAAAATTAAAAAATAAAACGATTTTCCTAAAAAATGTGACAAATGTTGTTTTTGAAATAATCGATTCTATTATTTTGCTGAAAAAAAAATTACGTGAGATTTGCCGAGACCCCCCCTCTCCCCAACGTGAGATTAGATGAGATTTGACTCGACCCCCTCCCCCGCCTAAACACCTCACGTAATTTGTGAACGGCTTATGGTGTACTTAATTCGGTGGTCTCCATTCTCTAACCAAATTGCATTGTTATCATTTATCATTGAAGAATTGAATTGAAGAAGATTTTTGAGAATTTGGAATGAAATATCTTATGAGCTGATAGAAAGAACCTTAGAAGAAGAAAGAAACAATATGATCAGGATACAAATTCTTTACTGGTACAGTTTTAGTTTTCAGGCATGTTTTTTTATTTTACTGGCTTGTGCTATCTGTCAATCCATGAAATTTATTGTCAAGTGTGGCAGAAGGCAGTTAAAGATTACTGTAAACAAATAACAAACACATAGAACTGATACTAAAATATATTAAAGTTACAGTGATAAACGATGATGGGTGATTCTGAAAGCATCAATCACACTTTCCGTTTAACCGAAAAAATATTTATTCGATTTCTACACCCGTACCTTACATTATAAATCTTAAAACCATATGAGGAGCAATAAATATGATGGATCACTCAATTATATAGACATCGGCAATCTAAACGTACTTTTACGGTCTGCCGTGTTCCTTTTCCCGGGAGATAAGATTGAAAATCGATTGACTCTAGTGTTTAGCATAGAGTATGTAGTAAAGTATCAATCACTGAACAGTAGCAGTGAACTAGACAGATTTTTGTGTAGAGGCGAGCGGGCCAAACTTTATTGTGTTTTCTAGTAAGTATTAAGATCCCGGAAGACGATTGACTTAAATGAAATTAAGATTTATTTAATCATTGTATATAAATCTGATATTAGCCTAACGGAATACACGATTCACTTATTTTGACTCCATAGTTATATGTTTCGAAATTATGAATATTTCTGGGCTTTTCAACAAATATCTGTTACACTTATTGAGTTACTATTATTAAATAACTTGCACTACTACAATCACACATTTTATAAAATAATGGCTAAAGGAAATATTAGTATTGTATTTAATTTTTAAGTAAACATTAAAAAACATTTTTGGATCCCTTTACTTTCGTGCTATAATGAGGGAATCGTTGTTACGCGATATTGTTCACTATTAGCTGCAGCGCAAAGTACAACTCATGCGGGCACGATTCATGGAATATCACTATTGGAGGATAGCGGGGTGTGTAGGCGCCTAGGCGCGTGGTTTGATATTTTTGGCAATACTATCTTGTTATTTTAGTTTAGACATTCATAATTTTGTTTTTGTGTGTATTGTACCATCGAAGAAATCGATTCATACGCAGTTGACGGACGTCCTACATCAATTGGTCGAATTATGTAAATTCGATGATAGGCTCTGTGGTCTAACGGATGGGTTTGACACAACGCGACCAATTTACGTAGGTCTGCCATCTGCCTATATAATATTATAAATGCGAAAGTGTGTCTGTCTATCTGTCTGTCTGTTACCTCTTCACGCCCAAACCGCTGAACCGACTGCTAAATTTGGCATGAAGATACCTTGAGTCCCCGGAAAGGACATAGGATACTTTTTATCCCGGAAAAATGTACGGTTCCCGCGCGATAAACTAATTTTGGCGCAACGGAATTGTGGGCATCATCTAGTCTGCCTATAAATAAACTTCTCTGATAGTAAAACATCGTTAATAACAATAATTATTCATTACTGCAGTCCAACCTATGTGACGAGTCCAAAATTTTATATGTTTCATATAAAGTTTCATTATGCCTTACTCCGAACAAACTTTCTTGGTTTATGGAGAGTGTATTCTATAACGTCATGTATGATTTATGAAAATAAATGAATAAATAATAATAATAACTGATGAATAATAATAATATTACTCGTAGTTTGTACCAAAATGAGGTACTCTAGTAATGTCCTTAATAGACAGATATTACCTTTTAAAGTGAATAAAGTCCTGTTTTCGCTTATTTATTAACACACTAGCTTCCGCCCGCGACTTCATCCGCGTGAAATAGTTACTTTGGGCTAAGCTAACTGGGGCCATAATATATATTCTGTGCTGGGGCCACAAACGCCCTTCCCCCTCATGTCCGCCCGCCGGATTTATTGTTCTTAGCGTGATAATAATACCTAGTCTTGCCATAAATACTGTTACAAAGAAAAACATTTTTTTTCTGTTGCAAATAAATTTTATTACTTTTACAGTGTATTAGTTTAATACATAAATATAAAACAATTTAAAATATTAAAAGCTTATTCAAATTTGCCTTCATTGGCTACAATAACGTCTTTTAAACATTGTGGCCAGTTATCATTAGAAACACGGACTCTTTCCATGGGAAAATTCTTCACTGCCAGTCGTATGGATTGTCGTAGAGACTCCAAATTATCACGGCATTTACAGCAAGCCATACTCTCTAAAACTGACCAAAAATCATAATCCAATGCATTAAGATCGGGACTAGACGACGACCAGTCTTCAGCTCTGATGAAGTCCGAAACGTTCGTTTCCAACCAAGACTAAACCGACTGAGCTTTATGACCCGGCGCCGAGCCTTGTTGAAAGCACCATTCTTGGTCATTGAACTTGATGTTGAACCTTAGAACTTCAAGCATAAATAAAACCATTTTGTTTGTTAAAATTTTGCTTAATTGTAAAAAAAAAATATCATCCGTAAACAAACATTTTTTGTGACCTCCTTTGCGTACCGCTTCAGTAGTTGTTTTAATTTTACCACCCTTTCTTTTTTAAATTATCAGTTAGGAAATAACCAGACGTCTATTGTAGGCTGAAAATCCTAAGTCATCATTAAAAATACGCGACATGGTTCTAGGTGCAATATTTATCTCGCGAGATAAAATCTTTTACTTTCGAACCGATTTTTTTTCAAATTCTTTCCCTTACTGCTTTAATCACCTTTTTCGTACGAACACTGCGTGGACGGCCAGATCTTTTTCTGTCACAAGCAGAGGAGGTCTCATTGTACCTATTAATGGCCCGGTACATAAACATTTTACTAATACCAAGCATATGGAGAGTTTTAAAAATGACATTGGACTCCATACCTACTTTGTGTGCTGCAATCACAGCGATTTGGTTCTTGTGATCACCCCACTCCATTTCAGTATCGCAAAATATTGTAAAATACATTGGCGCCAAAACGAGAAAACACACAATCATATAAAAATTACAGAATCCAAATTCAAATGTAATATTTTGTTTATTTTAACTAGTAACAGTATTTATGGCCAGACTAAGTATATTATAATAGCCTAGATAGAGAAAGGCTTATCCTTTCTCGTTAAACGAATTATATGTATATCTAACATGACTGTAAGAAATTTTCAAATTGTATTAGTAGTTCCTGGGATTAGCGCGTTCAAGTAAACGAACAAATAAACTCTTCAGCTTTATAATATTAGTATATATTTCATCAGAGGTTTCCAGGAAGGCGTCTTATTATGTTTTAAAAATATATAAAGGTAAAGAGATGCTACTAGGAGGACTGGTCTAATGAGGGACGGCTTTATCCATAAAGGCTGCTTTTCATAAATCCTGCTACGAAAGGTTCGAATGGCAAAAAGTAAATATCTTCTTTTTAACTGATTTCCAAAAAGGGGAGAGTTAGGTGAGAGAGTCGGCGTGGATCTATAACATGTATTGAATATGAGAATAAATGAAGAGCCTTAATTTTTTACGGAGGTCAACCCAGTTCAGACTATCTTTCGTTCTGTTTTAACCGACTCCAATAAGTAATATCTAAAAGCAATTTCATTAGAAACGTCTTCTAGCACCTTTAAAACGTTATTTTTACGGCCCAAAATTATATAAAATGAGAGTCTGTTATCGTTATGTTAATATCCAAGGGCGGAATATTGATATTGAACCGAATTCGAGTGAGCTCCGCAGGGATAATCTGCAAATTATCCTGAATATCGAACTCGTTATAAATATATTACAAATGAGTGAGTTTATACAAATATTTTCTTTAATTATTTTTAAATACTTATTTTATATATTGTAAAATTTTATATACTATTATAAAGCTGATAACATTGTTTGTATAAAATATCGGATTAGTAGTTACTAATCCGATTTGAAAAATTCTTGAAACAATATAATAATAATCCTTATTCAAATAAATTAGTTAGTCATCGCAAGTATTTCATTTAATTCATAATTGCCCTGCGCATAATTCGATTTAAATGAATATCTCTTAAATCGGGAAATATTTATGAATTTTTTTACACGGGGTCAATGACCGCTACCGTCGCGATTTGTCGGTACACTATACAGGGTGCAATTAAACCGTCCGGCCAAATTTTTTCCAGGGCTTAGGTATCATTAGGAGAGTCCATTTAACCAAAAAAAAAAAAATTGGGTGTAATTTTTTTCAATTACATATTTTATCCCATTTAAAATCGTTGCAGAATGGTCACTCCGCGGCGCGGGCGAATGAGGGGGTGCGCGGGATGAGGCACGCGCGCGGGGGCATGTCACGCGCGGCCGACGCATCGTGTCTATTAATTGTAGTGTTTTTTAGGATAACTTTCGGAAGCTATTTCTCAACAGTTTAGTACTGAGTGACTATAAAAGAAAAAACACGTGTATTTTTATTTTTAACAAGGATCAATATATCAAAATTTGGCAGGAAGGTTTAATTGCACCCTGTATAGTACATTGAACGTTCAATGAAAGAGCATGTTACAAGTGGGCCATTATGTAGATGCAACAATAGCGACCACTTTCTTGGCTACCATAATGCTCTCAAACAGTTAGGTCTCGATTGTTCTAGATTTTAGATTAATACCGGCCTTTGTGACCTGTTGCCTAAACAATGAACCTATTTAGTAGTTCCAGGACATTAAGCATTCTAATATTATGTATTAGACTGCAAGAATTATTATGTGCAGATGATATACGAAATTTTTGTCGTCAAACCAAAACTTATAGTAAAATAAACATTGTTCCTTCTTCGTATAATAGGCATGATGACAATTTTTTTTTTCTTATTAGTAATTAAAAGACATATAAAAAGTAGAAACATCGGTGAAAGAATTACTCTGATAGTTTAAAAATTCACCAAGAAATGACAATTCAAACATCTCATAAAATAGACCTACTCGAAACGCTCCATACAAAATGCAACTCGATTATGACGTCACTTTAGAGCTGTTTGTAGGCATCGCGGGAGATTTTTGTTCGGTAGCTATACTAATTATTGCGTTTATGAAAGTGGTTTCATAACAAAAGTTTCTTTAAATTACATAAGTTATCGTACGGTATACAAATATTAAGAAATTTAATTGAAAAAAAAATCGACTTGAATATCCAACTTTGAACGCGCATAACAAAAAAAAAAATACAAAAGCTATCAAGCTGAAATTTTGGAAACACTTATTTTTTATTTTTTGTTATTTTTTTTATTTTAATAATAAAATTTGCTAATCTTTGACCTTGTCATTATCCCAATTGCTACGTATATTTATCAATAAGTATGTTACTTTTGGGCTGATATTTTAATCCTCAAAAACTTGTACTCGAGGAATTAATCTATTTCACCTCTTAACAGTTTTTTTAAAGTAGCCGAGAACCGATTTCAACGAATTATGAGAACTCGTTCAGAAAGAGGGTAGGTACCTATTGGCGCGTAATGCTGTTTTCCCGAGACAAAACGTATTCTATCTCCTTTCACGGGACTCAAAGTACTTATCTCCATAACAAATTTCAGCAAAATCGATTAGGTGGTTTGGGCGTGAGTGGTAACAGACAAATAGACACACTATCGCATTAATAATATTAGTGTGGAGTTAAATAGACGAGCAATACTTGGAGCTAATAAAACTGTCGCATTGTTTGTCATAGTTAAAATTACATTAACTGTGAGTAAAAAATACTTGTCCAACCTAAAGAGTTTTTCGTTTCTTATTATACTCTGTCCAGCCAATCTAGTCATTAGTGGCTTGGACTACGAAAATGTTATCGCAAAACAAAAATACAATACTTACATTTGATATCACCTGCATTGCTGGTTTTAGTTGGACGTGTGGACTGAATCGGGCTTGTAGCAGGCAGTGTAGATGTATATTTCGAAGCGGGGGTTATTATCGTCTCTCTTGTTGTGAGTAATTGAGGCTTGGACATAAAGTCATCAGGGCAGGCAAACGCTGCGCACGTGACATGCTTTTTAATTCCATCATTCAACCTTTTTCTAAGGTTTTATTCCAAAAGTGTTACACGAGCAATTAATTATGTAAAAAAACTTTGTGACATGTGTCTATGAAGTGGAAGAAGCATTTTATAACTCATTTTTTCCATATATTTAAACAAAACTTGTAACTTACCGACTTCATCGAATAGACAATTTATTTATTATTAAAGTTAATTAAAACGGGTTACCCCAATTACAATAATTAACTACAACTAAGCACTATCTTAACTTAAAATTAATGATAACATTTTCGTACTTATTTTCACAGAATCTTATACATACATACATACGTACACTACAATATATTATCTAGCTATACCTTGAATTGAAATACCTTGAAATTTTCTCGGTCCTAAAGCCTCCATTTATGCAAAAACGACAATTTCCAATGAAACATCCATAAAGATCAGGATGTAATTTTTACACAAAAAGTATCTAAATATTTACTGAATACCTATAGTCACAGTAACTCGATTATTATAGAGCTAATGTTATAAGTCAAAGCTAGTACGAACTTTATAGATTAGGCTAGTTGCCCTTTTTTTCTTATTGGTAAATAAATAAAATCTTAAAAATAACATCGGTGAAAGATTAACTCTGATATATCTTAAAAACTTTCCAAGATATAAAAATCGAAAATCACAAAATCTTCCTAAGGGCCAACCCACACGTACCACAACCACACGACATCGCAACGACAAAATGTCGTCGAGCTGTGGTTACGTGTGAATGTAGCTGCAGCATTTTGTAGTTGCGTTGTGGTACCAACAAAATGACGACGGCCAGTGGTTGCGATGTGGTTGCGACGCGGTTGCGATGTGGTTGCGACGTGGTTGCGTCGTGTGCAAGTCGAACTATTGAGGATATAGGAAACACGTCTTGCCCAAAGTCATGGATTTCGAAGAGGACACTTTATTGTTGCTATCCTTGCTATATGTATTATTGATAAGAAGAAGACGACGGCGATGTCATCGTAATCATCGAAATAGAATTTATTGGGTACATCCTTTATTGGTAAACAAAAGTCAAAGCCAATTTCGTACTGATTATCTTATACTGAGAAGTAGGGTTGTTGAGGAAGTGATTATGAGGAAGAGGAGGAGGAAGAGGAATTGTCACGCGCAAATTTAGAGGATGCGGATGAGGAACATGATATTTTTTGAGGAAGAGAATGCGGATGAAGAAGCGGATGAGGAATAGGATGATAGGAAATTATAAATACTAGCGGATCCAACCCAAAAGCCTTTGTCCTGTCTGTACATAACAATACACAAAAAAATATTAAAAGATAATTTTCCAGTGGACCAAACTATGAATCTAAACCATTCTCGAAACACACACAATAAAGAATCATCAAAATCGGTCCAACAGTTAAGGAGGAGTTCGTGTGACTAGTGTGAATTTTTTTTTTCATTTCATGAACACGTTTGGCGTTTACTAAGATTATGTATGGGATTTGACATTTGTACAACGCCACCTGTGAGCCCAGCCCAGTGAGTAATCACTAATCCCATACAAAATCTTAGTAAACACTAAACACTAAACGCCAAACGCGTTCACGATCGAATGTAAAACAAAAACTCACACTCGGCACACAGTAACATACAATACACAACACACGCACACAAAAAAAAATATGAGTGAATAATACAATTCATGATTCTTGCGCTCTGGCGTGTGCGTTGCCATGATTGGATACGCGACGCGCATGCGCAGTGAAATTCCTCATAAATTCCTCTTAAATTTTGAGGAAGCGATAGTGGAAGAGGATTTTTTTATTTTTATTTATGAGGATGCGGTAACAGTTGAGGAACCCAAAATATTGCGGAACTTCCTCATTATGAGGAAGCGGAAGAGGAATCCTCAGCAACCCTACTGAGAAGGTTCAAGATAAGTTTTTCAAAAAATTTAGAATGAGCACAAACACATTTGACTACTTGTTAAAGGAACTGAATAGTGATTTACAAAAAAAAAAGCGAGATTTTCGCAAATAAAAATGTTGTTCGTTTTATCAAAATGAAGCTACTCACAAAAAATTAGCTTGATGGTAATCAAATAAAAATTGTTCTATGGCTCCCGGACTATATTATTTCCACGCCTCGTTTAAATTTCTAAATTTAAACGAGGCGTGGAAAATTTTCTTTCTTTCTCGTTAAAGTTTCGCCCCCCTGAAGAAATGAATGAAGGGGGGGGAGAGCGCGGGCGGCGTGTCATTGCATCGACGCAACGTTGTGGTTGCGATGTGGTTGCGATGTGGTTGCGACGTGGTTGCGACGTGGTTGCGACGTGGTTGCGACGTGGTTGCGATGTGGTCGGTATTTTACAAGTGGTCGACAACGACTGCAAAATGTGGTACGTGTGAATGGTCCAGTTCATTTACAATACGAAATATACGCCCGACCACGTCGTGTGTTTGTCGTGTGGTTGCGGTTGTCGTGTGGTTGTGGTACGTGTGGGTTGGCCCTAAAACGCTCCATAAATTTTGACAGCACTTTATGACGTCACACGCTGGCTAGTTAGTACGCATCGCCGGAAGATTTCGTTCGATAGCTATGTTAAATATTGCGTTTATGAAAGTGGTTTCATAAGAAAAATTGTTATAAAGGTCTTATCGAATGGTCTACAAATTTTGAGAAATTTTTCTATTTTTTTTGTGTCTGGTTGTCGTTTGTAATAAATTGTTAACAATTAGAGTGCTGCTGAATATTATATTCAATTAATGCTCAGTAAAGAGAAAGTAACTTTTATTTTACTACAAAAATGTTATTTTAAAATTTAAATATCATAACTCAATTAACCTTCTCACTGTGTAACCTTTTAAATATTAATTGTAACACCTACGTTTATATTTCTTAAATAAACCGTCATTGTAAGTCCACATTACATTATGTTATAAATTTTTATGTACAAGGAAATTTTGAAATATTATAATTTAAAATGAACAGTGAAGTTATGTTTCTTGTTACTCATTATAATACTTATATTCATTATAAAGGTTTCATGATGACATAAATAGTAAAACACAATAGGCTACATTCTATGAAAGTATAATAAAAAGGAGACACAGTATATCACAGAACTTTTGACATTTTTAAATATGAAATACCTACCAGAATATGACTTCCGCAACTCCATTGCGCCAAAATTCGTTTATTACGTTGGAACCGAACATTTTCCGGGATAAAATATTTGAGTCCCGGAAAGGACATAGGATAGTATCCTATGTCCTTTCCCGGGACTCAAGTATTTTCATAACAAAATATGTCATCAGAATCGGTACATTGGTTTAAACGTGAAATGAAAATTCACCTTTATCTACTCGTAGTTTTAGTCTATTCATTTCTTTTTATTTTTTCATCTTACCCAAATGTTAATTAACTTCAATAGGGAAGATGCGATATTTTTTGTGTTTATTTTAAAGAACCCCATGTAGAATAGACCACAAGTACATTAAAAAAATTAAAAACATTGGAATTTACTGCAAAAAATGCGGTTTAAAATTGTCAATTTAAATTTTGGTTCCAAAACGGATCTATAGTCTATATGATGTCACTACTGTTTAACAATAATTATTGACAATGCACATGATCGTATAGATCTCAAAAAGTTCTTTTATAATTTTTTTACATTTTAATAGTAAAATTTTCATAAATTAAATTTGCATGTTCCCATAATGCTGACATAATATTAGGTTCTTACCACTTTTTGACCAAACAAAGGAATAGGAGCAAAACAAAATAAAAATAGGCTAAAAATAAACTCCTCCTTTATCGAAGTCGGTTAAAAATAAAACCCTTCGAAGGATGAAATTGGTTTACTCGTGTTATCCACTAAATTTCGAGCAAATCGAATGGGATGGTGCACGGAATTTCAAGTGACGTATCAAGGAATGCCCTAATAAAAACTTGAATTTACTGCAGTTGTCATCTTGATTTATATTTTTTTCGTATCTAAAAACTGAAATACAATAAAAATTCTTAAAATATCGCATAAATGGATCTGGCCTAAATACAATTATTTATTAATTGGTCGAAAAAAAATTTACTAAGTTGACCGAACATTAATACATCTTAGCTATTATTTACCCCACTTTATCACACACAAAAAATACGTCTTTAATAATAATTGGTCTAGCCCGTGAGCTTAATTACTAACATAGCAAATCAAAGATTTTAGAATTCTCGTAATATAATCGACTGGAATTGTTATCGCTTGGCGCGCATGAGTGGCATCTTAATAATATTACTTTGTTCATTGCCTTTGTATTAGGCAAATTAGCAAATTTAATTTATAATCAAATTTACAGTTACTTTAATGACTCACCCTACCGCTTGGTACGAGATTTGAATTAAAATTAAGAGATAATTTATATTGTTAGTAGATCTAAGTCTTCAATCGCGTCAGTTTGTTGTGATGAGAGTATAAGGCCTCAGCCTCGAATTTTGCGGGCAGCATAGTAGGAAGCTGTCTTGTACATCACGCGCTGCTGCCTTCGAGGCTAGTTCCATAATATAGTAAATCTATACAATCTATACATTGGCCTTAGGCCAGGGACACGAAAACCGCGTATCCCGCGCCCCCGCCACCGCTCCCGCCCCGCAAAGTTCGAGGCTGAGGCCTAAGACTACTGTTTCACTTCATGTATATGTGGCAGCCCACTGGTTAAAATAGACGTTCAATCAAACAGCCTTTGACTGAACAACGCCATTCAATCACACGATTATACGTCGTTTAGCCGACTTGTTGACTGCAACGTTCAACACTACAGCTAGACGACGCTTAGCCAACTAGTTAAATGGCAAATTAACTAAGGTGACCATTAGTTAATTATGTAATTTGAGAGAATAGGAAAACTTTTTGTAATTTCTTGGGAGATTTACGTATATTTAGTTCTTTCTATCCGAAAATTATTATCTTGAAACCATCACAAACACCGGCATAGTTGACGCTATTTTGTAAAAAAACGCACCTAGCGCCGCGGTGGTGAGCGCTGAACTAATTCAATCAAACGGTGGCTTTTGAATCAGCTGTAGTGTTTAACGTTTTGACTTTTGAGCGACTTAAATATTCTATTAAAAAGCTAGACCTGTGATTGAATGGTGTTGTTCAGTAAAAGGGCTAGCTGTTTGATTGAACGGCTATTTAAACCAGTTGGCTGCGACATATATAAAGTTCAAACGACGAATCGAGGCACAAAACTTCATACAAAAGGTCAAAATTACTATGGATACCTTTAAATATAGCGTCCGCCAACTATCTTATATTTCTCTAGGGCGTCTGCTCACATATTTTTTAACCCCCGACCAAAAAGAGGGGTGTTATAAGTTTGACGTGTCTGTCTGTCTGTCTGTGTGTCTGTCTGTGTGTCTGCCTGTGGCATCGTAGCATCCAAACGGGTGGACCGATTTTGATCTAGTTTTTTTTGTTTGAAAGCTGACATGATCGAGAGTGTTCTTAGCTATAGTTCATCATCATCAGCCTGCTCATTGCTGAAATATCACGGTTTATCTGGTTCATGATAGGACGATTAGCAACTTGCAGTCGTTTGATGGGTTTTATATTTTGCATTCTGGTTCGTGACACTTATGAATATACTTTACACATTAATGGAAAGTTGACCTGGTGCTGCAGCATCACCTGGTAATCAATAGGATACCCAACTCCTCACCAACTTAGAGCAGAGGTTTCGTGTTTGGGCTCATTTTAATAGCGACAACCAGTAAGACGTAGATAAACAGTAAATATTTGCATGCTGCTGTTGCAGCATCACCTGGATTCTATAGGAGCCGAGCTCCGTATGAACCCAAACATGAAACCTCTTTCATGTTTGGGCTCATATTGACGGCCTCATCCAAGAGGACATTTATAGATGGTATTCATTGGGATATGATCCTTAACCAACACAAGTTTAAAAAGCATAAAATTAAATTAAATCAAGAAATTTACAGCCATACAACTTTAAAAAGTAATGAAATAATATTTACTTACTGACTTTAAGTTTAAATAATTCCTAAACTGTGTTTAGTAATATTTTAGTCCATAATTGTTGTCATGGTGTGTCGGGGGACCGCTAATGTGGATGTTTTCACATAACATTATAGTTTAAGAGTCAGTTCACAGTGAATCACAATCAGCGACTATTATGGCGATACAAAATGCAAAAGTTGCTGTTGTCGTAGTTTACTTGGCGGTCCCCCGACACACCGTGACAACAATTATGGACTAAAATATTACTTAACACAGTTTAGGAATTATTTAAACTTAAAGTCAGTAAGTAAATATTATCCCACCAAAAAACATTTTCATGTAAAAATTAACCCTTTTCTTTCTGAAAGTATGGCAACTGGGCGACGGTAGTACTTTCCATCAGGTGACCTGTTTGCTCGTTTGTCCCCTAATTTTATATATAACCGATTCCCTCTTAAAGGCTGGCAGAGCACTTGCAATTTTTCTAATAATGCGAGTGCACATGCTCGTATGCCCCTTAATTTCATAAAAACATGTGTGGTAAAACTTACAAAAAGAAATGAAATCCCACCAAAAAACATTTTCATGTAAAAATGCTGCCAAGATGAGAAGATAATAGTCCGTGGTGTCAAAAAGTAGTGAGATCTCATGTAGAGCCAAGTTTCAAACCTTACACACTCAGCCCTAAATCTAAAAACCTGAATTTTACACATAAATCGCGGCAAAATACTTGATATAATGTGTCAGCCGCACGAGAAGAATCTAAAAACTCTACACATTCGTCTAAATCGGTGGCTTGGCCATTTTGTTGCGGTTAGTATAAAAGTTATTAATTACAACAGAAGAGTAGTTCAAAGCTCATAGCATGACCAATCACAAAATGGCCAAGCCACCCACTTTGACTAATGTGTAGAGTTTTTAGATTCTTCTCGTGCGGCTGACACATTATATCAAGTATTTTGCCGCGATTTATGTGTAAAATTCAGGTTTTTAGATTTAGGGCTGAGTGTGTAAGGTTTGAAACTTGGCTCTACATGAGATCTCACTACTTTTTGACACCACGAACTATTATCTTCTCATCTTGGCAGCATTTTTACATGAAAATGTTTTTTGGTGGGATTTCATTTCTTTTTGTAAGTTTTACCACACATGTTTTTATGAAATTAAGGGGCATACGAGCATGTGCACTCGCATTATTAGAAAAATTGCAAGTGCTCTGCCAGCCTTTAAGAGGGAATCGGTTATATATAAAATTAGGGGACAAACGAGCAAACAGGTCACCTGATGGAAAGTACTACCGTCGCCCAGTTGCCATACTTTCAGAAAGAAAAGGGTTAATTGAGGGAAAAGGGAAAAGGGGTATCGCTATTCCCCTGTTCTCTTTCCCTTTTTTATTAAATTAGGGGGCAAACAAGCAGACGGGTCACCTGACGGAAAGCAACTGCCATCGCCCATGAACACTGTAATATTAGAAGTGTTGCAAGTGCGTTTTGGGCCTCCGGTAAACTCACTCACTAGACGAAACACAGCGCAAGCGCTGTTTCACGCCGGTTTTCTGTGAGTTTGTGGTCTCTCAAGGATAATACGTATTTTTTAGGGTTCCGTAGCCATAGGGTAAAAACGGGAACCTATTAACTAAGACTTCGTTGTCTTTCCGTCTGTCCGTCTGTCTGTCTGTCTGTCTGTCTGTCTGCCTCCAGTCTGTAACTCAAGAATAATAGCTAGAGAGTTGAAATTTTCACAGATTATGTAAATTTGTTGCCGCTATAACAACAAATACTAAAAACAAAATAATTAATATTTATAGGGTGCTCCCATACAACAAACGTGATTTTTTGGCCTATTTTGCTCTATATCAATAATGGCAACAGCCCACCTGTTGTACTTGATTTTTTCTCAAAATCCTTTATAATATATCTACTTTAATATTTAATAATAATATTAAAATAAAATAAAGAAATAAATATAAAAAACACCATTTTTGGCCTAATTTTGCTCTATAAGTGTACGGATATAGGTTAGGTTGAGTTTGATAATTTTTTTGTTGTTTCTGTACTAATAGTATGTTACATACCAAATTTCATCTTTCTCAGACTTCAGGAAGTACCCTAACAGATTTGATGATAGGTTAAGTCAGTGCCAAAATTGTGGGTTTTTGGACACCTATAAAATCTAAAGTATAATAGCTACGATATTCAAACTTTGCGCATTTCATTACTTCACGCATGTCATTATATTCTAAAAATTTCAAGTATATGGCATTATCCATACCAAAGTTACGAGGGTTCAAAAATACGACGAAACGTTTCGAGAAAAGGTAGGTAGTGCCCTTGCGCGCTTCGCTTGGCTCATCTTGGCGGGGGCACTCCCGTGCCCCCAGATTTCATTACTTTTTAAAGTTGTTTGGCGGGGGTTCTTTTAAATTTCTTAATTTAATTTATATTTGACAATATGCGGTATAAAATAATCCTTGTGTCATAAAATCCTTGTAGTATTTTGTATCACCACGTTATCTACCTGTACATTTTTTAAATCAACTTCCACAATGTCGACAATTTTCCTTACATTCAACTTGTGCAAGTAACCGTAAAAGGGAACTAGGACTGTTATTGTGTGTTGTTCGGTAAGCGTGACAATCTATTATGTGATTGTGATGAGTCCCCGAACCTCGGCTCCGTGCTCCTGACATACTCTTATCTCCACGTAAGCCCGCATTGTCAGCGACACAAGAACATAATTGGATATTCAGAAAAATTAAATCTTCAATGTTGCTTGCGATAATTATGGCGGACCGTAGCGCGTCGCGGAGCGCAGTGCAAAAATGGACATACAAGCGCTTGCATACTTACGCTTGCTACAGTCTCGAAAGCAGCGGGCAGTGGGGCGGTAGTGGTCAGTGGTGGCGCGTTTCAATGATATAGATTTATATAGAACTGCGAAAACTCGAAACCAGCGACGCAGAGAGCGACGCGTCACGCGTGGACTAGACGGCTTTCCGCGCCGCCGCTGCCACCACTCCCGCCCCGCTGTCCGCTGATTTCGAGACTGCAGAAGCCTTAGGGCCGCGCCACACCGGAATGGCAGCGGCGAGGCGAGCACTTTGAGTGTCATATGATTTCAAACTCTATCTTCATTATTATACATAGTATCGCTTGAGAAGTCTACGGCGCGGTCGCCCGTGGCCGCCCGTGGCCGCGATTTCTCGAGCGATACTATGTATTACAATAATGAACATAAAGTTTAAAGTCATTTGACACTGAAAGTGCTCGCCTCGCCACTGCCATTCCGGTGTGGCGCGGCCCTTACGCTGTTCACACAAATCCGGTTTGCCTACGAGGCCCTCTCGAGTCCAGACACAGAGGTGTGCGATAATTCATACAAATTTTATTACGATATGGGCGGATTTTTCGCTTCGCCCAGGCACGCTACGGCTAGGCTGAGCATAGTGCGTGCGTATCTTACAGAAAAAATTGAACAATGAAAAATGTGATAACATATTTAAAAGAGACTTGTAATATCTAACAAGAAATAAAAAATTAAACAAATATGCGGGCACTGAAGACTCCGGGATCAGGAACAGATTTTCATATATTTTATTATTTACATTTTAGGCTGATTCACTCGTGCGTGAACGGTGCGATATTCGAAATACAAACATCAAACCCTGGTCATCTCGTCTACAGGTCGTAACAAAACTAAGTGATAAGTAATACTCTAGAGTCTAGGCCCTAGAGTATTATCACTTACCCTAGAGTCTACCGGGTGTGTATGAGTCCACTGTATTTAAATTTCACTGTGAAAGTAGCAGCGCTGAAAGAGCTATTTTTGTGATTTGTATGAGCAAGTGCCTCAGCGTCATGAATTTGCCCATACAAAAGTAAAAAAACAAGCTCTTTTAGCGCGGCTACTCTTACAGTGAACTTTATACAAGGAAGTAGGAACATAATCTTATATATAAAATTCTCGTGTCACAATGTTAGTCCACGAACTCCTCCGAAACGGCATTACTTACTGATTTTTACCAAATTTTATATGCATATTCAGTGGGTCTGAGAATCGGCTACTGGGTATTTTATATGTATATATTCAACAAATGCACTTATCAATATACAATGTATATTGATAAGTGCATTTGTTGAATAATTAGTAAATTATTACAACTCGAGACTGACGCGGACGGCGACCATTGTTTACATGCTACGGTCCCTACGGAATAGCGATGGACGTTGCCATGGTGACATACTAATTATTTAGTCACTTCAAAGTAATATGGGCGAAATAGGTACTTTATATTATGGCAATTGGCAAAGCAACGTTTGCCGGGACAACTAGTCTTATATATAAAATTCTCGTGTCACAATGTTAGTCCACGAACTCCTCCGAAACGGCTTTAATGATTTTTACCAAATTTTATATGCATATTCAGTTCAGTCTGAGAATCGACTACTCGGTACTTTATATATTAATAAGTGCATTTGTTGAATAAATAATAGTAAATTATTACAACCTGAGACTGACGGCGACCATTGTTTGTGCGACGGGATAGCGATCGACGTTGCCATGGTGACATACTTATTTAGTCACTTCAATAAAATAATATGGCAAATATATTATGGCAAAGCAACGTTTGCCGGGACAGCTAGTAATATATAACATACACCTTTAAGTATTATCACTTAGTTTTGTTACACCCTATATACCTAAATTAGCTTTTGCCCGTGGCTTGGCTCGCGCTAAGAAGTATTATTATTAATTGGGTATCAAAGTCTCAGCCCGATCGGTTTAAAATTTACATACAAACTTTCATCCCCTATTTTATCCCCTTAGGGGTAGAATTGATCAAAATCCTTTATTACCGAATGTCTACGTTACAACATCTACCTTGCCAAATTTCAGCCCGGTCCGTGCAGTGGTTTGGGCTGTGCTTTGATAGATCACTATGTCAGCTAGTCAGTTAGTTAGTCAGTCACCTTTGAATTTTATATATTTAGACTAGCTGTCCCGGCAAACGTTGCTTTGCCATAATATATTTGCCACATTATTTTATTGAAGTGACTAAATAAGTATGTCACCATGGCAACGTCCATCGCTATCCCGTCGCACAAACTTAATGGTCGCTGTCAGTATTATAGGTTGTAATAATTTACTATTATTTATTCAACAAATGCACTTATCAATATATAAAGTACCCAGTAGCCGATTCTCAGACCTACTGAATATGCATATAAAATTTGGTAAAAATCAGTAAAGCCGTTTCGGAGGAGTTCGTGGACTAACATTGTGACACGAGAGTTTTATATATAAGATGAGGCGAACGCACCAGCACGCTTTCTCTGTGTTCTCCTGATTCAACATAAAAATAAAGTGATTATTCAATTATAAGTCATGAATCACTGTCGGATATTGCATACGATATCAATTGGCGATAGGAAATAGCCCCCGGTGCCCGATCAATTCCCAATGCATAGTTTAGTATTGCCTCCAGGCCAACGGGGGATGACCTTCATTATGTCATGTCGCTTATTGACTCAATATCAATCTAGTGTTTTTTTTTTAAATAAAACAAGGGTGGGTTGCACCAGAGGCGTTATTATAGTTACAGTTATGGTCAAAGTTATGGATATAGTTAAGGCTAACTTAACTTTAACCTTATCGATCAAAATGTATGAAATTGAGATAAGACGAGGCGCACGTCAACGTCGATGTGTCAATTCCATACATTTTGATCAGCGATTCTATAAAGAGGCGATAAAGAAAAGGTCTCGGCTGAAGGACCAGAGGCCGTAGACAAAGTCCCTTTCGTTAAAAACGATGACGAAATTCGTTATCAAAATGTATGGGATTTGATATTAGTCTTCGAAAGCGAAATGTCATTTAGCGATTACTTATGCCAAACCGCATACATTTTGTTAACGAATTTCGTCATCGTTTTTAACGAAAGATACTTTGTCTAAGGGGGCAGTTCTATTCTAATTTTTTTTTTAATGCAATAAGGGGGCAAACGAGCAAACGGGTCACCTGATGGAAAGCAACTTCCGCCGCCCATGGACACTCGCAGCATCAGAAGAGCTGCAGGTGCGTTGCCGGCCTTTTAATGGGTAATAGGGGAGGGTAGGGAAGGAAATAGGGAAGGGTAGGGAAGGGAAAAGGGTAGGGGATTGGGTCTCCGGTAAACTCACTCACTCGGCGAAACACAGCGCAAGCGCTGTTTCACGCCACTTTTCTGTGAGGACGTGGTATTTCTCCGGTCGAGCCGGTCCATTCGTGCCGAAGCATGGCTCTCCCACGTCTCCCAATTTTGTTTCAAATAGCTATATCGGTGTACAGGATGTAACAAAACTAAGTGATATTACTTTAGAATTAAGGGTGTGTACTGTGCACTATATATGTGTCCCTTGTACAGAGTTCACACTGAAAGTAGCAGAGTGAAAAGTAGCTTAAGAGCCCGTATACGAAATTTTGCCGATTTCGCTCATTTAACAGACGCGATTTAACAGTTAAAATACAGTATTTCTATAAGTTTTAATGCACAACATGTAAGATCATTTCAATTATAATATAGTGTTGGAGCTAGTTTTTTTTTTTAAGTATCTTCAAATAATCCAACTCAAACCCGCGACAGTTTTGTGATTTTTGCTGTAAAAGGTTTAGAATGTCACCTTTTTATGGATTGTATTGACGTCTTAACGGTATGAAAAAAAATACAATGTACTGTTGAGAAAGTCGTCTATAAAGTGTTGGAATTACTTTTTACCACTTCAATATAAAAAACCCTTTAAAAACAGAAAACCTCTATCTGCCCGCTAACTTGGCGATCGTTCTTTTTCACCTGGCATATGAAAGACGGGCGTGAGTGTGAAGAGAGCAGTAGAAAAGAGAGGACGGGCTCTTAAGGCCCAATTTCAACAACTTCTGTTAGTGCTAACAGCTTGTTAAAATGTCATGTTTTCTCTTACATTCGTATGAAAAACGAGAGAGGTAACGTGATACTAATTCGAGCGTTAAGGCTGATTTACAAACAAACATGTTTACATTGATACAGTGCTGATCCAGCGACGGAACCAGTGATGCTGGCGCCAGCTACTGTATCAATGTAAATCAGCCTTTAACTTTGACAGTTGTTGGTGAAATTGAGTAGACTTATTTAGTAATTGTAGGGGTAAAAGTAATCACGTTGGGGCATTTTTTATAGAAACACAATGACGCCCGCAACTCCGTTCGCACAGGAACCGTACATTTTTTCCGGGATAAAAAGTATCCTATGTACTTTTTTAGGTTTGGGCGTGAAGAAGTAACAGACAGACAGAGACAGACACACTTTCGCATTTATGATACTATACTGTACTCGGCGAAACATGGCGGTAGCGGTCATTGACTCCCTGTCAAAAACTTGTCATTTTCTATATAAGCCGCGATTGACAATGAAGTGTCAGATATTGTCAGATATTATGTCAAAATATATTATTATAATATGACCGTGTGTACTGTATATGTTTTAAATTGTAATTTTCCATTTTTTAGTAAAAGATGGCCCCGTGCGAGTTTCTTACGCCGGTTCTTCTCGCCGGGTTAGTTCCCAAACCGGTGGTAGGCACCGTAGTATCGACGTTCGGAAATATTTTTGTAAAAAAATTACTCCGAATAAAAATATTTTGATTTGATTTATCAATCGTGGTTTTGTATTGAGCTTTGTATAGAAATGACAAGTTTTTGACAAGGAGTCAATGACCGCTACCGCCATGTTTTGCCGAGTACAGTATAGTAGTATCAAAACTAAGTCTTCCAGAGCTGTTTCTTCTACGGTAAACTATAAATAAGGCACACACATCTAACATCATTAGTGGAACACGCTTTATGTGGCTTTCAGCTGCTAGATATATTGCTCTTACGGTCCGATATATCAGTTCGATGATTAAGCACATCGTCTGGTGAAAGGAGCTCCATTCAACCCTAAATAATTAATATTCTAACTAAGAGCTTAGAGTCCGATTTCCGTCTCGATTGACGTATCTAGTAAATGTTTAGTAATCGGTGATTCGGACTTTAGTATATAATAATAATAATAATAATAATAATAAATATTCTTTATTGTGCACACAATTATAAGGAGTAAAAATACAACAATTATCAATTACTTATAACTAGTGTACCACAATGGCGGCCTTATTACTAATAAGTAATTTCTTCCAGGCAACCACAGGCAAAGGACAGTATGTTATTGAAATTAGATGAGTGTGCATTACTTAGATAAAGATATAATATTTTTTAATAATACATACACAAATACATACATACATTATAATATTATATAAAAAGGAGAATAACAAAAATAAAATAAAAAAAATAAAAATAAAAAAGACACAATTCAGAAGTTGGAACTTGTAACTACAATAATATTTTAATCATCATTTCCGAATTCTAACTAATATGTACATGATTGTCAATTTTTTTTAATGAGTATTACCACTAATAGATAAGAAATGTTCTTTTACCAGCATTTTGAACCGATACAGTGTAGTCGTCATTCTTATATGGGTAGGTAATGAGTTCCACAACCTTATCGCCGTAGCAGCAAAAGAAGAGTTATAGTACTTTGTATGTTGTACAGGCACGTCTAAAAGGAGATATATCGTATATAATATATCAATATGCTTTTAGAATTATCTAATTTTAATTATGAGGCCAGTAATTGAGTAGGTAAGTTTAAAACGAAAAAAAAATGTATATACTACTGCAAGGACACGTTTTGAAAATTGCAATGGGGTGTGGATGCGAAGTTATAGCCTACATTTCTTATCCTAGATATGCTGTCCTGGACTGTCAGAAAAAACTAGAAAATGGCGCGATCAATTTCTATCAGATTTTAGAACATGACACTGACACTGACACTAATTTATTTGCATCTCTGTTTTATTGTTTACGTTGTAAGAAGTGTAACAAGGAGAGAAACAATAAAGCTGGCTTATATTATTTACTAGGATTAGCGCGTTCAAGTTAACCCTTTCAAATAATTTTCCCCATTTTTTCCACATTTTCCTCTATTTCTTCGCTCCTATTAGTCTTAGCGTGATAAAATATAGCCTATACCTAGCCTTCCTCGATAAATGGGCTATCTAACACTGAAATAATTATCAAAACTAACGATCCCAGAGCTGGCGCTTACCTCGGCCAACGTATCAGTCTTGCGATACAGCGAGGTAATGCTGCCGGCCTCTTGGGTACATTGCCCGCAGCCTCCGACTTAGATTTAGTTTTTTATATATAGTCTTTCTTTTTTTTTATTATTCTCCCTGTTTTATATTTTAGTAATATATTTTATAGTAATTATTAGAACAACTTTATAATTTTGTACATTATGTTAGTTGTATAAATTATAATAATTATTTATTAAGTTTTTGCGATAAGTGTGTATTATGAATAATAATAAATTTTATAAAATAATAACCATATTATCAAAATCCGTTGCGTAGTTTTAAAGATTAAAGGGAACAAAGGGACATGAGGGAAAAATAAAGCGACTGTGTTTTATAATAATATTATGTATAGATTTATATTAGGTCGTATTACGACGCCCATTTTGGGCGTTTGACGGATGGGAGGTTAAAGCAATATTGTAATTTGTCGCCATGCCTTGTAAAACTGCTACATTCTTCACTATCTAGATGTGAACCGCACAATACGTATTCTGCTTTTGCTATTGTTAAAAACGGAGATAGAGAAGAACGTACGTTCGTGACGTACATTTACACGTCACGTCAACGTACCGTGCCACGTTACCGCACCGTTCCACGTTGACAACATCGTGACGTCGTGAAATGTAAACAACTGATTCGTGGCATCGTAAGTACATGACATGATTTTAGGTAATAAGTATTCACTATAAAAGGATTTGTGGCGTGAGTGCCAAAAATTGCACCAACAAACACGAACGTAAAATATAAATAATTATGACAATGGATAACATGAGTGTGAACAAAATATTTATCAGGTGTATATTTACAATATATATTGACACTATTTTGCAAATACTTATACACTTGATTTTTTTTTAATTTTGGCGACGCATTAGAATGGCAAAACTGAATAACTTTAAACGATTTGTTGAGGAAGCTGAATATTATTGTTAGTGAATATATATTATATTTTTTAGAATTTCGAAATTCATTACAAAAGTACAAAAGCATGTAGTATTTTTATTTCATCAAACAATGAATAAACAAAATATATTCAGGTGCTAGCGTCAGAAAACTATTGTTAGTATAATACGGAGCACAAAGCTCAACAGCTGAAAAGCTCTTTATTGATATCGGGCTATGGAGAAACAGGCTTTTGTAAAGCAATCTGAAAATGAACTCTGATAGATGCATCTAACTAAAAACAAAAAACTAGCCTGTGATGTGCGCAACTCAAAAGTTGCTTGTTAGTTAATTAATTTGATAAAGGAACACTACAAATAATGCCGTAAAGCAGGGGTTCCCAATCTTTTTCTGCCTGCGACGCAGCTTTACACGTTAAATATTTGTCACGGCGCCCTACTCTACCCAGCTAACTATTAGAAAAAGATACATAAAATATAAACATCTTTATTGATTACAGTTAGGTTAAGCACTAAGCAGGTAATTTGGTAATTATTAATGATAAACAAATATATAATCATCTACCTGCTTTACACAATTATAATTTTATTTTGTAATATTTGTGGTTTCGGTTAATGATGGAGGATCGACTCACGGGCCCCTGTTGCCTTTCCACCGCGCACCAGGGCGCCGCGACGCACACTTTGGGAGCCCCTGCCGTAAAGTATTGTAACTCAGTCATGTCATAGAAACCGAATCATTACATATTATAAAACAAAATCGCTTTTTTCCGCCCATGTCCCTTTGTTCCCTTTAATCATTAAAACTACGCAACGGATTTTGATGCGGTTTTCTTTAGTAAATAGAGTGATTAAAGAGGAATATTTATAAGTATAATAACATTAATTAAATAGTAGAGAAATACTGTTATTTTTGGGGTTTCTAATGTAATGTCGTAATTTCGTCGTCGTTTTCCGCTTACATTGCAAACGCAGGCTGAAACCTACGAGATTTATCAAAATACAGAAAACTTCGCGATATGTCTCTTATATATAGTGATATCTCACAATAACATTTTTTGTCATTTACTTTTAATTTCAAATAATGCCTTATTTTGGAAGCGATTTTCATCATTACGGCATTATAATCCTTATTCAATTAAATACTTTAAATACATTATTGATTTAATATAGATCTACATGGCCAAAGTACCACAGCATTTATAGCATAATATGATTTCAATGAATATTTTCGAAGATATTACAGATTTAAAAATTGCGAGACGTAGCATGAATATAAATCAAAACTACTGAATCGATTTTAATATTTTTTTCGGTGAGTGACATAGGCTATAATATTATACCCGTGCGAAGCCGGGGAGGGTCGCTAGTTAGAAATAAATTGAAGATGTGAGTAGATAAAGCGGGTTACTAACAATTTGAAAACAGACGTTTTTTGGATAAATGGAGGCTTTAGGTCCGGGAATTTTTTTTTAAATAAAAAAATGTAGATTCTATTGTACATCTAGATGATGAAGTAGGTAAGCTACATGAATTGTTCAAATTATAAAGGAAAAAAATTGTAGTTGCTCATATTATGTTTTAAAATGTTATTTATCCGGTTAATGCCCTCTCCCTACGGAGATGCCGCAATTTTCCGTTTTTAGAGTCTTATTAACTAATAATTTCAGAGCTAAAATATTATAATAAAAATTTCGCAATAATCTTCAGCATGTGAATATTCCTTTCACCGTTATTAATGTCCTATTTTTGTTTATTATACTCATGATATCAGCTTCTGAAGTAATACCAATTTTTTAAAATTCAAGCATACATTCAGCATCTCCCTAGTATTTACAAATTACGTTTATTTGAAACACACGCCAATAGATGGACAATTTCACTTTCTACATATTCGCCGTTTCAATTTTTTTAGGGCAATTTTTAACTAAGATAAGTAAAAAAGATAGGATTTTAGTGCGATCTCGGCAACGCGGCAAATGGTCGTTTGCTCAGGGGATGGGCTTAATCAATTCATGTTTTCAATTTTGCGTGAGTCATAATATATTTTTGGATTGTTTCCCGAATTCGTTTTTGAATCGGTGGTCATTATTATTAATTATGATGTCATTTTTAAGGTAATAATTACCTAATTCGGGAATAAATTTTTTTAATTATGATATTTTTATTTTTTCTTGTTCAAATTCATATTTTCTAATATCATGCTAATGTGTGCATATGCTAGATTGGACCAGTCATATAAGTAGATCAACTGTGTAATTTTATTTATATTTTGGGACCGCTTTAAATAAATAATAAATATTTCTTTATTTATATTTATTATTTATAACTGGTGGTTCACAAGACTATTTTGTCATTAGACAAAATCTAAATGAATGAACTATGCGCCATACCTAGATTGTGTAGGGAGGTCATAATATGCCTTTAGTTTTCTAACTTTTTGGTCATTGCATAGCTCGGGAAGGGAAATTGGAATCATTTGTATTTCTCTTACCTTTTTATTATTTTTTACTAGCGACCCGCCCCGGTGTCACGCGGGTATAAAATATATAGCCACTGAAAAAATGATTAAAATCGATAGCCTATGATCCTTCACGTAGTCTACTTCTTATCTGTGCCAAATAACAAAAATTGCTTCAGTAGTTCGCGAGATAAGCCCTTTCAACTGATTTCCCCCGTTTTTTCTACAATATCCTATTAGTCTTAGCGTTATAAAATATAGCCTATAGCCTTCCTCAGTAAATGGGCTATCTAACACTGAAATAATTTGATTAGCATGTTTAAGTTTGCCCTTTTAAATATTTTTTCCCGTTTTCTCCACATTTTCCTCTATTTCTTCGCTCCTAATAGTCTTGGCTTAATAAAATATAGCCTATAGCTTTCTTCGATAAATGGGCTTTCTAACACTGAAAGAATCTTCAAAATCCGTTGCGTAGTTTTAAAGATTAAAGGGAACAAAGGGACATGAGGGAAAAAAGCGACTTTGTTTTATAATATTACTAGCGACCCGCCCCGGCGTCGCACGGGTATAAAATATATAGCCACTGAAAAAAAATATTAAAATCGATATCCTGTGATCCTTCACGTGATCTACTTCTTATCTGTGACAAATAACATAAAATTGCTTCAGTAGTTCGCGAGATAAGCCCTTTCAAATAACTTACCCCGTTTTTTCAACATTCTCCTATTATTCTTAGCGTGATAAAATATAGCTTATAGCCTTTCTTAATAAATGGGCTATCTAACACTGAAAGAATTTTTCAAATCGGACCAGTAGTTCCTGAGATTAGCGCGTTCAAGTTAGCCCTTTCAAATAATTTTCCCCGTTTTTTCACATTTTCCTCTATTTCTTCGCTCCTATTAGTCTTAGCGTGATAAAATATAGCCTTCCTCGATAAATGGGCTATCTAACACTGTAAGAATTTTTCAAATTGAACCAGTAATTCCTGAGATTAGCGCGTTCAAGTTAGCCCTTTCAAATAATTTTCCCTGTTTTTTCCACATTTTCCTCTATTTCTTCGCTCCTATTTGTCTTAGCGTGATAAAATATAACCTATAATCTTCCTCGATAAATGGGCTAACACTGAAAGAATCACCAAAATCCGTTGCGTAGTTTTAAAGATTAAAGGGAACAAAGGGACATGAGGGAAAAAAGCGACTTTGTTTTATTATAAGTATAGATATAGATTCGATCTTGTTAATCAAATATTTTATATCCAAATAGATACAAAAATTATTAGCAAGTTCACACATTATAATGTTGCATTAGGAGTACCGCTCTAACTTACCGTCTCACTAGTCACTACATCTTCGCTCACAATTTGCCATTTACCCGAGGAAATGTGTAGAGCTCTAGCGCCTAGAATGTCTGAATTGTTAACTAACTTGAAGCTATTCAAGATATTTAGTTAGTTACTGCTTAGTTATGAAACACATGGCTATGTCATTGTGTAACAATTGATTTGTTTTCGTGTCATTGCATGGTAAGAATATTAAACTTGTGTATGATTCTCGCTGGAGAGGCAGCTGCATGTCACTGAGCTTGTGCTTTAATATAAAGTGAATTCCCAGCTGTAGAAAAGTACAAACACTCACCTGGGAAAGATTTGGACTGAAAGAAAATTCTCCAACTCGGGCCGTCGCGATGTCGCCGGCCGGCAGACGAAAAACCCTTCGAAGACATCTTATTTGCCTAAAATTATAGCACCACAAATTCACCATGGTAGATTGAGCACAATTCAGTCAGCAAACCTCTTACGAGATTATTAGTTTTTTTAGTTCTTGATTTTCATATCACAGACGCGCACACGCACCATGTCTCTTGCGGCCATCTTTTTTCGAGTCTGCTCCCGCGCTTGTCATTGGCGGGAGGTGATACGTGCGGTTGGCGGGATATTATTTTACTATGTTATAGGGATCAAAGGCTCATGTCTATACAGTATGTGTAAATAAAAATAATTTCGTACAAGTCCAGGGAAGGTTCGTAGGAATTAGGAGGGAAGTGATACGAAGGAAAACGGGTTATCTAATATTAATATTTGTGTAATATTAATAATTCAAGTGTCAAAAGCTTTTCAGATCGAGTCGCGTTGTTGGAATTGAGGCTGGTTGACAAATATAACTGGCCGTTGATCCAAATATACGCTCCTACGGAGGCTTATGCTAAAGAAGATGTAGAGTCATTCTATCAAACAGTACAACTAGCTCTGGACTCTACACAATCAAAAAATATCATGCTACTCGGTGATTTCAACGCAAAAATAGGAAAAGCTAAGGAAAATGAAACAAATATTTTAGGAAAATACTCTTACGGAAAAAGAAGTTCGAATGGTAATAAATTGATGGAATTTGCTCTCGAAAATCGGTGTTACTTCGTAAACTCTATGTTTCCACGCAAACCAAATAAGATTTGGACATGGCGATCACCCGATGGACAACATCTTAACGAAATTGACTACATTATGACAAACCAACCAAAACATTTTAAAAAGTTCGATATTATAAAAAATCTTATTTTCAATACTGATCACAGGATGATACGTTGCGCATTTCACTGGAGCACCAAAACTAAAAAATGATAAAAACATCTATGTACTCAAGAACTCTATCAACGATATCGGAAGAGGATGCCAGCTACTGGGAGGGCAAATTTTTGCAAGCCGTTAATATATCTAGCGACGTACAAATCCAGTACAACAAATTTGAAAAAGAGTTACAGAACGTACTGAAGCAATTACCACTCCAAAAGAAACAGTCGCATAAGTATATTAACGAAGAAACAGAAGAATTACTAAAACAAAGAAAAGATTTATACAACAAGAAAAGAACCAGAGAAATAAGATTGGAAATAACAAAAATAAGCAAAACAAATAAATAGAAATATTAGTCAGGAGAGGAAAACAATACGCCAGAAAACTTTTGAATTATTATTATTTTTAACAAAAAATTAAAACCGACTTCCAAGGTAAAAACAATAATAACATTAATATGAACTAAAAAGTATTAAATAATTTTTACTATCTAATGGTGCCTTTTTCCGAATTCGGCTAAACCTCAACTATTTCTGTATTCAATCTTCATTATTTTGAAGTCGGTACCAGATAGCTGAATCTTCAGTCCTCTGACAGAATATTTGAAACTTTTGGAACTGGCACCGACTTCAAAATTATGAAGATTGAATACAGAAATAGTTGAGGTTTAGCCGAATTCGGAAAAAGGCACCATTAGATAGTAAAAATTATTTAATACTTTTTAGTTCATATTAATGTTATTATTGTTTTTACCTTGGAAGTCGGTTTTAATTTTTTGTTAAAAATAATAATAATTTCACTCTTTTTAGTTACACTAGTAGGTAAACCTTCGCGTATATTTTACGTATCTTATTACAATTTGTCAAGAGTCACAACTCACACTCACAAAATCATATATTATCAGTGAAGTGAACATATTGTGCTAAGTAATTTAACAATTTTAATGCTTCAAGCCCCAAGCGGTCACCGGCGATTGAGATAACAATAGAAAGGCTATTGTGTCTCGTTTTTCCACGATCGAAGGATCTATCAGATAAAAAATTGTATAAACTTGCATAGGATGTAGCGTAGCTACTCATAATATTTAATATTATCATAATTATTGACAGCTCTGTTCTTGTAAAGCGCTTATTCCACTTATCCTAGCTAGGAAGTCCTAGCTAGAATCCTAGCTTTCTAAATGTTATTCCACTTGACTAAATTTTTTAGGACCCTAGCTAGGACTTCCTAGCTAGGATAAGTGGAATAAGCGCTTAATCAAGAATTCAAATCGATACTTAGTGCGCCATCTATCGATTAATAAGTATAACTGATTAAAAAGACACTTAATGACTTTGTTTTGTGTAAATGCTCTTTTTAAAATAACTTTATTTTAATTCTATTTGTCTATTTAAATTTTATAAAGTAATTAGTAAAGTATTCGATCTGTTGTCTGCCGCCACGCGCCACGCGGCGCGGCGGCGCGGCGACGCCGTCGCCTCTGCGGCGCCGACCGCCATGTATTAAACAAACAGGTGTTGTTATACAGTACATAATTATTATTATTAGTATATCCATACCTATGCCTTGTACTATTATTAATTCTGTGCCATGAGACATTGGTGACCTTAATGATGATGATGACGATGATGATGATGATGATGATTATGATGATGAATATGAATTGCATAGTAGCATATGCTTTCTGTTCTTAAAACAACGCCGAAACTCCCGAACGTGTATCTATAAGGAGTCAGGAGTTCTCTCAGCATCTTCGAAACCATGGTATACTTTGACCCAATATTTGACTTTTTGGTAGCATATTCTTAGTACACTTCACATAAAACCAAAATCACCATATGTATCCATATAAATTTCGAGGAGTTCCCTCGATTACTCATGGATCCCATCATCAGGTCACCACTTTTGTGAACATGGTACCAAATTGGAGTGAAACCTAATACAACAAAATAAAAATTTCGAAAATCGGTTCACAAACGGCGGAGTAATCGTTGAACATACAAAAATAAAAAAAAATAAAAAAAAATATCCACAGCCGAACATATAACCTCCTCGTTTTTTGGAAGTCGGTTAAAAATTTATAAGTAGATCAGGAGCTCTACGTAAAGCATACAAGGAGCTTAGTGGAAAGATTACCTGCACAGCTAATTTGAAAAATAAAGCAGGAGTTGTGCAGTATAGACGTCCAGATATTATTAAGGAAGCAACTAAGTTTTTCGCAGATCTCTACAACATAGATGTCAAAACACACCTTCCAGAACCTTGTGTTACAGAGTCTGTCCGTCTCCCTTTGTCAAACAATTGCTCTACAATGACACCAAATATCTTACTATCAGAAATTGAACAGGCTATAAACACGCAAAAAAATGATAAATCCCCTGGCAATGATAACATTACTAATGAATTATTAAAATCAATATCCATCGCGCTTCTGAAACCCCTACAGATTCTATTTAACAACATACTAAAAACAAGAACTACGCCAGAGCAATGGTCAAAGTCAACAATTATTTTACTCCACAAAAAACCGGCCAAGTGCGAGTCGGACTCGCGCACCGAGGGTTCCGTACAAACCTGCAAGGTTTACAAAGTTCGTTCATTACGACAATCGAGTCATAACTATGGTATTTTTATTGCAAAATGAAATTCATAACATTACAATATCTGTTCATGAGGAAAAAAGTAATAAGTTTATATTTATTAAAAAATATATATTTTGTAATGTAACTAAAAATTTAAGGTTTTCGGAATTTTTCCTTTATGTGTGCTATAAAACGTTGCTTCATGCCAAATTTCAAGATTCTAGGTCGACTGGAAGTACCCTTTAGGTTTTGATTCCCTTGCGAGTACTTGCGAGTTTCGAAATATGCAGCTTAAATTGCTGTTTCTTTTGATTGCGTTGACATAGAAGTTTGATTTTGTTACAGCTTAAAGGTATTATAGACCTGAGTATTTGGTATGAATTTCAATTTAATACCTCTACGCGTTTATGAGGAAATGGGTAGTAAGTTTAAAATTATTAAAAAAATATATATTATGTGATGTAACTAAAAATTTATGGTTTTCGTAATTTTTCCTTTATCTATGCTATAAGACGTTGCTTCGTACCAAATTTCAAGATTCTGAGTTCACGGGAAGCACCCTGTAGGTTTTGATTCCCTTGCAAGTGTCGAAAATTTGCGGCATAAACGGCTGTATCTTTTGATTGCGTTGGCTTAGAAGTTTGATTTTTTCACAGCTTCAAGGGACAGTAGACCTGAGTAATTGATATAAATTTCAGCTTCATACCTCCACGCGTTCCTGAGAAAAAGGGTCTTGACAGACGGACGGACGGACAGACGGACAACAAAGTGATCCTATAAGGGTTCCGTTTTTTCCTTTTGAGGTACGGAACCCTAAAAAGGTGACAGGAACGACCTAGCGAATTACAGACCAATCAGTCTCATGACGAACCTGTACAAAATATTCTCCAAAATAATTCTAGGTAGAATATCAACTACTCTAGATGAAAATCAGCCGCGCGAGCAAGCAGGTTTTCGTAAAGGTTACTCGACTATAGACCATATACAAGTCATAACACAAATAATAGAGAAATGTAGAGAATATAAAAAGACATTATATACGTGCTTTATCGACTATACGAAGGCCTTCGATTCTCTACATTTTGAAGCAATATGGAAGTCATTGGCACAACAAGGCGTCGACCCAACGTTTATAGAAATAATCAAGAGCGTCTATTCCAAGTGCTATGCCAAAGTTAGACTAGAACGTGAAGGGATAGAGTTCCCGATTAAAAAAAGGGGTAAGACAGGGCGACTCGCTCTCCCCAAAAATTTTCTCAGCCGTGCTAGAGTCAGTTTTTAGATCTATGGACTGGGAATCCAAAGGTGTGAATATAGACGGAGAACTTCTAAGCCATCTGCGTTTTGCGGACGACATAGTAGTATTTGCAGAAAGCCCAATAGAACTAGAGAATATGATTGGTGAGCTGGCGTCGGAAAGTTATAAGGTAGGATTGTCACTCAACACGACCAAAACTAAGATCTTAACAAATAAATGGCCCTCAACAAGACATTCAAGTAAATAATGAAAATATAGAGTATGTGACCGAGTATACTTACCTTGGACAGCTAATATCATTCGAAAATAACGGTGGGAAAGAAATACAAAGAAGGATAAATTTAGCATGGCAAAAATATTGGAGTTTAAGAGAAATAATGAAAAACAGCTGTATAAATCTTAATTTAAAAAAACAGTGTTACCTTGTTTTACGTACGGTTGTCAGACGTGGTCTATAAGAAAAGAGGAAGAAGATAAGATTGCTATCTGTCAACGTAAGATGGAGAGAAGTATGCTAGGAATTAAATTATCTGACAGAATTCGTAACACTGATATCAGAACCAAAACTAAAATTACAGATGTTACTAAAAGAATCCGAACACTTAAGTGGCAGTGGGCTGGACATGTTTGTAGAATGAAGAATAGATGGACAAAACGGTTGACAGAATAGATACCAAGAAACATAAAAAGGAAAAAAGGCAGACCCAACAAACGATGGAGAGACATTTTCAGAGACAGGTGTGGAAATAACTGGATGCAACAAGCCCGAGAAAGAACTATTTGGAAGAATTTAGGAGAGGCCTACGCCGTAAAGGTGACTACTACCAAAAATTTAGTTGCATAAAAAAGAAATTGTAATATTAAAAATATAATAACCACTTGGACCATATCTTAAATAAAGCTAATAAGTCACTAGGATTTATTCTCAGAATGAGTTCACAATTTAAAAATATAAAGATATTAAAAATTCTGTTCTGTTCTTATGTACGCAGTTCCCTTGAATATTGCTCTGAAATCTGGAATCCCCAATACACTGTTCATATAAATAGGCTAGAATCGATTCAAAAAAGATTTTTAAAACATTTACAATTTAAATGCAATACATACGATCCTTCATATGAATTGAGATCCAAAAGATTTCACCTTCTCCCTCTTTTCGAAAGACGCCGTATCTCGGATATCCTTTTCCTACTCAAACTCATTCAAAACAAAATTGACACCCCATTACTCCTTTCTAAAATTTCTTTAAAGGTACCAACAAGGTCAGTCCGAGTCCAGACTCCCCTGTATATCCCATTCTGCAATACAAATTACCGAAGAAACTCCTTTATCATTAGATCTTCAAAATTAATTAACAGCTTGAATGATACTCCAGAACTTGATTTTGATTTGTTTATAACTTCACCTTCTGCTTTGAAACAAAAGTTAACACAGCACTGGTTCGATGCGATTCTCTGATTCTCTGCTTAGTTTTTGCTTTCTTTTTCTCCTGTTCCAACAAAATTTTTTATCATTCACTAATTCGCTTTGTATTTATTAGTATTAAGTTGCAAGTTATTTGTTTTTCTATTTCTTATATAGTTATTTGTATGTGAAAACATATAAATGGTGCTCTGATACCTACTATGAATATGTAATTAGTATTATATCACTGTTTGTTTTCCAAATAAAATAAAATAAAATAAAATATATAAGATTTATAGTTGAAAATTCTACTGTAAGAGAAATTTTATATTATTTTGTTATGTTTAGTTAGTAAAAATTGTGTTTATTCTCTAGTATATTTCTGTAAATTGGTAGTAGGAAAATAAAGGCCATTTTATTTTATTTTATTTATTTATTTTATTTATTTAATATTAATAAAAAATAAACAGCAAGTGAACAATAATAATTACAATATATTACATGTTATGGATAACAAGATGAAACTTATCCAGGGGTTGTAAAACAAAGTGGTATATAATGTTATGTAATATATGAATTTACTAAACTAACAAGTTATAAGTGTACGTAATACCTCGATCGTGGGAATAGCAGGCACAATAGATATTCAATTGTTATGCGGCAGCCGATTGCCGCTTGGGGATCGATGGGTTAAAAGTTATAACTATAGCTCGAGTAAGTAAAAATAGAAAATAAAAAAAATACATCCCATGTCAGCCGCAGCATTTAATCTACTATATCGTTCTTGAAAATGAAACCAGTAGTTTCAATAAATATTTTTGTATGTATGTGACTGCCAAAATTACTTTTACTTCACCATACTGCAACTGGTTAAAAGGGACATACAATAAAGCTGGACAATTTTAGTATAAAATAGTATTTTCAGAAGCAAATTTCATGTGACGAACATAATTACTGCCAATCTGCCATCGGTGCAATTAATTTTGCAAGGTGAAAATTAATTAAAAATCACTCTGTGCATGCTGCGTAGCCAGATAATTTCATTACGAGCAATGGGAACCGTCTGGTGTGGTCTCACGTTAATTATATTATGATATTATTTGAGATGCGGGCCGATTGTAATTACTACAATCTGTTCATTTTGCTTATGGATATTTTCACTTTTTGGTAAAAAATACAAGGTTCAAGAGTGATTAAATAGCGTTAAACACACAGACATAGAATTAGATAGATACCGCATGTCGCTCCATTAATTGTATGAAAACGAGCGTCCCACTATTTTCCTACCTACTGTGATGTACCGACTACCGAGGATAAGAAACGGGTCCATTATCTAGGCCAATGTTTCTATTTGAATTTCTACAGCTCAACACGGCACTTTTAGGCATTTAGGTATTTTAAAAATTCCAATTGACGTCCGATTCCGATAGTAGACTAAAGAACAGACTTTCGTAAGACGAGCATTGCTCGTCGTTTGTGAACGCGATATGGCACGCAAAGTATGTACATACACATGCGGTACCTATCTTGATCTGTCTGTGATTAAACATTTCGAATAATGTTTAAGAATGACTGCCGAATGAATTTATCGAGCGTGACAAAGGGAAAGAATGCAAATGATGGCTTCAACCCTTTTATGCTATTGCATAGCTTTTAATTCTTTTTTAACAAAATATTTCTATTAATAAATTAAAAGCAGTCAAAGAACGTTTGTGTGCCAAAGCCTGTACTATAAGGTCAATGGTTTCGTAAAATTAAGAGCCCGTCCTCTATTTTCTACTGCTCTCTTCACACTCACGCCCGTCTTTCATATGCCAGGTGAAAAAGAACGATCGCCAAGTTAGCGGGCAGATAGAGGTTTTCTGTTTTTAAAGGGTTTTTTATATTGAAGTGGTAAAAAGTAATTCCAACACTTTATATACGACTTTCTCATCAGTACATTGTATTTTTTTCATACCGTTAAGACGTTAATACAATCCATAAAAAGGTGATATTCTAAACCTTTTACAGCAAAAATCACAAAACTGTCGCGGGTTTGAGTTGGATTATTTAAAGAAACTTAAAAAAATAAAAAATCTATCTCCAACACTATATTATAATTGAAATGATCTTACATGTTGTGCATTAAAACTTATAGAAATACTGTATTTTAACTGTTAAATCACGTCTGTTAAATGAGCGAAATCGGCAAAATTTACGGACTCTTAAATGATGGTACATCCTGGGAGTAGAAGGGTGCTTGGCGTTTGCAAGGCTACTTCTACATAATATTATTTTAATTCTAATTTTTGATTTACTATTATGTAAGTTCTACTAACTTTTTAGGGTTCCGTAGAAAGTAGAAACCCTTAAGTTTCGATCTGTCCGTCCATCTGTCCGTCTGTTCGTCTGTCCGTCCGTCCGTGTGACTGTTCGCGGTTTTGCTCAGAGACTATAGGACCTACAAAGCTGTAATTTGGCATGAATGCACATAATATTAATAATGATGCCGACAAAATGGTACATGAAATCTTAAAGAAATAAAACAATTTTCATTTTATTTTATTTATTTTTATGCTATCGCGGGTTTTGAGCGCGGCGACGAATCATAAAATTCCGTACTGAAAAAACCTAACATCCCTAGTGGGGAAGTCGTAGTGCGACTTCGGCACGGTGTCTGTTTGCGTGCGACTAGACGTATGCAAATTTTAATGGCTTAAAAAATACTTTGCAATAGCTTTGCCGCGGCAGTCCCCGAGTGCCACACGTATTTTTCTGTCTTCGTGTTAGGTAATCGTCGGATTTTACAAAAAAAACTCGATAACGGTTGAAACGATTTGGCAAATTTTAGTCTTGAAGTCCAGGGAAGGCTTATATTATTTAAAGAGAGTGAATGTCGGTAGAAAATGAATGAAACTTATAGTCTAGTTCATAAAGTGGCATTTTATTAGAATTTATGTCGGCAGCGGTCGTTTTCTGAAAGCCACCTTTAGCGCATACTTGAGCTATAAAACATGTTTTTTAAGAAATAATATATCTCTCAAAATTAAATTACATTCCATGCAGTGGACACTGTAAACTGTTATAGTTATTAAGAGTCCGTATACGAAATTTTGCCGATGAATACGAAATTGCAAAGGTTCGCTACAGAAATATTATTAGGTTTTTTTCCCTTATTACGCTTAAAAAAATATATATTAATTATTAGATTTTAAATATATTTAAGCGCAGAAAGCCGACTCGAACCTTGCGGCGAGTAATATAATATGAGATTTAGGTTGTTTTGAATCATGTTTTTTGGCACAATTTGTTTTTTTTTTCTTTTTTCTCGAATTGGATAGACTTTTATCTATAGATTATTTCTGTCGTTTTCTTTTTATGAATTACAGCTCCAAGTTGCCGAAATTAACAGCAATTTTTTTCCCTATTTCTCTAAAATTTTGCTGAGTTACATATTTTTTTACTCAACTATTTCATATTAATATGGTAAAAAGTAATTCCAACATTTTATAGACGACTTTCTCAACAGTACATTGTATTTTTTTCATACCGTTAAGACGTCAATACAATCCATAAACAGGTGATATTCTAAAGCTTTTACAGCAAAAATAACAAAACTGTCGCGGGTTTGAGTTGGATTATTTAAAAATACTTTAAAAAAAAACTAGCTCCAACATTAGATTATAATTGAAATGATCTTACATGTTGTGCATTAAAATTTATAGAAATACTGTATTTTAACTGTTAAATCAGCGAAATCGGCAAATTTCGTATACGGATCAAATCACACACAAATATCGTGCGACAGATTTCCGATATGAAGTCCATTCTACACCTATTACGAAATCTAGCTGTCGGCACCAGAGTGGGTAACGTTTGACTCGAAATCTAACTGCGGAAAATTATTGAACGCATAATGGCTGGTTTTAATTATTCCATTCCAGTAACCCAATCCAGCGCTAGATTGTTACTTGAACAATGTAAACGGGTACTGGAAAGCCCTGGAACGGGCTGAATTGCATTCCAGGGCCCGTTTGTATTATTACAGTAATAATCCAGTGCTGGATTGGATTACTGGATTGGAATAATGCAAACCCGCTACACCCGCTAATGTTGACATGCAACCAATAATAAAGCCTTTATTTTTGAATGCAATTGGAACAATAGTAGTGTATCAAAGTCGTGTAATATGTCGAGCTAGCGAACGGTCGTGCTCATAGATATCAGAAGCAATCGGTGGTTTAGCCGCCGCACATGACCATGGCACTCGTGGCTGAGTTGCTGGTGCTTATCCAGCACGCTATCAACACCATGGACGAGGTCAGCATCATGCAAATCTGCAAGTTCTCTTTCATCAGTGAGGATATTATTTGTCAAGGGAAGCAGCTGCTGTATGAGACGCCGGTCGGTCGCGATGAAGAGACGGAACCGAAAGAAGCGTGCAGGAAGCTGCTGCTGCTGAAGCAGACGGATTCTGATGAGGTACCGGCTTTTGTGGCTAAAGAGCTGCATAAGCTGCCGCCCGTCACGCTGGACCACGTCGACGTCATCAGCCTACTGAAGGACATCAGGTTACTGAAAGAAGAGCTGGCCAGAGTTCGGGGTAGATTGCAGGCCTCGGAATCTATCATCATCATCACAATTAAAAAGTAATAATTCATTATGTAGGTCACCTGACGCGGCAAACGTCACCCGTCGTCGAGGCGCGCAGGCGATCACGTTTAGCCCGTCAGCATTATCGGATGGGTCAACGAACACCGACGCTGCCGCCCCTGCCCGCGTTCCCCTCCCGGTTGCGCCGACGCCGAGTCCACGGGCAACTCAGCAACTACGCGAATGTTGCTGGTCGCCCCGCGCCTCCCCCGGGGCGAATAAAATGGGGAGAATGAGAGTCACTTCGAAGAGTCGTAAGTCTATGGAGAGCCGCCGATGTAGGTCAGTCAACTGTCTATGAATCAATATCTTCGATGGTACATTTAAATCAAAAAACCGTAAATGAAATGGAAAAAGAAATCCACATAATATCTCAACAGTTTACGAATATATTCCAAATATTTTGTTGGACAAAGACTTTTATATTGTGTTTCTATTAGTTTGGAAAGTTATTGCTGTTTTATTAGTTCAGGAGACAGTTTTATTATTGTACCTGAATAAATCGGATATTAATTTTTGATATTGCGAGTGTATAAATAAAATCTTCCTGCTTACTTCGACGCCTTAACCGGTGGCGTAACAATGCCACGGGGCCCCGATCCAAAAGGGCCCGGCCCAAGAGGAATACGAGCTCAGTAATATTTTTTACAATGTTCAGAATGCGAACATAAACAACTTTTCACTATAAATATTATATTTAAAGCATTCATATAAATAGTTATATGTACATTGAACAAATTACAGTGGATGATTCATAAATTATTTTCATAATTCGTTTAGTAATGTCGCATAAAAATTTATTGTCCCCAGGCTTCTGCTGGGGACAATTTTTTCTTGGTTCTCTAACCACGCCTCTGGAAAATCCCGGCGGAAGTGCTTTTTATATCGTTTCTTTTTATGTTTACTTATTTTATTTTTGCTCCTTCTATATCGTTGGCTATTGAAGTACGATTTTTCTACACACTAATATTATATTAAGATATATTTTCTTCTATATTTCTGTCAGTCTCACTCTTGATTCGTTTGTCCCTTCGTGCCGACTTACACTTAGCTAGTTTTGTTTCCTATATATTTTCAATAAATCTATTTTAGTTCTTTTAATATAATGTTTAAGTTCCAAAATTTCTTTCATTCTATTAATCCTTAAGGCCCCGCGCGAGCACCGGTGATCGCGACAACAATAGAATACAATAGCAATTCCTGGAAATTCCGACTGAAGTATTAATAATTCCTTTTAATAACGTCTCACGTATGCATTCGAACGAACGAAAAAACTTAAGCGTAGACAGGTTTAATTCTCTAGCCGGAAAACTAAACTTTGCAGTAATTTGTAGCTTGCATGCATACGATATTGCAGGTATTGTTTGAGTTCCTTCAACTACAAAAATAGTTTCTTAAGGTTCCGTAGCAAAGGGTAAAAATGGGACCCTATTACTAAGACTTCGGTGTCTGTCCGTCTGTCCGTCCGTCCGTCCGTCCGTCTGTCTGTCTCCAAGCTGTAGCCCCTAAAGATATTAAATAAAAGACAGAGACCCGTGAACAAAATTATATTATATTATAAATTAACAATTATAAAAATTATACTGCCCTTATGAGAAACATAAGTGAGGGCGTGGGTCATTAGTTTTAAACAGGGGAAAGTCTTATTACTTTTAATACCCAGGTAGGTACTCTCCTGGCTGTAGAATGGGGAACGAAAATTACGGCTCGCAGGGCGTTGAGACTGCGACCAGGCTCCAGCAGGTAGGTCGGCTCCAACGGCTGCCACGGCAATAAAGGCGGCCTCGGGCTTCCACCGCGTAAGGCAGCAGCGTCCCCAAAATGGCGGCACGGTACCAAATACCAAGCCGAACTTGGAACCCTGGAACGCGCCATCAAAGAAAATTACGGGCGGTTCCGAAATTGCCGAGATCATCCACATTAACTGCAGCATAAAGGGAAAATACCTACTGCGTAGAAGTGCAGCCATGGATGATCTCAATCAGAATCGGAGATTACAAATTTTACGAATTTATAATAATATTTTTTAATAAAAAATCAATGAAGGTATGTTTTTGAAAATCTGATGCAATAATTTTATAACGCTAAAGTTGCAAAATTAGAAAGCTACTACAGTAAACACTAAACAGTCTACAGCACAATGATAGCAACTATGTAATGAAAATGGATGAAAATATATGAAATCTACTAAAATCACATAATGAAATAATATTTATAATCAATTATAGCAATTATAGCAACGCCTGTATTAAAATACCACTTACCCAATCTGGGGTACAATAGACACTATTACGAATAAATATACGAAACTCAAAATAAAAGTAGTTTCGAAAGGATCGTTAATTGTTATTTGAAATAATCAGACGCAATAACGTGCGTCTCCTTTGACTTCAAGTCCCGCTCCGCGGCAGCGAGTCGTCAAGTCGTGTATCACGATCGAGATTCGAGTCACAAAACGAGTGATTAACGTAAAATGAAGGCAGTTTTGAATAGTTCCGTCCGCGGGCCCTAAAATGCTGCTGTAAAGAGCGCTTTGACGGGGTACGAAGATTTTTGTATGGAGCCTGGCCGACCAACATGTCCGCCATTTTGTTTTTTTTTTTAAATCGCATTCACGAATAATGAAATGAAAAATGGATAGCTAACATCAATACAAACAAAAAATAATCTTGGACAAAACCACGTCAAGTGTCATATTTCGAAGATATGAGCTGCCAAAGTTTTACCATTGGAAATAAAATAAATATTTAAGATATTGCAACTCTAAGGCATGGTTATTCCAAGTGATTTCTCGTCTATGAAACAGTAGCCACTCTGTAACACGCCGTCGCGAGTTTCTCATTAGGTATGTAGTTGATAAAAAATATTGTTTGAGCTAGATTGCACTTTGTCATCACGCGACGGCGTGTTACAGAGTGGCTACTGTTTCATAGAAGAGAAACCACTTGGTTTAACCATGCCTTAGAGTTGCAATATCTAAAATATTTATTTCCAATGGCAAAACTTTGGCAGCTCATATCTTCGAAATGTTACACTTTACGCGGTTTTGTCCAAGATTATTTTTTGTTTGTATTGATGTTAGCTATCCATTTTTCAAAGAATTATTCGTGAACGCGATTTAAAAAAAAAATCAAAATGGCGGACAAGTAGGTCGGCCAAAATCTTCGTACCCCTTTATTTAGGTTTTTAGTTATTTAAGTTTTTTAATATTTATGTTGTTTTGGTGATTTAATGTTATATTTTGTAGTTCCGTAGTTATAAATATGATTAATAAGTTAATAATCTTAGTATTATTTTGTAAAAATTCAATTTTAAATATTTTAATTATTACAACGTTACATCCAGAATCCAGTCAACAATATTTTTAATAAAATCATAATAATGAGGTTGTTTTCCCGGACGTAGTAGCCACAAATTCAGCTCTTTGGCAAATAAAGCCACCAATAATACCGTCTTAGCGTATTCTTTATGCCCGCTCAGAAAACCCCGGATGCTACCGGAATTCGGATGTCATTTCTCTACCGCTGCCAAAATAGTTTACAATATTTATATGGAATAATCTACTTTGGATTAACAAACAAACAAATATACTTTATTGTGCACAAACATAACAGTAAAATTTACATTAACCAACATTTTTAATAATTAATGAGACATAATATACACAAAGGCGGCCTTGTTACTTGAAAGTAATTTTTTCCAGGCAACCATTGATTACGTTTTGCTGGGTGAGGGAAGAGTGCTCTATTCGGCATAATCTTCGGACTCTAGTGGTACACTTTATGGAAAGAATTTCACAAAATCTAGGTGAGAAAAGATAACACTATGTAAAAACTCGGCAATATTTTTTGTCTACATTTTCCTAAAATCTATTATTATTTGTCCCATAATATTAATATTATTTTAAATCCCTTTTCATAAAAAATAATAATTTTCAAACTACCTAAATCGTGTGCAAATTCAAAACGCTTTAAAAATTTAAAACCGGCTTTTAAAAGTTCAGGTGATAAATATTTTGCAGTCTAGGCTTTTGGGGTCATTACAGAAGTTTTAGTGGCCATTACAGGCCCCAGCAGCGGCAGAGTTCTGGAGATTTACGTGGGCAGGGGAGTCTGACTATGTCTCAAAACTATAATATAAAATATTAAATCATACATTACTGAAATCATAACGGCTTAGTAGTTAGAAGTTGAGTGCGTGATATTTCGGGGCTGTTTCACCACTTCCTGATTAAGTGCCGGATAGGCTATCCCCAACTTATTTGCCAGATTCTTCATACTCTATCTCTCAAGTTAAATGGTGGATAGCCTATCCGGCACTTATCAGGAAATAGTGAAACAGCCCCTAAAATTTTTACCGTCTAAAATATGTAGATCGTATATTTTGATAGTTACTAGAAATTACCTGTGCGCCTGTATTCTACCGACTTCAAAAAAGGAAGAAACCTCCCCAAAAAATAGATTAAAAAAAGAAAGAAGATTCTGATTTCAATATTGCTATTAGGGTTAGACTAAAGGGTAAAAACGGGGCCCTATTACTGAGACTTCTCTGTCAAATGTTTGTATCTCAAGAACAGTGATAGAGAGTTAACATTTTTATGTAACTACATAATATTTCTCTTGCATTGCTCTCGCTATAACAACAAAATATACTAAAGACAAAACATAATTATTTAAAGGGTGCTCCCATACAAAAACACAATTTTTTGCCTATCTAGCTTAGGCGCTTTGCAGACGACGGGGCACGGTCAATTTCGCCGCGAAGGATAGCACAAAGGGAATCCTATATATTACCAACGCCCACGGTGGGCAAAAAGACCCGGTGCAGGTGCAGGTGCTCGGTGGGCACTGGCGGCGCGGCATGTCCACGGACAAAAAGCCCGCCCCGCCCCGTCGTCTACAAAGCGCCTTATGGCACGAAACCCTTCGTGCGCGAATCTGACTTGCACTTGGCCGATTTTTTATGTTTGTTTTCGGATCACTTTGTTGTATATGCACCGCTTTCAATAAGTACTTTTTTGTTGGAAAAAAGGTGGTATTTTACAGCTGGTGGTATCAAGATAAAGGACTACAGCTATTCTTAGTTGTTTTTTTTTTCGTTCAAATTATAACACAAGAACAAAATAATATGTTACTTTTACTATTTTGATCTTCCTAATATTTACCATTAATAATATATTTTTAGAATAGATATTTAAGTGAAGGTAAACGATTCTTGATGGCTTATAAATTAACAAGGTTAAACCGACAAAATATTAAACTTGCATGTAAACAGGTAAGTGCTTTCTAATAGGCGTCCAAAACTTCTACCCAAAAACTCGTGTATCTAAGTGACACGTTTCAGAGCGAGCGAAGTTAACTTAAAAAGTGACTGAAGTCAGAACTTGCTAAGCTAAGGTAAGTTAAAGTAATGAATAAATTAACTGTTAGATACACCTACCTACATACAGTTGGGGAATATAATTTCAAAAGAGCTTATCTGTCATTAATGTTTTTTCAGTAATAGAAAAAAGTAATTGATATTTTTAGTATAGAAATAAAGCTGTTTTGATAAAACGATATCTTTTTAGGGTTCCGTACCCAAAAGGTAAAAACGGGACCCTATTACTGAGACTTCGATGTCTGTCCGTCTGTCCGCCTATCTGTCCGTCTGTCTCCAGGCTGTAACTCAAGAACGCTAATAGCTAGAGTGTTGAAATTTTCACAGATTATGTATTTTTGTTGCCGCTATAACAATAAATACTAAAAACAAAATAAATTAAATATTTAAGGGGGGCTCCCATACAACAAACGTGATTTTTCAAACATTTTTTGCTCGGTATCAATGATGACAACAGGTAGGTACTTGAAATTTTCACAAAGGCCTTAATTATATGTGTTCTTTAATAATTAGTAATAATTAGTAATAATATTTAAATAAAATAAAAATTTAAGGGGGGCTCCCATACAAAAAACACAACTTTTGGCCTATTTTTGCTCTATAACGGTACGGAACCCTTCGTGCGCGAGTCCGACTCGCACTTGGCCGATTATTTATTTTGAAATAGATGACGCCCCGTAACTCTGTTGCGCCAAAATTCGTTCATCGCGGGGGAACCGTACATTATTCCGGGATAAAAGTATCCTATGTCTTTTCCCGGTACTCCAAGTATCTCTATATCAATTTCAGCAAAATCGGTTTAGCAGTTTGGACGTCAAGAGGTTGGTAGACACACTTTCGCATTTATATTATTAGTATGGATATGGATAAAGCTGATTTGATAATCTTATATATAAAATTCTCGTGTCACAATGTTAGTCCGCGAACTCCTCCGAAACGGCTTTACTGATTTTTACCAAATTTGATATGCATATTCAGTAGGTCTGGGAATCGGCTACTGGGTACTTTATATATTGATAAATGCGTTTGTTGAATAAATAATAGTAAATTATTACAACCTGAGACTGACGGCGACCATTGTTTGTGCGACGGGATGGCGATCGACGTTGCCATGGCGACATACTTATTTAGTCACTTCAATAAAATAATATGAGCGAAATACTTTATATTATGGCAAAGCAACGTTTGCCGGGACAGCTAGTCTTGTATATAAAATTCTCGTGTCACAATGTTAGTCCACGAACTCCTCCGAAACGGCTTTACTGATTTTTACCAAATTTTATATGCATATTCAGTAGGTCTGAGAATCGGCTACTGGGTACTTTATATATTGATAAGTGCATTTGTTGAATAAATAATAGTAAATTATTACAACCTGGGACCGACGGCGACCATTGTTTGTGCGACGGGATAGCGATCGACGTTGCCATGGTGACGTCACTTCAATAAAATAATATGGCAAATATATTATGGCAAAGCAAAGTTTGCCGGGACAGCTAGTAATATTATAATTATATCTTTTTAATTTTGAATATGAAATATGATAGTTTAAAAATGTTTTTTTTTTTACAAAATAAGGGGGCAAACGAGCAAACGGGTCACCTAATGGAAAGCAACTACCGTCGCCCATGGACACTCGCAACATCGGAAGAATTTTAAGAGGGAATACGCTCTCTTCTTGAAGGTTTGCAGGTCGTATAGGTCCGGAAATACTGCTGGTGACAGTTCGTTCCAGAGTTTTACAGTGCGCGGCAGAAAGTTACTCATCAAGGTGATGAGGATCTTATTCTTATTCTTATTCTACATCTCGGTGTAATTCCAAGGGGTCCAAACTGTTTGAAACACTATGGCAGTCAACAATTCGAGCGGCCCTTCGTTGGATACGATCCAGTTTATAACTATGTACTATGAATATTTCTATATAAATATTTTAAATGCGAAAGTGTGTCTGTCTGTCTGTCTGTCTGTTACCTCTTCACGCTCAAACCACTGAACCGATTTTGCTGAAATTTGGCATGGAGATATTTTACGTCCCAGCCGGGCTAGCACGGCCACCAGTAGAATTGCGAAAGTATAGACAAACTGTGGAGATAAACTTAAGGTGTTCCGATCCGTTTTTGTTCCTAAAAATTCAATTAAAATGCCACTTTATGACAGACTATAGTCCTAAAAATTCAAATAATATCCAACTTTATGACACATATATTATAGTCTGTCATAAAGTGGCATTTTAATTGAATTTTCGTCGGTCACCATTAGCCGCGGTAAAGATCGGAACGGACCTTAAGTTTATGTCCACAGTTTGTCCATACTTTTGCTTTCTACTGGTGGCCGTGCTAGCCCGGCAGGAAAGGACATATGATACTTTTTATCCCGAAAAAATGTACGGTTCCCTCGCGATTAACGAATTTTGGCGCAAAGGAGTTGCGGGCGTCATCTAGTGATATATAAACCGAAAACTTTAATACTTATCTCAAAGTATATTTATACTTCATCTAAATTCGTATACGCGTGAAGAGGTACCAGACAGACGTTTATAATGTTTAAATTTTTTTAACTACTTAAATGACGACCTCTGTAGCTCAATTAGTTAAATGTGTGGCAGCGCAAGCCGGGGGTCGCGGGTTCGAATCCCGCCGACGGAACAAAAAGTTTTCAATGTTCCCGGGTCTGGATGTGTATATGTGTATGATATAATAAAAATCTTAAATATATTATGTATAGTATAAAGGTATTAAATATATTTCCGTTGTCTTGTACCTGTAACACAATTCCTCCAGGTACTTAGCACGGGGCCAGACTGACGTGGTGTGAAGCGTCCATAGATTATTAAAAAAAATAGTAAGGATTGTAGTGATAAAATTCTTATAACTTCGCATTTTGAGATATTCACGCTGTAAATCAAGAAGCGTCTCGATACGTCTGCAGACTCTGACATCTGCAGTTCCGTTTTAGAAAATGATACCCATTTTTACTTCGCACAAGTTTCCAGGGTTTTAAAACTTGCCGAACATTTCGCTCTGTGAACGATTGACACGGAGTTAAATGAAAAAGCTTTAGATTTTCTACTTTGATATCAAATATTTTTTATGAAACACATTCAAAGTTAAATGAGGCTTTGGATAGTATTTTTTTATGGCTGCTCGAAATTAAACGAAACTCTTTGACCAATGCAAGTGCACAAAAAGTGAAGAAATTGCCATAAATCGAGTGCAAGCTAAAAAGAATCTTATGGACCTTCCGGTTCTGTGAAAGTGCACACGAATTCCTATGTACGAGTACGTGGTGCTTGTAATTTACGTTCGTCAGCGAATAGAGTAAATCACAGGGTGGATAGGGCTCCGAATTAGCAGCCATTAACTCACTATTAAATAAGCTCTAGTGCATGAAGGTAGGAACTCAATTAGTCGCAACAAAGGTCTTGAATTAAACCTTTGTTCCATTCGGTTTGTTTTAAATAGTTTCGGAATTTCTCGTGTCATACATATTTATTTCTTTAATGTAATATGAACTTACAAAGTTTTATGGAATATGTCTATACTAAAACAAAAATCGTTAATTACATCTGTATAAAATATCTATATCTCTTATATATAAAATTCTCGTGTCACAATGTTAGTCCACGAACTCCTCCGAAACGGCTTTACTGATTTTCACCAAATTTTATATGCATATTCAGTAGGTCTGAGAATCGGCTACTCGGTACTTTATATATTGATAAGTGCATTTGTTGAATAAATAATAGTAAATTATTACAACCTGAGACTGACGGCAACCATTGTTTGTGCGACAGGATAGCGATCGACGTTGCCATGGTGACATACTTATTTAGTCATTTCAATAAAATAATATGGCAAATATATTAAAGGCAAAGCAACGTTTGCCGGGACAGCTAGTAATATATAAAAATAGATTTTCATTTGTGTTAGTAACGCTAATACTCAAAAACGGCTGAACGGATTGGGCTAATTTTAGTATTAAAATATTCGTAGAAGGCCAGGGAAGGTTTTAAAGTGACACGAAGTTCACTGGGACAGCTACTACGACAGTAAATAAATAAAAATATTTGTTGCTCTTGCTAAAACTCGATAACGGTTGCACCTATTTGTTTATTTTATGTGTATTTGTGGCAATTCAGGGATAGTTTACATTACGAGGGAAGTAATACTTAGTTCACGGGTCATCTAGTATACAGTCCATAATATTATTGTAAATCCGAAAATGTGTCAGTCCGTCTGTCTCTTTCCTCTCCACGCCCGAATAGCTGAACTGATTTTGGTGAAATGTGGTACGGAGATACTTTGAGTCCCGTGAAAGGACATAAGATACTTTTTGTCCCATTAAAATGTACGGTTCCCGCGCGAATTTTGGCTCTACGTCACTCGTTACGTTAAAATATTTTCTTAAAAGACGACGCCCGTATCTCCGTTGAGTTGCGGGCGTCATCTTATAATAAAATATTTTAATAACAAAATACATGTAATTTTTGTTACGCATCAGAGCTTTGTTCTGTAGATACTGTTATCTTACAAATAAAAAAGTTTATATAGACTTTTTAAAATATCACTTCAACTTCAACACTTTCAAAATAGAGCTAAGCTTAAAATAACAATGTTAAATTTTATTTTAGTCCTTAAAACATAATTTAACATTGTTTCTTCAATAGAAAAATAATAATATATTTTTAATTTATATTTGGAATTCCATTTGCAAGCTATTTTTCGATGTCGCTTCGCAGTTCCAATAGCTTAGGGCTCCCATAAAATAGATTACATGGAAGCATTTAAACCAAATTGATCGAAAAATATTGATAGCTTTTTGAAATAAAACATTATTTCAGTCACGAATCCTTTTAGGGATATTTTGATGATAATATTGTTACTTCAAGTTTATTTGATTTAAAAATCCATACTAATATTATGAATGCAAAAGTATCATTCCTTGTCTGTCTGTCTCACTTTCGCGAAAGGTTTTAAGAAGCTCCGAAATTTGACTCCTATTTTGTTTATTACATGGATTTTGAGGAAACTTTGCAGTAGTGTAGGCTACATTTTATCCCGGCACGGCAACGGGAGCCACCGCGCGCTCTAAACTGAAGTCCACGCAGACGGAGTCGCGAGCAACAGCTAGTATTACATAATATAATATTTTTACTCAAACTATATTTTAAACTATATTATATTTACTTTTACTCAAAATACGAATATTATGTAATACTAGCTGTTGCTAGCAACTCGACGTTCGCGTGGCCTTCAGTTTACACAGCGCACGATGGTTCCCGTTGCCGTGGGAATGCCGGGATAAATAACTTAGAGTTTTCGAAGCTATTTATTGTTGTTTTCCTTACTCAGAATAGTTTCGGGATTAAAATTATTTAAATTGAACTAGATTCCCACAATGGAAAAATTCTGTTTTTAAGTTAAGATAGTATAGTGCCCGCTGACTTACAAGAAAGATCATTCAATGATTCATGTATCGGATACAAAAAAGTTATCCTGCGCCTGCGAGTGCTAGCGTTTTCCCTCTCGGTCATAAAAGTAAAGGAATAGAGAGTGTATCAGAAACACTATTTCTTTATTTTACTTATACAACTTACAATATATCATACAACTAGCTTTTGCCCGCGGCTTCGCTCGCGTGGAATTCTGAGAACGACATAATATTTTTCAGAAAAAATATAACTTTTTATACATAAAATATAGCCTATGACACTCAGGAACACGCCAGCAATCTGTCGGTTTTTGCAGTCGGACCAGTAGTTTCAAAGATTACTTCCTACATACAAAAAAAAACTATACCTTTTTTTATATTAGTGTAGATGAACCAATTTGGTCAGTATGCTATAATTTAAGTTCCAAGAACTCACTAGTGCATCGGTCGAAAGTCGAAACTCGAAACGAAAACATGTTATCTTAGCAACATATTTTAAACCCCGATAATATAAGTCTCCCAACGGTTCTCCTTTACCTGCTATTTATTACACCATAAATTTTACACTTTACGTTACAGTAAGTGATTTCATTAGCCGATACTCCTGTAATATTAAAATAACATTCGCCAAAGTGTTCGTGCAGTAATCTCGTGATCACGAAGCATGTAGCCGCTTTAACTTTGCAAGAAATTGTTTTAAAACTTTCAAGTTTAATTTAACTTCTGATGGTCTATAAAGCCCACAAAGATGTGCGCTTTACTTGTATTTAATGGTATTTAAATATACAAGAAATTAAAATACGCTTGTGACGTTTTCTTAGTTGAGCTTTCCTTACGGCTCTATAGTTCTACAAGACATTTTTGGTAGGTAAAAAAATTCAGAAATTGGCATCTAAGACGGCTGTTTTAAGTACCCCGCAAATGATCAAATTGTTTGTCAAATTTTACGTGTTTGTCAAACAGTTTGATAGTGTACAGATTTGTTTGAAGCGCTTGTCAAACAAACTACGTGTTTGACCTTTTTAAGGAAATTTGGATTTGCGAAGCGTTTGACAAACGTGTTTGAACGTGTTCCGCTGTATTTGTCAAACAAGATTTCATGATCTCAAACCGATTCTAGCTAATTGTTTGACAAACTTGTTTGATGCACGTTTGATCGTCTGTGCTGCTGTTTGATGAAAACGTAAATTACATCAAACATGTTTGTCAAACAAATTTGATTGTTTGCGGAGTACTTTACACCTAAGGGACAATTCAGAACGCTACACGACGAGGCGCGGCGAGGTGCGGTGCGGCATAAAGTATGCATTAATTGACAAATTTCAATTGCGTGAGACGTCGCGATCGCGTTGCAGTCCGAATTGACCCCAAGAGTTGATTCAGACCGCAACGCGACGCGTAGATGCATTTCTAAATTTATATGGATTTGACAGATTCGCAAGACGTCACACGCAATTGAAATCTGTCAAAATAAAACAAATTTATGCCGCGCCGCGCCACGCCTCGCCTCGTCGCGTTGCGGTCTGAATTGACTCTGAATCTACGTGCCAATATAAAACATGCCAGAATCATTTTGAAGGTGGCTGAACCTCTGACGTTGTTGTAATTTTGAGTGACAGCTACTTTGCATTCACACTGCCATAATAATATAATCCAAGTATGATATTATGTATGTGCTATGTATATAAGATACCAGATATAATAGCATAACAGACAGATAAAATTTATTCCTCTTTTAATACTAAGTACCCTAAGTTTGGGTCTGCGTTCGTTACATAAATTTAGCGTGATTCGTGAAAATTTAATAAAAGTATCTTTACTCACATTCACACAAACCTTTAAGGTGACACCGCGTTAAAGTAAGAAACAGTGTTGGATATGTTTTAGATTGCTTGTTTTCTATGAGAGGCCGGGCCGGCCTCTCATAGAAAACAAGCAATGGAACAGCAAAAAATGGAAAGGGCGTAAGCGACAAAATGGTTTTTGTCGCGTAATTTAAAAACCATAAATACATTTCATATAAGCTATGCACATATTAAAATGTATGCTTCAACCAATTTATGTACAAATTTTGGAACCTTAAATCACTCTCCTCTGTTGGAAAAATAGGAATCCCTTTTTTTACAGAGGTCTTTTCGATTGATAATTCTGTGTTATAAAAGTTGTCCAATCGTGTTACGCTATGGGCAATTCAAAGACAAAGACATGATGAATACTGACAATGAACTTTAGTTTCTTAGCTTTAGTCATTGCTGAGAAAAATCGGCATCGCTACAGCCAAATTATCAAGGCATCGCCTTAAACATGGCAAATAATAAAGAACAGAAAGGTCAAGATCGTTTGAAGTTTCATTAAAAGATATCTGCCGCAAAGGAATGCCTAACCCTCGAAAATTGGTGCTATAGTGCTATATTATAGGCGTCTCAATGCTTGCCCTCCCAAGTCCCACAGCCGTGAGCACCCATTAACCCCGTCTCGGTCAAAATGGCTAAAATGGCCCCCTCGTTTCCAAACAGATTTCTCGCGATATTCAAGTAACTGGAGCTGCTAATACTTTATTCGATATATTATATCTTGAGGAGAGGTTTCATTGTTTTTTTTTGCGTAACGAGTTTTAAGGATTATTATTATTAACTTTGTCTGGGAGTTTGTAACAACAAATGCTAATTTCGTTATAGATACGAAATAAAATGTGTATTTTCTATTTCAATATACCTATTCAGAAAAGAAACATTTTTCTCAACTTTCGACCAGACTACACAAATCTTCTTATCTTATTATCGTGTTCTTTATTTTAACCAAATAAATAAGTAAAATAGGTATAAATAAAAAAGTGAAAAAAACTTTTCCATTTAAGACAGTATTAAGTTTAATTTTTTGCTGTCTATGGTATTGAAATCGCGCTCTTTAGACGAATTCTAACCACGCCATTCAAAACCTAATTTACCGTCAAAGTTTATTGTGATCATGCCAACAATAATGCAATAAAATATCTCGTAAATGTCAACTGAAACTGCGACTCGTATTTCGCGTGAGAAGCCGACATTATGTTGCCCTTTAAATTTTTACATTATATCGGCCGCGTGCCTTTGTCGTGGCTCGTGACTGTCTTTTAACTGTATTACTGGCTATATTGAGTACCCTTTAACAAATACGTTTACATGGTGTTGTATGCGTGTGTGTGTGATACACATACCTACAAGCAGAGTAGACAGAACCAAGGAGTACCTCGACTTCAAACAAACAAATCGACATTGAGTGTTGTTTTGATCGCGGTAGCGAACGGTCGCGCACCGTTCAACAACACACGCAGCAAATATTAATAAACTAGACGTTCCGCGCGGCTTCGCCCGCGTAAATTAGATATTTCCCAACGAATTAGTCGACAAAAAAGTAGCCTATGATCCTTCACGTGGTCTACTTCTTATTTTTGCCAAATAACAGAAAAATTGCTCCAGTAGTTCGTGAGATAAGCCCTTTCAAATAATTTTCCCCGTTTTTTCCATATTTTCCTCTATTTCTTCGCTCCTATTAATCTTAGTGTGATAAAATATACTTATAGCCTTCCTCGATAAATGGGCTATCTAACACTGAAATATTTTTTCAAATCGGATGAGTAGTTCCTGAGATTAGCGCGTTCAAATTAGCCTTTTCAGATAATTTCCCCCGTTTTTTCCACATTTTCCTCTATTAATTCGCTCCTATTAGTTTTAGCGTGATAAAATATAGCCTATAGCCTTCCTCGATAAGTGGGCTATCTAACACTGAAAGAATTTTTCAAATCGGACAATTAGTTCCTGAGATTAGCGCGTTCAAACAAACAAACAAACAAACTCTTCCCAATTATAATATTAGTATAGATGTTGCCAACCGTCCTGTTTTCCCAGGACATGTCCTGGTTTTTGTAGTGTCCTGGGACGTCCTGAATAGTTTTTAAGCAGCGTCCTGGGTTGTCCTGGGTTTTTTAATTTTAAAATTCGCGCGCCTCTTTTCAATTTTTTACGCTACGAGCGTCCGCACGGCAAAAAATCAAACATCATCCTTCTCTCTTTAAACTCACGAGTCACGCCCGTCTTTCATAATATGCCAGGGGAAAAAGGGACGACGCGGAATAATCGCCAAGTTAATTTTTGAAGTGAAAACTTCTTTAGCGGCGTTGAGCACTTTTGTGGGATGGGTAAAAACTGTGAAACTCGCGTCAGATTCTCATGCTGATCGAAAAACCAAGGAAAAAACGTAAGACGGTTGGAGAGTAGTGTTGTAGCATCGAAATTCGTCATCGATTATTATTAAGTTCGATTAATCGAACAATCGATTGTTTTTTTTCGATTGTCGATATTTTTAAATTTTTTTTTCTTAATAACTCGATAAATATACAACATTTTAAAAATCCGCCAGGTCAGTGTCGCAATGATAGAATTTTATACAATGTGTTAAAATATTAACTTAGTATAATGCACGGTTACGGCAATATATGAAAAATTGGTGAAAATTAGATGCATCTTTGTGATTTTTTTCTATCGAGATTTTTTTTAGATATTGTGTTTTCGCTCAAATCAAATTCTTGGAAATATAATTTAGTAATCTATGTTTAGAAAATGAAACTTTGGGGCTTATTTTCAAGTATGAAAATGAATTATAAATCGACAATTTTGCGTTAGTCGCCCCCTTAATGTGTCCTGTTTTTATACTGAATTGTCCTGGTTTTTTCAACTTCAAATCCTGGTTTAAATTTGAGGTTGGCAACCCTAGTATAGACTTAATATTTCGCGAGTCACGCGGCTCACAGCCGCTGCGCCGACACCATGGCGCTCGTATCCAACGAGCTGCTGGCGTTCGTACAACACGTCGTCAACACCATGGACAAAGATAGCAACGTGCAGCTGTTCAGGTCAACCTACACGTCAACGGTCGACCTACAAGGTCCCGGAGGAGAGACGGAAGCGAACGAAGCTTGCAGGACATCATCTCCCTGCTCAAGCAGACTAATCCTGCGGAATTGCCGGTGTTTGTGGCCAAGCAGCTCCACAAACTGCCGGTGGTATCGACGGACCACGTCAACGTCTCCAGCCTGCTCCAGAAGGTTAACATCATGAGGGCGGAGCTGGACGAGATGCGAAGTAGATTTGATGCCTCGGAATGCACCATCAGTGAGTTACGTAGTGAATTATTACAATTAAAAAGTAATAATTCATTATGTAGGTCACCCGAGCATCCGATCGACTCCATAAATATGCGTCGCAAGCGTGTCAAAAGAATAGCAACATAGTTTAGCTATTCTTTTGACGCTGTTAGTAGTAAAATTCGATACTATAACATTGTCAAAAAAGGGTATGAATATTGAATGGGAGACAGTTGAAGACAGTTTATTCCAAATGCGTCTTAATTAAGCTCAACGATTCTAACGAGAGAATAGACCCTCGTAATTTATTCTCGTAGACGTCGCGTCGGTGAATTTGTCGCAAATTAACACAAGTTCAATATTAATACAAGAGCTACCGTGGCCTATGGATAGACTTTTGATTCGCATTCGTAGAGGCTATAGTTACGATCCCGGGTGGAGGCATGTATCAATGAGAATACTAATAATAATCTATACTCAATATTATAAAGCGGAAGAGTTTGTTTGTTTGTTTGAACGCGCTAATCTCAGGAACTACTGGTCCGATTTGAAAAATTATTTCAGTGTTAGAATTTAGATAGCTCATTTATCGAGGAAGGCTATAGGCTATATTTTATCACGATAATACTAACAGAACCGAAGGAACAGAGAAAGAAGAGAAAACAATTGAAAGGGCTTAAGACTTATCTATCGAACTACTGGAGCAATTTTTATATTATTTGGCACAAATGTAGAGAGGACCACATGAAGGGACATAGCCTATTTTTTTGTAGAAAAATGTACGGTTTTCGTGAAATTCCTAATTTGCGCGGGCGAAGCCGCGTGGAACGTCCAGTATATTATAAATGCGAAAGTGTGTTACCTCTTCATGCCTAAACTGCTGAACCGATTTTGCTGAAATTTGTCATGAAGATCTTTTTAGTCCCAGGAAAGGACAAAGGATACTTTTTGTCCCGGAAAAATGTAAGTTCCCGCGCGATAAACGACTTTTGGCGCAACAGAGTTGCAGGCGGCATTTACAATTATTATAGTACTGTATAAATTATTGTACTAAAGAAAATTAACCCTTCGATCGCTGATTCTTGGAAATCTACTGTTATTCTATTATTGTCGAGGTGACCGGTGTCCAAGGGGCTTGATGGGTTAAATAAAATAAATAAATTTTTATTTATTTGTAATTGTATATGTATATAGATAAATTTAGGTAGATTTGAACAAATATTTTCAGGATGTTGCTGCTACTACCCACTGGTTCGGGAACTAGCCCGGCGAGAAGGGCCGTCTTAAGAAACTCGCACGGGGCCCACTTTTTACCAAAAAAGTAGGAGAAATTTGATACATGTTGTGGAATAATGGCCGGTTTAAATTTTTCCTATCCAGTGATTACTATTGGAATAATGTAAACGGGCACTGGAATGCACTGGAGTGCACATGCACACATTCAGTCACTAGATTACAATAATAATATTATATAAACCATGCCGTAAGCAATACTTGTTCAACTATAGTCAACGAAATTAGTGAAGCCGCAGCGATCCATAATATCCTATTTAGTTAATTGCGACTAAAACTAATCAGAATGTTACAAAGCTGGGAAAATGATTTGTTTCATAATTATTAAATTCCACTGTCCGGCCTAACATAATATTTTGAATCCATACTGCAGATTGATATTAATTAATTTCGTTATGAAACTTTCCAATGAATATAATATTGTATTGTAAATACATAATTATTGCAATAATTTAAGGCACTTTCCTCTATGTAAAAATAAGGGTATAAAAATGTTTAACCGACTTCCAAAAACAACAAATTATAACCTTTCCAATCTTCACAATTTTGAAGTCGTTACCAGTCCCATAAACTGCAGATATTCTTTCATAGAACTCACGATATTATGTTAGGTGGTACCGACTTCAAAATAATGAAGATTGAGAACAGAAATGCTGAGTACAGAGTAAGAATTATTTAGCGTGAGAAGATCTTAATAGCATTAATTAATTAATATAATTTTATTGTGTAAAAATATAAATCTAATAAAAATAAGAACAATTAGATCTCAGTACTAAGGGAAAAACTTTCACTTGAATCATGATAGGCCTCAAAGAGATGCTTTAAAATGAAATACGACGATAAGCAGCTACGGCTTCTAAGGGTTGATTCATACCGCAACGCGACGCGTAGATGCATTTTTAAATTTATATGGATTTGACAGATTCGCAAGACGTCTCATGTAATTGGAATCTGTCAAATCCATACAAATGTATGCCGCGCCGCGCCTCGCCTCGCCTCGTCGCGTTGCGGTCTGAATTGACCCTTAGATGTTTCGCTGAAGTTACTTCAGACTTGTATAGTATAGTAGACACTACAAAACTTCGACGTCCGTCATACGAGTAATATACAGGGTGCAATTAAACCTTCCTGCCAAATTTTTTCCAGGGCTTCGGTACCTTTCGGAGAGTCCATTTAACCAACAATAATTGGATGTTATTTTTTTTAAGACATAATATTTTATCCCATTTAAAATCGTTGCAGAATGGTCACTCGTGGCGCGGGGGAATGAGAGGGGGAGACGCGGGGGCGGAGTGCGCGCGGGGGCACGTCACGCGCGGGCGATGCGCCGTGTCCATTAATTTTAGTGTTTTTTAAGATAACTTTCGAAAGCTTTTTGACGTGATAACGTCTTGTAATTCGATATGGGGTGCGCGCACGAAAAACATGACAGTTCATGCGACGTTACCTCGCTCTGAGGCGTTCCATTTAAGGCGTTATATTGAAAGTCATTTTACCGCAAGGGCAATTTTATACTTAATTTGTATGACTATAAAGTCGTGAATACGCTGCGGCCAGAAACTATCGGTTCGCTCGGAAAACATGCGAAAAACGTAATTTTAATTATTTAAAAAATAACCAAGAGCATTTAAGCAAAATGCTTGTATACAATTTTGAGTTGCAAAGGTGTCTATCAATTAGACTAATTTCCTACAATACATCTATTTTCGTTTAAAAATAATCTTCAAATTTCGTATTTTTAAGAGGTCATTTCGATCGAGAAATGTATCGAGGCAAAATACATAATAATCGTGTTTCTGGTTCTACTCAAACCTAGATAAGGCTATGAAGATATGTATATCTCATTACCAGATTTGTAATATTTCTGAGGGTCCTATAGTATTACGTCAAAAAGGACAGTTTTTTCAATAAAGCGCCTTAAGGCTTGAAGTGCAAGCGAGAGCGCGGAACGAGCGACAAAGAGGCACGTTGTCTCTCAACAACCGGACTCTTAGGCCGCGTTTCCACTGAAGCGGAGCGGAGCTTAGCGGTGCCCGAATTGACCAATCGTGCTATTACAGCGGAATGACAGCGAAGATTTCGAGCATGGTGATTGGTCAATTCGGCACCGCTAAACTCCGCTCCGCTTCAGTGGAAACGCAGCCTTAGTCTCGAAAGACTTTGTTTCGATTATATTACGTAATTCGATGACTTAGAGAATATTTTTGTATGAAGAAGTTTGGTTAGTTATGACCTTTGATACATTGACCACACTCTGAATGAAAAATAAATAAACAATCTGTGAGCTATTAGTATTATTTCGGCTATTCAAAATTGTGCTCTATTTCCTACGTGTCAAGGTATGACTTGTGCTTTGTTCGAAGATTTTACTGGATTTCACGAATGTATACAGTAGTGTTTTGTATTGCAAATAGTTTATTTTACTCATTATAAATATTTTTAGACAATCATTTGAAAGAAATACATCGAAATAACTTTAGGTTACACTCGGAAAAGTTTGTTTCTATTTATAGAGATTCGGAAGCGAGGGTTAAGGGGTTAAGGATAGTTGAACGTGACAACGTCATACGTTGTCACGTTCAACTATCGTCAGTAAACCGACTTTACAGACAACCGATTTTTTTTCAACATTTTAGTACTGAGTGCTACGAATAATAAAAACTAAAGAAGAGTAACTCCGTCAAAATACATGCTCCAAAATACTTGTTAAAAAAGTGTACCTCAGGTTCACTTTTCATACATTTGCAATATTTAGGTGACCTTGAGCGGTATAAAGGCTGATGTTACATGACAGTTCGAATGGAACCAAATTTAAAACGGTAATAGTATTGGGAGTTACGTTTCCTTAGTTTATATTATTTGTAGACTGAGTGATTATAAAAGAAAAAATGCGTGTATTTTAATTTTTAACAAGGATCAACATATCAAAATTTGGCCGGAAGGTTTAATTGCAGCCTGTATTGTTGTGCCTCAAGTATGCATTCGCCGTACCTTTATGTGGGCTATAGACACTTCTGAGACCAAATCATCTGGAAAGATACTTATCTTATTAATGGGAATCGTATTTACGGACCACATAAAGTTTAAGAGCTCTTGTAATGTAGGATCATCTACTAAATTCCTTACGAGTATGGGAATAGAAAGATAAAGTTTTGTTGGTTATTTACATTATTTATTTACTTCTAATTCCTTGTTAGTGTCAAAAATTAAAGAATCATAAATTATTGACTTGATAACTCTTTAAATATCAGGCATTATCGGATTTTCAGGAAACAATTAGCCCACCACACTTCTCACCGCTGCAACTAATGTGTCTAAATAATTTTAAGCTGTTGCACAGCTTTTCTCGTGGGCTTTGAGCACGGCATCTGAATCAAGAAGAAGAAGTGTTTGTGTGCGTGCGGCTAGACGTATGCGAATTATAATTGCAATAAAAAATGCTATGGTATGATTTACCGCGGCAGTCCCCGAGTGCCACACAATTTTTTTATGAAAAAAAGAAATTATCATTTAAAATATTCAAGCTTTTTATACCATCGGTTCACGTCAGCAACACAATAATTGGCTGAGCCTCCATTGATCTGAAACGCCAAACCGGATTCCGCCGCTTTAAACTGGTTTTAACCAGTTTAAGCCAGAAACTATTTCTTGCACACTTACTCTTTGATCTGGCTTTCTATGACCACAGACCGCGATTTATCTCGAGAAGTTAAATCTCTGCTATAATCTGTACTGAATTTGACGGGAATTTATACTGTGGTTTATGGCGATGAGAAAATTATGCCGCTTTTTATAACGGCCCATGCCTTCTTTCTTTTTTGTTCTTGATGTTAATTTTGTTTGGTGATTTTTAATCTACTTACAGCTATAATGTTTCAGTTCAGTTTGTGGAAAACTATATAGTTTGTGAGTTCTGATTTGATACGTCTTGCCATAATGGACAGTGCTTCTGGCGTCTTAAATACGACTTTACATAGTACTGGTGTTAATGGCGAGTTGTAATGGCATACCTAATAATATCAACAAAGTCATGATAAGAATATTTGACAAGAATGTTATTTCCGAAACAAGCAAATGAATATTGTGTAATTTTTTGAAACTTACCCCATGTTTGATAGTTTATAATTTCAGATAAAAGAAAATAAAAAATAGACATTTAAAATATGCTACTTTCAAACATATTATGTATTTTTGTAACATAATACCAACATGACCGTTTTTCGATGGCCACATCGAAACTTGATAGAGAAGCCCCAGCGTGAAGCGATAGGATAAGCCGCGGCTAATGACACCGCGGCGTAGACAAAATATACCAGCATACTAAAATTAATAGCATAGGGCCAGGCTCAGTCTTTCGGTAGACATTAATGTCAGATAAAAGGATTCCTTGCCCTTTAGCCAACATATTCTTTTCTTTTTCGCTTTTTTATAGAATTTCCGACCAAAATTTATGGATTGAAATAAGCGTTGTTTACTAACAAACGTCATATTTGACGTTGATGTTCGACTCGTCTAATGTCAATTTCGTATATATTGATCGGCGATTCTAGAAAAGATAAAGCAAACGTCGATTAGTTGATTAGTCATCGAAGCAAAGATAAAGCAGGCATCTATTTAAATTAACATCAAGTAAAAAAAAAAAAAACAAAGCTGACACCGCAAATTACGTAGCATACGTTTTGACAGTATGAATGAAAACTTTTACAGTACAACAAAGAAACATTGCTAAAAATATTTTGCTAGTACTTCAAGCATTAATTTTTTACCTTTGCTCTTTATTTTATATTCAATTATGCAATAAAGAAGGAAAAAGTGAAGATATAAATTTTACAATAATATTTATTGTTCTTTACTTAATTTTCGTTATACGTGAGTTTTCTCAATTATTTATAGACTCATTTACTGATGTTATTTGACTACGACTTCAACCGCTCACATAGGGGACACCATATGACACCAAATTAAATCCGGAGCTCCAAACTCGCTTTGACACCTCTTGATCCGCTTAAACGCTGCGATAGAACCCGATGGATGGAGTGACCTGAAATTACAACAAAATATTTGATTTATATTAACAGTCGGAATGCCTGTTGGTCTTGGTTGAATAACGGTGACCTTCTTGGTCGGGCGGATATATATTTTTTTAATTCTTGTTCTCCCGTACATTATACAGAACACATGTAGATTTTTACCCTTCTTGTTTTGCTACATCGTAGTTGTTTAAAAAGTGGGTTACAGTCATGGGCGGACTTATTGCATCTCATCGCCTCGTGTTGAAATGTGAATGGACCTAAAGCTGGAAAAATGAAAATAAGGGGGCAAAGGAGCAAACGGGACAACTAATGGAAAGCAAGTACCGTCGCCCATGGACACTCACAACATCAGAAGAGATGCAGGTGCGTTGCCGGCCTTTTAAGGGGAAATACGCACTCTTCTTGAAGATATTTTGTGGTATCGTTCCGGAAATACTGCTGGTGTCAGTTCAATCCGCAGTTTACAGTGCACGGGAGAAAAACGCACGGTAGAAAATTGCCAGCCACTCATCAAGGAGATGAGGATGGTATATTTTTCGCGTAAATTGCTTGGGGGGCGTCCACAATTATTACGTGAGGTGTTTTTTTAATTTTTTGACCTGCAGGACTTTTATATTGCATGACGAAAAATTAAAGAACTTGTCAATCAATGTACAGCACGTAGTTTGCATGTCATTCACATCAATAAATACAATAAACGGTCATGCGTGCATGACAGCACGTAAAACATATTGTAATGCTGAATTATCGTCTATTTTGTGCAAATAAACCGTCGCAAAAGGAAATGCTAAAACAACTTAAATCAAATTAAAGTTAAGCGTTTGCCCACAGCGAGGTGGGGTCTGTTTACTCTGTCCCGATTCAGTGGCGGTTTACCGACGACCCGTGGCGGGCTCCTAATTCAAAGTCCACTCTGTGTACGAATCTAAATAAAGGCAAACGAAAGCAACCAATCACTGGATGTACAGGTCTACCAGAATCTGATGGCAAAAAGTGAGAAAATAAATTGACTAGCAATACCGGGGTAATAGGAATAAAACATTTTCATCCTTTTTTATTCCTTTAGCGGCTTATTTTGTGTGTGAAACATGAAAATATAAAATATATCACATGATCAAGTATATTTTTTTAATTCTGCTGTCAAAAATTGCCATCAGATTCTGGTAGACCCACACTATAGAAATTACATAAAAATCTCGATAGTTTAAAATACGGTTCATCGCGGAAAAGCAATAATAATATTATTATGTTATAGTAGAGGAGGTGAGGAGGGGATTTTGGGAGTAGCTCGAGCGTGTCAGATTAAGCTTGTATAGGCTTCCGACATGTGTCTAGTTATCATAGCATAGAAATCAGATTTCTCACGTGGTGGGTTAATTTTTTTATTTTTTATAGTGAAATGTCATCCGATCTGTCAGATTTAGATAGGGTATGTTTAGTACGCCCCAAAGAAGCTTCCATAAAAAGCACTGACGATTCAAAGATAAGGTAAGCCTCTAGGTACATTTTAAAATATAAAAAAATAAACCTTTGATATTTGCCTAACTAAACTTCGCAGATATCTGGGGGCACGGCAGTGCCCCAGCCAAGCTTTTTAGCAAAGGCACGGCCGTACCATACTTTTCTCGAAGCGGTTCGCGGCTATTTCACACCCCCTTTATCTTCGATGTTAACAAAGCTAGGGATTTAAAATTTCGGTCACTAGGAGCAAGTATTAAAACTAGCTTAACCTCCAAATTACATGAAATTTCGATAAATAGTTTAGTAGTTACGGATGGTCAAAGTTACTACATTTTGTCACTGACTGACAGATCATCAAAATTCTAAGGTACTTCTAGCAGACTTAGAACCTTGAAATTTGGTACCCGGATAGGTCTTTATTCACAATTAAAGGAAAAATTATGAAACCGGCCATGCATAGGGTTCCGTACCGTAAATTTGTATGGGAGCCCCCCTTTAATAATAAGTTTATTTAATTTTTATTATTAATTATTAAAGTTAACATAAAAGTGAGCGTTTCCTGAAATTTTCAAAAACCTTAGTCTTACCATTATGGACATAGAGCAAAAATAGGGAAAAAATCGTGTTTGTTGTATGAGGCCGGGGGGCCTATTAAAGGGGTTTAATAATTTATACTATTAGCTTTTATGACGATACCAGAAATACATAATTTGTGAAAATCGTAACTATCTAGCTATTGCGGTTCTCGAGATCCAGCCTAGTGACATACGGATGTACGACGGACAGACAGTGACGACTTATTAATAATAGGGCCCCGTATTCAACCTTTGGGCAGGAAATCTAAAAACTGAAATTGAAAAATAATAATATAATACTTTAAGTATTAAATAAAATAAAAGATTTTTATGTTTGTGACTTAATGAAATGGTATTAATTAAATAAATAATAATATTAACAACGTTAATAATGCAACAATAATAAATTTGATTTAAATATTATAAATGTAATCACTAATCACTAATCAGTACTGAGATATTAACTCCTTACTTGCTCGATATAATATGGAAATTTTAAGTTATCGCATGAAATAAGGTGTGCTCCTTTACTGCGAAGAACGTCGAGACGCTTACAACAGTGCTGCTATGTATTCAACGGTAATGCTAAAAATGACCACCTTCAAGTATTTGCTTATGAGTCAATTATATGACGCCCGCAACTCCGTTGCGCCAAAATTTGTTTAACTGTGTATTTTTCCGGGATAAAAAGTATCCTATGTCCTTTCCCGGGACTCAAAGTATCTCCATGCCAAATTTCAGCAAAATCGGTTGAGTGGTTTGGGCTTGAAGAGGTAACAGACAGACAGACAGACAGAGAGACACACTTTCGCATTTATAATATTAGAGTATGGAAGTATGGAAGTATGGAAGTATAGATGAACATAATAATCGACTCAGAACTCAGAAGTATTTACGCTACGTTGTCCACTTATAGAACTAACGAAGCCTCAAAGAAAAAATATATTAAAGGAGATAGGGAATGGGTGCTAAGCTAAGTACAGAAAAGTTATAACGTGACCTGAAAAGAAAAGAAAAAAACCTTCAAAAAAGAAATGAAATCCCACCAAAACATGAAATGTAAAAGGAGCCAAGCAAAATATTGCATAGCTATTCAATACTTCTGTGGTAAAAAGTTTTCAGATCACATTCAAGCCAAGCCTTCAACTTATTTTGTAATTTAAATCAACATTCAGTAAATGCATCAATAGATTTATTTATTTTATAATTATTATAGTGGCTTGGCAATGAGCACAATAGAAACAAATATAAAACTGCATATTGGGAGGAGTTCATACTTACACAGACGGCAAGCGTAAAGTGTTTCAATAATATATGTAACGACGCATGCGGCTGATGGTACCCAATAAATCCAATTAGTAGCTGATTATTTCTCTAGTGCTCATTGCCAAGCCACTATAATAATTATAAAATAAAGAAATCTATTGATACATTTACTGAATGTTGATTTAAATTACAAAATAAGTTGAAGGCTTGGCTTGAATGTGATCTGAAAACTTTTTACGACAGAAGTATTGAATAGCTATGCAATATTTTGCTTGGCTCCTTTTACATTTCATGTTTTGGTGGGATTTTATTTTGCAATAAACTAAATGATTAAGTCCTTGTTGTCTAAAATATAATAATAACTTTTTTATTTATTTATTAAATAAGGGGGCAAACGAGCAAACGGGTCACCTGATGGTAAGCAACTACCGTCGCCCATGGACACTCGCAACATCATAAGAGCTGCAGGTGCGTTGCCGGCCTTTTAAGAGGGAATACGCTCTTTTCTTGAAGGTTTGCAGGTCGTATAGGTCCGGAAAAACTGCTGGTGACAGTTCATTCCAGAGTTTTACAGTGCGCGGCAGAAAATTACGCGAAAAACGCACTGTGGAAGACTGCCACTCATCAAGGTGATGAGGATGGTATGTTTTTCGCGTGGAACGATGGCGAAAAGTTGCAGGTGGTATGATTCCGAACAATTCCTCAGAGCACTTCCCGTGATACAACCGATAGAAGATGCAGAGTGAAGTTACATCTTGGCGTAATTCCAAGGGGTCCAAGCTGTTTGAAACACTATGGCAGTCAACAATTCGAGCGGCCCTTCGTTGGATACGATCCAGAGGGAGCAGTTGGTATTTTGGCGCCCCTGCCCAGAGATGAGAACAATATTCCATATGAGGCCGAACCTGCGCCTTGTAGAGTTGTAGACGTTGGTCCGGACTGAAGTACTGTCTCGCTCTGTTAAGAACACCAAGCTTCTTCGAGGCTATTTGGCCTTACCCTCTAGATGATATCGGAACTGGACTTCGCTCGATATGTTGACGTCAAGTATCTCAATGCTAGGGGAGATGGTTAAAGATGTGCCCTCGAAACGAGGACATACGACCATTGGTGACTTTTTAGTGGTGAACGCGCAGACTTGTGTCTTGGCGGGGTTGAATTGGACCAAGTTACGTCTACCCCATTCAGAGACCTTTTCCAATGAATTCTTCACCTTAGACACACAAGTTCGTTTCGACTCTCAGTGACATTTTGCCGAGAAATATTGGGGGAGCCGGTATATACAGCATCACCTGTACTGTCATCCGCATAGCAATCATGAATGCCGCTGGTCTGCAATATGTCATTGATAAGCAGTAAGAATAGAGTAGGCGATAGCACACAGCCCTGAGGGACACTAGCATCAACAGACTGAGTTTCCGAGCATTCGCCGTTAACTACGACCTTTATGCTTCTGTCTGCTAAGAAACCAGTGACCCACTTACATAATTTCTCAGGCAGCCCGTATGATGGAAGCTTTGAAAGCAGCGCTTTATGCCAAACCCGATCAAAGGCCTTCGCAATGTCCAAACTAACAGCCAATGCCTCTCCCTTCGACTCAATTGCCTGAGCCCAACGATGAGTCAGGTACGCCAAGAGATCACCAGCCGAGCGACCCTTACGGAACCCGTATTGTTTGTCGCTTAGTAATCCCTGGCCGTCCAAGTATCGAAGAAGCTGGCTATTGATAATAGATTCCATTATCTTCGAGAAGAGAGAGGTTATAGCGATTGGTCTGTAGTTAGAAGGATTTGAGCGATCACTGACTGACCGAAAATGAGCAATTTTCTGAATATATTTTCTTTTTCAAAACTTTAAAATGGCCGCAGTTTCTGAACACATCGCTAAAATAAAAAACGCTCTTATTATTATTTTTTATCAGTATTACCTAATGTAAAAAACCTACTAGGTCTCCATGACGCTCGAGTGACTACAAAATTAGCACCTTCTCCTCCCCTACTATTACTGTAGAATTTACTGAGTGGTAGTCGCGTATGAACCCGTATGTTTGAAGTCGATGTACTACTTAGTTCTGTCTACTCTGATAGTATTATTACAAAGAATGGTAATTTTCCTCTTTTAGGGTTCCTTACCAAAAGGGTAAAAACCACATCGTACAAGAAACAAATCTGTATTAATGTTGCATTAAAACGATAGAATCAGGGTAAAAGTCTAAGCGCGTCACGAAAACTTTCATAAGTCTGAAGTTTACTCGTTCCATGAGACCGAAGCGCTCGCGAGATTATAAAAGTGACAATTCTTAAGCTATAAATTTTTAAATCATTCTAAGTTTTACTATTATCTTAGACTGCATTTTTACTTCATCACAGTAAAACAAGTGTAAATTCGATTCCACTTTAACGATAACCTTACATTTTCATTCACTATAAAGTGTTAAGCTGAAAACAAACGTAAGCGTCAGTGACAGGGGACGCGGTACGCCATACGGGAGCGTCTGCAACGCGAAACTGGCCGTGCACACCTGCGCAACTACGGTGCGAACCGTCAAACGTTAATATCGTGACACAATCTATCAAAACGTATACAAATCAAAAAATCATAAACTAAAGAGTTGTACAAAATAATATAAAAAAAGGTTTTAAAAAAGAAGTCTAGTTATGTACACTTTAAAACACGCGTCTGAAAATTTGACGCGCACGTTTCGCTTGCCGACGCGAACATTTCGCGTCGCGGTCGTGCAGGTATGCACGGCGCCATAAGATTACATGGGCAGCGTCCGCCGCGCGGTAGACGCTACCGCTTCGCAGTCGCTTTGGTCGCGTAGGTTTGTGGAATCCTAAGTTCAAAGTTGTGTTATTAGGAGCACCATTGTTCGGGTGTCCATACTTACTAATTTATTATTATAAATGCGAAAGTGTATCTATCTGTTTGTTTGTCTGTCTGTTACCTCTTCACGCCCAAACTGAAAAATCGATTTTGCTGAAATTTGTTATGGGGATACTGTGAGTCTCGGGAAAGGACATATAGGGTACATTTGTCCCGGAAAAATTTACAATTCCAAAAAAAATATTAGTCTTGCTAGATATAACTCGAGAGCAGCTGAACCGATTTGGATAGTTTTAGTCTTAAAGTAATCGTTAGAATCTAGGAAAGTTTTACAACTGACATCTAGTTAGATATTATATAAAATAAGTTAAAAAGGCGCTTGTAATGTCTCTTTTAAAGTTAGTTACTTAAACTAACATCTATTGAATCTACAGGGTGCAATTAAACCTTCCTGCCAAATTTTGATATATTGATCCTTGTTAAAAATAAAAATATTCGTATTTTTTCTTTTATGTCACTCAGTACTAAAATGTTGAGAAATAGCTTCCGAAAGTTCTCCTAAAAACACAACAATTAATGGACACCGTGATGTGCCCCCGCGCGCGCCTCATCCGCGTCACCCCCTTTCATTCCCCCGCGCCGCGAGGGACCATTCTGCAAGGAATTTGAATGGGATAAAATATGTAATTGAAAAAAAATAACACCCAATTTTTTTTTGTTAAATGGACTCTCCTAATGATACCTAAGCACTGGGAAAAATTTGGCAGGAAGGTTTAATTGCACCCTGTATAATAAAGCGGAATGGAAGTTTCTTTACAATGAAAAGTATAATACCGCTCTCGATCCAACGCTTCATACAATTAATTATTTAATCGGTTGTTAATTATTAAAGCTATGAATTTTTAAGTGGACTTTTTACCGACACTTTATTAATAAAAATGAAATTCTCAACATATTTTAATAAAACAATATTTCTGATTTACTTCCTTATTAAAATTTGTAAAACGATACCGGTTCACATAAAATTAGAAAATGTGAAATCTGATGAATGAAAGTTTTTGGCTTTTCAACACTTTACTAGAGTTAGAAATTAAGAGCACAATTTGTAAAAAACAAACCTTTTGTTTTTCGGGATGAATTCTGAATTTAGCTTCGGTTCTAGCATGAATAAGATAGCGTTTCGGATTTGAATAAGCCTGTAAAAGTTCGGTCGGATCACAGCGCCCTCTGCATATATTTTCTGGATTGGACTTCTGCGGGCCCACATACTGAGGCTCATAACTTTGCTATCCCGGCTTTTAGTTTAAAACCTAATGAAAGCGCCCTATTTGTCAACTGATACTAACTTTTCTAACTTGCTTTTAGTGCGCTTTTAGTGACAAAGCAAGTCATTTTGAACTGAAACTTTCCATTTGTGTAGTATATTTTTCATGTGTGTGACAAAAAATAGATACATTTCTTATTTTCCTGCCCTATGTGCGTAATGTACTATTTACGAATCAAAATTCAAAACAAATGATTACTTCGTCTCTTCGAATTCCTGTAAATACGTGTGACAGGTGATTTGAAAGTAATTTAATTAAAGGTATTGTTTTTTTTTTCAAATTTTTTGTTCTGTAATTATTTCGAAAACGTCATACTTATTATTAAAAAGTATACTGACCAGGGTGGGAATGATCGTGTTTTTTATACTTGTAAGAAAAGACTGTAACAATCAGTAAGTGACAATCAGCTCTCTTCGTTCTGATGAGCGTGAAACCAGAAATGTATAGATTGCCTACATACAAAATTATATGACTGGTAAAATATTTTTAATAAAAATATGAAAAAGTCTTCAATAATAAAATATTATATTGACCGAATACTTTTTTTATATTTTTGTTCCAAACTTTTATTTTGTGAAATATTGCAGAGTGGCTTACAGTTTGTTTGTTTACTCTCTTTTGTATTTACACTAAATTTTATTTCGAAAAGATGATTATTTTAGATCACGAATCATTTTTATTTCAACTGAATACTCACGTAACGAAAAATATATGACCAGTTCTTTCACTCGTGAAAATTTACATAAAACTTTATGAGTGAATGAACATTAAAACAACAGTATTCATTCAACATCACGTTTGTGGATTTTCACCGAATGAGTTTTGAATCATGGTTATTTAACTAACCTAACCATTATTGAGATAAGCTGAACTTATTTTGCAATCAACATAAGATTTTAATGCCTCCATGGTCCAGTCGTTTTGAGTTTAGCTTTTGATTTTGTATATTGGACTAGATGACTCCCGCAATTCCGTTGCGCAACAATTCGTTTATCGCGCGGGAACCGTATATTTTTCCAGGAAAAGAAGGATCCGATATCCTTTCCTGGGACTCAAAGTATCTTCATACTTAGGAAAATCGGTTTGGGCGTGAAGAGGTAACAGACGACAGACACACACTTTCACATTTATAATACATATTAGTATGGATTTTCACCAAAATATTATGTAATTTCTAAGTTGTTCAAGGTTGTTGTATGATCTGACTGAAAGTAGCATAATATACAGGTCTACCAGAATCTGATGGCAATTTTTGACAGCAGATTTTCAAACAATATCCTTGATTATTGGATAATTTTTTATATTTGCATGATTACCACACAAAATCAGTCGCTATAAGAAAAAAAAGGATCAAAATGTTTTATTGCAATTTCCAAGGGTTTGCTATTTTCTCATTTTTGCCATCAGATTCTGGTAGAATTACTATCACAATACTGAATAGCTGGCCTAGTTACATGGCTCCAACCATGCGACATGGGAAACTACGACATTATTATAATATACAAAATATATAAGTATCGTTTTCTTTTAAATAAAAAAAATCTCTTGTTAACACTGTGCTAAAGCTTGTAGAATGCTCGTCTAATTATTTATTATAATAAATATTGATGAGATGAGTTTTTATTATTGTATCAGACATACATATGACAGCTATAATATCGTGAATTATGACAGCTATAATATCAAATCATCTCTCATTTAGTTACAACATAATATCGCTCTGAAACTGTTCTGAAACATCATCACCGTTCGCAAATCGAGCCTTTACTAACAGATATTGTGGTACATACTTTGATATTAAATTGAACAACTATTCCATTGCATTCGCAGTGTTAGCGCCTCGCTAGCGGTTACAGATAGTTTCAGTCGAGACCTAGTTCTGAACTTATATGTAGAAATCATAGAGAATAATGATGTGTTGAAGTTTAAACTGAAGTTAACCGACTTTAAATGAAGGGTTTTATTTTAGTGAATGTTTTTGTAAAATAATTTTTGTAAAACATGGGGCTTTTCAAAATAAGTTTGGTAGCTGCCGTTAGTTGTATTTTTAGATTTGGGTCGAAACTCGAAAAATTGTACTAAACATTCATGACATCGTAACGCACGTTACGTACATGACCATCATAACGCTTAGTCTATAATATAAACTGTATATCCAATTTTTAATAAAAGAAAAAAAAGTTAAATATATCAAGATATAAAAATTTTATTATAGTAAATTATACAAGTAAGTATGCTTCTATATATCTACGAACGTGGCTGACATCGGGCATGAGCCGAAGGTGATTGCTGAATTTTCAGCCGAGTATGTAATTTTCAATAGCTTAATAGTGATTTACGAAACTTTTCAACACCATTGTGGGTTATTAATAAATACAACAGTTATATAAGTACTTTCAAGTGTAGTCTCCGCCTTAGAACTGGTCATGACTGTAACGTTACACATTTTGTTACACATTGTAACATTCATGACGTAAAAAAGCGTGCGACATTACCCAAAATCCAAATATCACTTTATTCAATCAACTACAGATTTGGACGTAAATTTACCGTATTCAGTAATGACGAATCTTTTAAATCTTGTTAGCAAAAAACCACAATAAGCCGTACTTACATTTTAATCAAACACTCAATAAACAATATTTTTTGGCGACAAATCTTGAAGTAAACACAAATCTTAGTTGTGTCTTAGTTTAACTTGGCGAACAAGTATGGCCGATTTTCTTTTCTGAATGTTCGCATCTCGCTCGACAGTGTTGACATAATTGAACATAGCAAAAACTGACAAATTACTCATTGAACATAAAGAAACAAACGTTATATATTCATGACGTTACACACTCATAAAAAAAGTGGACACATTTTTGAAATCGACTGAAATTAAAACTAAAGCGATATTTTTTATAGATTCGTTTAAGACATGTAGAAAAAGTATCGTACAGTGTAATAACAATTTAAAAATACGAGAAACAAGTTCAGTTTTGGAAATATTATCAATTTTTCATACAAAAGCAGCAGTTGGACAAAACATTTTTATATGAAAGAAAAACCAGTACATAAAGAAAAAATATATTTAAATTATTATTTTTAACAAAAAATTAAAACCGAGTTCCAAGGTAAAAACAATAATAACATCCTTATAATATGAACTAAAAAGTATTAAATAATTTTTCCTATCTCATGGTGCCTTTTTCCGAATTTCGGCTAAAACTCAACTATTTCTGTACTCAATCTTCATAATTTTGAAGTCGGTACCAGATATAGCTGAATACAGATGCCAGAATATTTGAAACATTTGTAACTGGCACCGACTTCAAAATTATGAAGATTGAGTACAGAAATAGTTGAGTTTTAGCCGAAATCGGAAAAAAGCACCATGAGATAGGAAAAATTATTTAATACTTTTTAGTTCATATTATAAGGATGTTATTATTGTTTTTACCTTGGAAGTCGGTTTTAATTTTTTGTTAAAAATAATAATTTCACTCTTTTTAGTTACCTAGTAAAATAATCGCGTACTTAGTACTATACGTAGATTAGGGCCGATTCACACCGAATGGCAGAGGCGAGGCGAGCAGTTTCAGTGTCATATGATTTTAAAATTTATCTTCATTATTGTAATACATAGTATCGCTTGAGAAATCGACGCCGCCGACGGGCGCAAGAGGCCACGAGCATCCATGGGCGGCCGTAGATTTTTCAAGCGATACTATGTATTACAACAATGAAGATAAAGTTTAAAATCATATGACACTGAAACTGCTCGCCTCGCCTCCGCCATTCCGGTGTGAATCGGCCCTAATACACCTGTATACTATTCTACGTATCTTACTACAATTTGTTAGCAGTCACTCTTACAAAATATAATATCAGCTGCAGATAATTTTAAACAATACATTTAAAAAAAATCGAAGTGGACACGTGCTAGGGCCGCGCCAAACCGGAATTTTAGCAGCGGCGAGGCTTTCAGTGTCATATGATCTTAAACTTTATCATTATTATTGTAGTACATAGTATCGCTTGAGAAGTCTACGGCCGCCCGTGGCCGCGATTGGTAAGTGTGAGTTGTGACAGCTGTGCACTCTAGCATGTTACTTGTATTATCGAAGCAACTTACTTCGCAGAAGTAATGTCAAATATGTGCCTTACGCTCTGGAGATAAGGTTGAATATTTTGTTATGTTCAATTTTGGTGACATTGGTGACCCTGACGTGGTAATGATGATGATGATGATGAATGTAATTTGTATAGTAGCATATGATTTCAGTTCTTAAAACAGCGCCTAAACTCCCAAACATGTATCTATAAGGAATCCGGAGTTCTCTTAGTATCTTCGGAACCATAGTATACCTTGGTGCAGAATCTTGCGTTTTGGTAGCATATGCTTAGTATGCTTCTCATAAAACTAAAATCACTATATGTTTCGATATAAATTTCGAGGAGTTCCCTCGATTACTCATGCATCCCATCATCAGGTCACCACTTTTGTGAACATGGTACCAAATTGGAGTGAAACCTAATATAACAAAACAAAAATTTCGAAAATCGGTTCACAAACGGCGGAGTAATCGTTGAACATACAAAAAAAAATATCCACAGCCGAACATATAACCTCCTCGTTGTTTGGAAGTCGGTTAAAAATAAATGTTTAGGGATACTGCATTTCGTGGAGATTTAATCTAAACATAAGAAACTCGTTATTATGAACAATGTACAAAAACTCAAATTTATCAAAAAACTATCAAATTATTAAACAAATAAAATTGGGACAAACGAAAAATAGTATTAAGTACAATTTTTCGTGTGTCGACCCATTTATCAAAGTCTACTATTAAAATAAAATAGAAAAATATGAGATACGCCTGTGTAGTGTATACTACAAGTTCCTACTTCTCCTATCTATTTCTAATTAATTTGATCTCTCTGAGAACATATCAAAAAGTTTTTGTGGTTGAATAATGAATAACGCTGTCGATCCTGGCGACACAGGAGATGCAGTGGTGGGAATGTATGGTGGGCCAAAGCCCGTTAAAAAAAGGCTCGCATGTGTAAACGCGCGCTTTTTTGAACGACTTTTATGAAAATGAACTTTTTTGACTTATAGCTGTGAATGTCACTTTATTTAAAACTAGATGACTCTCTGCTCCACTGAACTCCGTTGCTCCCAAATCCGTTTATCGCTCGGGAACCTTTCATCTTTCCCGGATAAAAAGTATCATATGTCCTTTCCCGAGACCAAAAATATCTCCGTACCTTTCAGAAAAATAAGTTCAGTGGTTTGGGCGTCAAGATGTAACAGACACACTTTCTCATTTACTATTAGTATGGAAATCTGATTAGTTGATTACATTAATAGAAATCTGATTTATTCCTAGAATTTAAGGAGAGATTTTCAAATATTTATTGAAAATATTCGACTAGAAGTGTTTGCGACGTGAATCATTATGTGAGTAACAATTGAAAATTCCGAGTTCGGTCGCTTGTTACTGCGGACGAGTTACAGACTCAGTGTTTATATGAAGTAATGAAGCGAACACTCTCTGGGTACCATTCGTAGTCTCCTACATTCATTTGTCTGTCTACCTTCCGTTCGGACGCCGGAATAATATACCATTATTAGTGTAAAAGTTTATACGGATAAAAGTTTGTTACTCTTTCATGTAATGCCTAAAAACATTTTGAATGTTGTAGAAGTTTATTTATTTATTTTCCTAAAAAAGTTTTCCTAGTGTACACTAATAATATTAATAACATAAAAAATATGTTTGTTCAATCCTTCCTCGCGTCGTGTTCCTCATTGCTGAGGGTACTGCGGCCTACGAAACTTCGTAGGCCGTAGTACAAATACACAAATAGCCTAATGTGGTCACCACTAAGCTTAGGCTAACTAAACTTAGGCTAACACCACATTAGGCTATTTGTGGCGATCCTTGGCAGAATGAAGAGCATCATGAAGGCCGGTATCTAGTGTAGTGCGCACTTGGTCAGACCATCTATTAGGGCTTCGACCTCTTGGGCGGCGACCGTCAACTTTGCCTATAATAAGTTATTCAAGGTTAAGGCAATTTCTTGCGATGTGACCAAAGAAATCTAAAACTCTTTGTAGACAAGCTTTTCTTTATGTCGCAGTCGTTTGGTTTAATCTGCGATTCGATCGAATGACTAGCGCATTCATTGAATGACACCATTCAATTGAATTACTAAAGGACAACTCGTCAAGACGTTGACTGTAACGTTTAACGTCTTGACTAAAAGTCATATAGCGAAGTCGTTAAATGGGATGCTATATTTTTATTTCAAGTAACCGTTGACAGGGTACTTATAGATAAATCCACGTTTTCATATTATTTTATTAGTTATTACAAATAAAACACTTAATTAATGTAAATGTAATCGATAAATTGATATTAAATCAACACAGTGCGAGCTGTGCGAGCTGTTTCACACCATATTTGTTTTAGTGACTAGTAGCGCCGCAGTAGGAAGAAAATGAAATACATTCAATTACCTGACTGATTTCATGTCCGCTTTAAAACGCTATGCTACAAATCGCTAACTAGTTGAACGTTGAGGGACGATCGTTCAATCGACGTTCGGCCGAGTCATTCAATTCAATTGAAATTGTCATTGATTGGTGTCATTCAATGAATGCGCTAGTCATTCAATCGAATCGCAGATTGAACCAGATTACTGCGACATTTATACTTAATATACAAAATGTGTCCATATTTTCTTTTTGTACTATCAAAGGAGTTGATTCATAGGCAGATGGCGGACCAACGTAATTAGTTCAAATTATGTCAAATCTAGCCGCAGATCACGCCCATTAATAATAATAATAATAATAATAATCGTTTATTTGCATCGAATGTTGTTAACAAAAGATCTTAAAGTATAGGTGCAGTAGCAAACATTCTGCTTTTGAAGCATGCAAAATATATTTTAGCTTAAACAACTATTTTACATTTTAAATTCACTAATTATTACATTAATTGAAGACAACCATACAATAATAATGAAAAGAAATAAAAAATAAATCAAAAAATATAACTATTTGTTTAACAGACTTGGCGTATTATAATTTATGTCACTGCCAGATAATAAGAGAAGAAGAATAAAAAAATAATCAATTGTCATTGTCTTGAGCTTGAGGTTATATGTCTCATCAAAACTGCTGCTGTGCATCATGTTTAATTTACTGGCCATGTGGCATTTTGCAAGAGCATTTACTGAACAACAATCTCAGACCAATAAAAAAAGATAGACAGAGCCATCCATGCTACGCGGTGAGGCAGGCCATAGGAAGCCGGCCGCCCGCCATTCCGGTTTCAACGAGTGACGGCGCATGTCGTTTTCATCTGTGTCAAGAAATATCAAAATATGCCGTCCTGCATCGTTAAATGGTGCAAAAACAATTCTTGTGCTCAAAAGAAACCTTGTGGGATTACGTTTCACAAGTAATTAGTTGAATATTTATGTATTACCACCGAAATAACGAATTTAATTTATTAGTTTTAAAAATTGTCTCGGGAGTCTCGGAACACAGAACCTCAACCAGTGCTGCATGCTGGTCGCAAGATATTTTTCCCCATAATAGGGGAAAAATATTATTACGTGCTGTATTATCCTGACAAATGTTTATTTTTAACCTAAAATTCGTCATTCATTTAAAATATATTAATATAAATAAAATTGGAGTGTCTGTTTGTAGTATTGAAAGATTTTTTTTACTATTTGCATATTAATCTGTATACGATACATACTGCATACACCAAACAACATTCTTTACAATTTTTGTCTGTATGTATGTATGTCTGTCTGTCTGTCTGTCTGTCTGTCTGTCTGTCTGTCTGTTCTTAGTTGAAACACATAATTTATTAGATATATATATATATATATATATATATATATATATATATATATATATATATATATATATATATATATATATATATATATATATTTAAGTATTTACTTTTTTCAGCAATTACTATTGAATGATGATTAACAATCTAGTTTGATAGCAACTTTTGTAGTCATTACTTAGTAGTTTAATAAGACTGCAACAGGATGGGAGTTTGACAATCTGAAACCCTGAGTTGGCAACATTTTTGTTTTTGCACACAAGCGCACGCCTAGCGTATTTATGCTAGGCGTGACGCACATTGATCGACAGCGACTTCACGACATTGCCTGTAAATACTCCGTCTTTCTTTTTTTATTGGTCTGAGACAACAATCTATATTTTGTTGAATAATACGATATCCAGCAATGATTCGCTATCCTGAGGTGCACACATCGACGGTAGGTACATTTAACGACTTTTTCCTAATAGAGAGCTCACTCTATATTTTTATTTCAATCTTTAATTCTTGTTTCAGCACTCATTTATTGCAGTAATAAGCTGGAGAATGTCGGACTACATTATGTATCTAATATTTACAATTGTTATCCTTGCTACTAGGTTTGACATTTAGCAAGTGGAATAATTGAGCATATTTTTATACAATACCTATATTACTTACTTAGGTACATAAATAATATTATAGTCATCAGTAGGTATATAGCTGTATATTATAATACTTAAATACTAATATTTTAATTAATCAAAGGTAATGGGTATCAATTATTAAGAATACATGTCAAGTTGCAATTAGGTATAATAGAAGTCATCATTAGAATATAATATAAGGAAACATAATAGTAAGTCTAAGTCAATTTTAATACATATTCAGTTTAGTTGTCAAGTAAATTTGAATATTAATAATAATATAATTATGATATGTCAGCCAATGATCACATAAATTTATTCAATGAATAAAATCACTTCTCTGCCAACCAATTGAATAGTCTTTTCTTAAAAATTGATAATAGATATTCTTTTAAGTCATTGGGTAATTTATTATAAACTAGCTGTCCCGGTGAACTTCGTGTCACTTTAAAACGTATTGTCTGCGACGTGGGGCGCGACGTGTTCGGAAGTCGTCCTCGGAACCTCCTGTAGACGACTCCAATCGGCCAGAACTCCTCCTTCTCGAAGGTCGGAAGATGATGCGTCGAGACCCTCACCACAAAGGAGCTAAAATTGACTTTGTGGCGGGACTCCAAACGCTCGACCCTCAAGACGAAGTGGGTCTTGCTCCTGATGTAGTCCACGACCTGCTCGACCGTCGTGGACCAGTGCAGCCTGGTCTAGGTCTATCATCTGCTCATGAATCAATTTCTTCGATGGTATAATGACAATTCATGGAAAACCTCTCATTATTTATTTCTTAATTCAAGTATCTCATGAATCTCACACGAATAGTAGCGTCTGAATGTCCATTACTAGTATAACAATAAAACGAAAATAGATATCGAATTCTATTTTGTTTATTTTCCCTTAGAATAAACGTTATTACGGAACCATAACATTACTCCATTGGACACATTCGAGTAAGATTGAATACACAGTTTTAATAAATTCGAAAAGCTCTAGAAAGCTTTAAGCTGAAACTCGAAGTAGAAATCTCAGCAAAAGTTGTTCATAAAAGCTCACAAATCGCGCAATAAACCTCGAAGTTTGTAAGCTCCGGGCGAGCTTTCGGATACATGATATCAAACCGGAATCAGGCTGCCCTAGATTTCAGATTCTAAAATCATTTCAAGAATGCTGTATTTGATTTTCATTCCACAAGTAAAAAGATTGACTGTTTTAAACGTCGTTAATAGGTTTTGTTTATATGTTGACAGAAGTCGATTAGTAGCAAATTATGAGCGGCTGGCATTCATTGTGCTCACTAATTGGGGTCAATTACCGAGTACAGTAAAAAGCGATTGAGTACGGACTAATGACAGGGCACGTGGTACCGCGGGTAAACACAAACAACCTCCTCAGTCCTCCCTCAGTGTCGGGCGAGAGCTCGGCGAGAGCGGACGTGACGACGCCGCAAGGAGTTGGTCGCGTGTGTTGTGTTGTGACGATGGTGCGGTGTCGATCGCGCGGGCTGCGGCCGACGTGCGTGATGGTGCTATGGCTGCTTGCCTGCGTTAACGGTAAGCGAGTTACGAACATAGCCGTTCTGTGAAATGTATAAGGTGCAAATTACCGTGACAAATTAAGTGTAATTGCTGCGATCAATGTGGAATTGTAGATTAATTAAATTAACGAGTGAATTTTGACAAAAATTTGTAAGTAGATGATGCTGTAAAGCGAAAAAGTAGTGCAGTGATAATGTCGATGACTGAAAAGTGTTAAGTTGAAAGTAGTTGCTGCATGGCCGTGATTCAGTTATAAAGTTCAAACGAATCGAGGCAAAAAAATCACACGCAATGTCAAAATTTGTATAAATTTTACCTCGTATTTTTATGATAAGTACCACAGAAACGTCGAAAAATCTCTTCCGATGAATTTTCCGCGTGGCACAATATGCCATTATATTTCAGTACAATTTCCGGCATTTATATGACAATATTTTTATTAAAATTGTTTCTACGTTATACTTACCATATTTTTTGTAAAGTACCCCTTTGAGTAGTGTTTTAAATAAACAAAGCGTACCCGTAACAACAAAATACCAGGATTCCTTAAAATTTTGATTTAATAAAGCAGTTCCATGTTATACAGTACGGAACAGTAACTAATTACTTAATAACAGATAAACAAACCGATTACAGTAGAAAACGAAAGTACTCGTTTTTTATTTATTTATTTATTTGAGTCAGGCATCTTGGCCCATATTATAAATACCTTATAGACTAACATACATACAATTATACTAAAACTAACACTAACACTAACACTAAACACGTATTGTCTGCGACGTGGGGCGCGACGTGTTCGGAAGTCGTCCTCGGAACCTCCTGTAGACGACTCCAATCGGCCAGAACTCCTCCTTCTCGAAGGTCGGTAGATGGTGCGTCGGGACTTTCACCACAAAGGAGCTAAAATTCACTTTGTGGCGGGACTCCAAGCGCTCGACCCTCAAGACGAAGTGGGTCTTGCTCCTGATATTTCTTACGCCGGTTCTTCTCGCCGGGTTAGTTGCGAGTTTCTTACGCCGGTTCTTCTCGCCGGGTTAGTTCCCGAACCGGTGGTAGGCACCGTAGTATCGACGTTCGGTAATGTTTTTGTAAAAAAATTACTCCGAATAAAAATATTTTGATTTTGATTTTGATTTTGATGTAGTCCACGACCTGCTCGACCGTCGTGGACCAGTGCAGCCTGGACACGTACAGCGGCGTCGCGGGAGTCTCACGCCGCAACAGCTGCTCGGGTCCTTCGGGTGCGGTGCCGCGATGGTTGCGGACGACGGGTTTCTTCTTCTTCCTCCCCACTCTTAGAAACCCGTCATCATCGCACTTTCGGTCCTTTTCGGAGGGAGGACACTCCTTTGCAGGGGCCTCCTTTTTCCCTTTGTTTTTGGAACGCGGGGAGGAGACGGGGGGCAAGCGGCGACACTTGCGTAGTTCGGCCGCGGCTCCGTTGCAGGCGGGGAGCGGGCGGCGGGGGAAGCGGCGGCGGCGGCGATGACGTGCTCGTGCGTTGACCCGTCTGAAAGTGCTGACGGGCTGAACGTGATCCCTTGGGCACCACGTCGGCGAGTGACGAACGCGGCATCAGGTGACCTACATATTGAATTACCACTCTTTAATTGTGATTATTCATTACGTAGATCGCTGATCGTAGACTCCGATGCCTGCAGTCTACCTCGAACTTCGGCCAACACTTCTTTCAGGAATCTGATGTCCTTTAAGAGGGTGACGACGTCGACGTGGTCCAGCGTCACGGGCGGCAGCTTGTGCAGTTTTTTCGCCACAAAAGCCGGTACCTCATCCGGATCCGTCTGCTTCAGCAAGGATATTATATCCTGCACGCTTCTTTCTGTTCCATCCCTCCGTCGCGACGGCATATTCGCGCTCTGGCCGAGCGTCTCGTAGAGCAAATGCTTCCCCTGGCAAATCTCCTCGCTAGTGAAGGAGGATTTACAGATCTGCATTATGCTAACCTCGTCCATTGTGTCGATGGCGTGCTGGATAAGCGCCAGCAACTCATTCGCCACGAGCGCCATGGTGACGTGCAGCGGCAATCAGCCGCGCGATTCGCGAAAATATTAATTAATAATTAATAATATTTGCTGCGTGTGCATAAGGTGGAGCGCGACCGTCCGCTGACTCGACACATTACACACTGTATATATTTGACTTTTCTCATAACTGAGAGAACATACTGTTTTGTACACGAGTAACAGGCGCGCTTACAAGAAACTTCATAGTTCAAGATTCTGTCGTGGTAAAGCGAAATCACAAGAGACTATAATATTATCTAGCTGCGACTCGGTACATACTTCGCTATAATGCTGGCTTCTTACGGCGCGTAAAGGGGGTGACAGACACGCGAGTGTGTCAGCAAAGAACCGCGAGCCGCGAGCCGTGAGCCGCGTGCCTGAGCCTGGGGTCATGGTGATTACACTAGATTACACTAGATTTAGTGTGAGCGATTTTCGTGTGTCACCGACGCAAGCCGAGTAAGTTCGCGAACTTAAAACCTGCTTTAAGTTCGTACGTCTGTCACCCATTTAATATCGTGAGCCACGCGCCGTGTGAAGGGGATGGCTCGAGGTGACGCGGGCTAGGGCTGGCTCGAGCAGGCGCGTCCGATCCGAATGAAGTCGGTAACTTCAAAGGCGCGGCTCGAGCGGCTCGTGATATTACGCGACGTGAGAAGCCAGCATAAAATAAAATAAAAAAAATTAGAACTTGCTGGTACTGTCAACATTGAAAAAAGCTTCAATTTGACAGCAAAATCCCCAAATGATCCGGGCGGACTACGGGTAGTATGTATGAATATATTATATAAATCAAAACTACTTAATCGATTTTAATCACTTTTTCAGTGAGTGACATAGGCTAATATTACTAGACTAGCGACCCGCCCGTGCGAAGCCGGGGCGGGTCGCTAGTCGCGGGTCTAGTAATATTATTATAGAAGGGGTTTTTAATCGACTTCCAAAAGAGTTCTATCATGCGCGGCTGTATTTTTTATAAATACTGATAATAATAATACATTATGGTCGCGTGATTAACTGAAATGATTTACTGTTGAACATAACTTACCTTAGTCAATTTGGCTATAGCACAAACTTAGTTTTATCGTTATTCCACTAAAAGATAGTAATAATACAATGGTAGATAAATGGACTATTGACTGACGAGGCATTGTTGTGAGTCTTTTATCCACCTCTAATGAAAACAAACTGATATTATTGTATCCAAAGTGGTTTCCATTTAATTTCCAAACGAAAAGTCGGTTAATTAATTTTCATTGACACAGATTATCTGTTTGATTCTTTGAAGTCTTCTCGCTAAGGGGTTGAAGTTAATTGTGGGGTAAATTAAAATTTTAATGTTAGAAGTAGAACAAGTTTCCTGGAACCTTGTGAAGCATAAACTAGTTTATTGCGCAAAACATATAATTATATTTTTACACTAGAAATCCTTTGTAATATAAATGCTTCCCCAGGACACTAACGGCTTTATCACAAAAGATCTAAACATCTCTTGAACATTTGTTTTGAGACCATTATTGTACTGAATTTGTTCCTAATCAACTGTTCAACAGGTGTTTAAATCTTTTGTAGTAAGACCGTAAGTATCTCATGAGCAGGGACGTAGCTACCGGCGTATCTGTCATATCAATGATACGGGGCCCCGGGGCCCAACGTGCAAGCAAAAATGAATATAAACTTTCCTAGTATTATTTTCTTAATTCGCAAATGACAAAGTTAAAAAAGCAATTCCTTTTTTACCCCCGTAAAGCACAAGATTTATAACAGAATTATCTCTAAGAAAGTGAAAACGTTTCACAAAAAAAAGCATAGAGGGACTATGCTATTTTTTGTCAGAAGTTTAAACTTTCCTAAGGGCCTCCTAAAATTTTCATACGGGGCCCCGCTAAGGCACGTACGCTTCTGCTCATGAGTAATAGCAAAATGTAGCTGATGCTTACTGATTACAAGTGAAAACGTAACAGGCAGACAAAAAAAACTATCAGGCCCTATCCCCGCGGATAAGGCATTTGTTTTGACAAACGTCTATCAATAACCCAGGCTAGCGACTGGACGTACAGTGCCACCAACTTATCTGTTCAGTAAATAAAATTGGATCTACAGCTGCCATTTTGTGAAATGTAATTCATTATCAGTTTTTGAAGTGCGAATGAATACAGAATACAGATACAGCCCAGTTACAGTGGATTCCCTACAGTTTCGGTAATCAAAAGCAACACTAAACGCGACACTACTGACCTCGGCTACTGGACAGATAAGTTGGTGGCACTGTAACATTATAGTAATAACGATAATATTATGACAGTTGTCTACTGGACAGCAGCCAAGGATAAAATACCTAATAAAGACGCGTCCATCAGACCAGAGGTCGGACGAGCTTTTAGCTGATTGCTCTGGTCGATATAGAACGGAAATCATAATATTTCTCTGTCAAACTTCGGGGATTGTGTGCAAATGTTTGTGGCTTACAGACTTTCCACGTTAAATATTATATTGTCACGCCTGTGACACTGATACTGAAATTAGATTCAAACCATTTTCATAATATGTAATAATATGTGTGATTTCTGTTTTGAGTTAATTTTAGGTAAATGTTAGTACTTACCTACTTTTATTGCTCACTAGAATATGATGACCGCAACTCTGTTGCGCCAAAATTAGTTTATGGCGTAGGAACCGTACCTTTTTGGGATAAAAAGTATCCTATGTCCTTTCCCGGGACTCAAAGTATCTCCATGCCAAATTTCAGCAAAATCGGTTCAGCGGTTTGAGCGTAAAGAGGTAACAGACAGACAGACGGACGGACAGACAGACAAACAGACACAATTTCGCATTTATATATAACGAGCTTTTGCCCGCGGCTTCGCTCGCGTTAAGAAGTATTATTATATACAAAATTTCATCCCCTATTTTAACCCCTTGGGGTTGGAATTTATCAAAATCCTTTCTTAGCGGATGCCTACGTCATAACATCTACCTGCATGCCAAATTTCAGCCCGATCCGTCCAGTGGTTTGGGCTGTGCGTTGATAGATCACCATGTCAGTCAGTCACCTTTGTGTTTTATATAATAAATAGATTTAAGATATATTGGTATGGAAGTATGGATTGAAAAATTTCTATCTAACTTTCGCCTTTTTATTAGGATTCCGTATCTAAATGGCAAAAAACTTCCATTTTTTGCCATTTAGATACGGAACCTAACCCTTAACCCTTATAGATTCGTCGTGTCTGTCTGTCTGTCTGCCTGTCGTCCGTACTCCGTATGTTATTGCCCCTTTTCTCCGAAACTATAAGAGCTATACTATTGAAACTTGGTAAGTAGATGTAGTCTGTAAACTGCATTAAGATTTTGATACAAAAATGAAAAAATAATTAAAAATTTTAGGGGTCCCCATTGGTACAATTGAAACAAAAAACATTTTTTTCATCCAACTTATGCGTGTGGGCGTATATTTATAGATAGGTATTTAAAAATCATATTGAGGTTTCCAAGATTTCTAGGTTTTCCAACCTGAATAGTTTGCGAGAGAGATTCTTCCAAAGTGGTAAATTGTGTGTCCCACTAACTTCTAAAGTATATGATAAGTCTAAAAAAATATATGATGTACGTTACTATAAAAACTACCAACGAAAATTGGTTTGAACGAGATCTAGCAAGTAGTTCTTTTTACAAGTCATAAACAGTTAACCTAATAAAAATAAATCAAAAACCTTTTAATTTCTTAAAAAATAATCTTATTGCTGCTGCGGAGCTCCTCACGGGCGAGTCCAACTCGCACTTGGTCGACTTTTTCGACAGCGTCACGACAAACCTCTCGGTAAACTATTTATTGTTGTATAATATTTATAACTTCGGCAATTTTTTTTCAAATTGTTTAGTTTGTTTGTTTAAACGCGTTAAAGGAAGCTTCGTTTTCGGATTCGGATTAAGATTCAAAATTATTTTGGAGTTGGATATAGTCCATTTAATGAAGAAGGCTTTAGGCTATAATGTGATATCACACTGCGACCAATGGCAGCAAAGAATCGATGAAAAATTTTGAAAAAATTAAAATATTATCCATGTTTGTTATTATGTGTTGACATAGACGAAGTCACGGGCAACAGCTAGTTCTTATAATATAGTATAAACCTAAATAAGTGTTAATATATACTTCGTGACAAATGACCAATAATAGCCACTTAAGAGCCACACGAAATATTATGATAAATCATTTTCGTAATGACCTGTAATTTGTTTTTTAAATCAAAAAAAACAATAAAGCCGACATGAAAACAAACTCAGTTAACCATTAAAAATATAAACGGATTTTTGAACGTATAAATAAGTAAATCTGTAATGCTTCAGCCGACTATCAAGTTGAGCCTCGTTGAGCCCCTTTACTATCGATTGAAAAGGATTATGATTTCAAAACAAAATGGAGGCAGATATGCCGTCGTCATTTTCAACCCTTTATATTTTTTGGACATTTATTATGTATCATCTTATTCGACAATTATAACAAATACATATAAATCCATATTCATATTAATATTATAAACGAGAAAGTGTTAAAAAAACCGCTGAACCAATTTTGCTTTTTGGTATGGAGATATTTTGAGTCCCGGCAAATCGTGCATTTTTATCTCGAAAAATGCACGATTCCCTCGCGGTATACGAATTTTATTTCAAGTTGGCCGACTATCGTACAAATAAATTGCGTAGTATCACAATTTAATTGGACAACTTTTTAATTGTAGGTAATAGGAAAGGAATATTTCACGATTTTAAGGAATAATTATACGATTATTTTTCAATTGTTTAGTTGTACAATTTATTTGGAAAAAATATGTGCGAGCTCTCATAAGTCGCTATAGCTATTGGTATACTGTACGATTTAGTTAGCCAACTCGAAATTTTTAGTGTGCTGTACTTAAAGTATTTAACCGATTTATTGAAATATTACGAAGACTTCGATACCCGGGATAATAATATAAGTGTGGCCATATTACATCAATTTAGCACGTAATAAACAAATAACTGGGCAAAGAAAGTTGCCAGCAACATTTCGCACTAATAAACAAATATTTATAATATGTACACGTATATACTCGTATAAATAAAAATAATTTTTAAATTTTGTTTGTCCCGCCAAAACTTATAACCGATTTGGCTAATTTTAGTCTTGAAATATTCGTGGAAGTTCAGAGAATGTTCATATTTTTAGGAAAGTGATACGAAGTTCTCGGGTTATCTAGTTTAACAATATTATGCAAGTTACTGTTCTCCTCAACTGTACGTTTTGTTTCGTGTTAATAGTGCAATAAATATGAGCGCGCACAGAAATGATGTTTGTGTCCGGCGTCCGGCGTCCGGCTTCCGGCACGTAACGTTTCTGTTGCAGCTTGTCATAATCAATGCAGTACAATAAAATGTGAAAATTAAATACCATGCAAATCCGCACATACTGAGATTAATAATGTTTTTGTCGTACGATAAATGCAAGATTGCTTTTTAAAAATTTAAATAACGTACGGTGATTTCTTAGTTCTTGTTTGTTATAGTTCAATACGAAATAATAAATACTAAATAAATTGTTTATTGCACACAGAAAAGTAATTAAGTAAATTGCAATTGACTGGTTTCTCTGATGAAGCAGAACTTTTGCAGAAGCTAACAACAAAATAAAATTGAACAAATTAATTATATTATTTCACAGAATGGTGTTGGGTGTTTGCAAAAATTACTATTATTTTGTCATTTTTGCAAACGTCACCATCGCCTGGCAAGTGGAAAATAATAAATTTTAAAAGTTCA